>JAFEMH010000182.1:572500-964108 GCA_022495995.1 Adenophora triphylla var. japonica
TATTGTTCTATCTTATCTATCTCGTATATGTTGATTGTGGGGTCTAGAAGGTTCTCTAGATATATAAACAAGCTTTTGTGACTAAAAGTAGATTAGTTGGTAAACAAAAATGGAAACTTTAGTTAAAGCACTAATGGCGAGTCGGTCTATCTACCCATGAGAGACATCCGTATGTTGTTTGATTGAAGCCCTCAAGTATACTTGCATATAAGAGAGGCGTGTGTCTCGAAAGCCAAGACTATTAGGACAATTTATTTTTTGTTGAAAGAACTGAAATGTATGAAGTGCACTCAAATTAGAAATGATTACAAATTGGAAATTCAGTATGTGGTTTCATTATCCGAGTGTAGAAGTGGTTAAGCATATATTTTCTAGCTATGTGATAATAGTGGAAGTGAAAAGGGACAACCATTTTACTTCTTGTGCTAGTTGTGTATGATCAATGGCGGTGGTGCTACGTTATTAGGACAAACAACACTAACCTCCTCCATATGTGGTTTCATTATCCAAGTGTAGAAGTGATTAATCCTAGTTTGTTACATATTTAGTAATATTAACGAATAGAAGAAAACATATGTTAGTAATATTAACGAATAGAAGAAAACATATGCCACTATAAAGAAAACGATAAATAACCGTACTCATAATCAAATATGTAACATGTTATATTTAGTAAACATAACATGTTACATATTTAGTAAACATAACATGTTATATTTAGTAAACATAACATGTTACATATATGGAGTGGAAAATCTCAAGTTTTCCACAAGCATTAGGTTCAAAGATTGAAACTTTGAAAGTAGATTTAGCAATTAATCGAGAAAACAAGAAAATCCCCAACTTCGGTTTGTAGAAGATACAAAAACTCGGAGTTGGGGATTTTCTTGTTTTCTCGATTAATTATAATAGTAAATCTACTTTTAAAGTTTCAATCTTTGGGCCAAATGCTTGTGCAAAAGACTTGATATTTTTCTTATATAATAGTAAATCTACTTTTAAAGTTTCAATCTTTAGACGCACCTTAGGGTATTGTGGTTGGTGGTTAACATCTTAAAATATAAATAAGATGAGAACCTTTTCACTCACAGCCTATCAAAATCAAATTTCATCTTTGATCAAACAACAGAACTTGTTTGCTCTGTCTTTCTTGGTCTAAGATGAGATAGGGTTTTGATAGTTGTGGATAAGAACGACTCTCATTTTGTTTATAAATGTTAATTTAATTCATCATTGTAAAATTATATATTTTAAAACAAAGAATTAAATATTAATATTTAAAAATATTCACAATAGTAATAATTTAGGTCTATCTAATTTTCAAGTCTTTTAAAGTCAAAGGGGGAGGAAGGGGGGGTGAATGTCTCAATAATGTAACATATTCAACTGCATACTACCTTAGGGTATTGTGGTTGGTGGTTAACATCTTAAAATATAAATAAGATGAGAGCCTTTCTCACCCACAGCTATCAATATCCATCCATCTTTGATCAAGAAAGATAGAGCAAATAAGTTCTTGTCAGTTTGAGCAAAGGATTTTCTGTTTAATAAGAAGTTTTCAGTTTCATTTGTCCTCTTCTCTCTAAGGATCTCAAACATCACAGCCATGCTTCTCAGCCGGTGTTGTTTTACTCTTCACTGTTGAGAAGAGTAACAAGTATAAACAAGGTAACAAGATAACACCGGTGAAGAGAAAACAAAATCTTTCCTCCAATTTTTAATCTTCACCTTCCATTACTCGAGATCTGATTGCATCTTCCTCATGAGCTTGAAAGCAGGCGGTGTTGCCCTCAATCTCACGCTGCTTCGCATGTGCAACCGTGAGATTGAGGGCAACACCGCCACTTTCAAGCTCATGAGGAAGATTCCCGCAATCAGATCTCGTAAATGGAAGGTGGAGATTGAAAAATTGGAGGAAAGTTCGTTTCTCTTCACTTTGTGTTATACTGTTACCTTGTTTTTACTTGTGACCGTATAACACCGCTGAAGAGTAAAACAGCACCGTCAAGACATGGCCGTGATGTTTGGAGATTCTTAGAGAGGAGGGCAAAGAAACCGGAAAAACCTATATTAAACAGAAAATCCTTTGCTCAAACTGTCGAGAACTTGTTTGCTCTTTCTTTCTTGGTCTAAGCTGAGATAGGATTTTGATAGTTGTGGATGATAACGACTCTCATCTTGTTTATAAATGTTAATTTAATTCATCATTGTAAAATTATATATTTTACAACAAAGAATTAAATATTAATATTTAAAATTATTCACAATAGTAATAATTTAGGTCTATGCAAAAGCCAAAATTTCTTTATTTTCGATTATAAAGCAAGTAGACAAAGTGATATTTGCATTTCATATAATCATGCATTTCGAGATGGGATAGGTTTATCAAACATGCACTTAAAGGACAGAGTAGGTGGTTAGGTAGGGACACCATTATCCTTTAGTTTAGTTTGAACTAGAGCTCAAGATTTGTTGACACTAAGAAGCCAACCCCAATTCTAAACCTAATTTTAAATATTAACAATTTACAATTATTCACAATATCAATAGGTAAAAAGTCCCAAAGCCCCCAATTTAAGGCAGCATGGAGCATTACAATGGAGAAATTGTTTCCCGAGAGTATCAATTTCAACAAGACATTCTTGAACTCACGCGCTTTCACCAAAAACAACACCGGAAACTTATTGACAGGAGGTATAGCATGCCATGCATCTCGGTCTCTAAAAGATTGGAAGATTGATTGGGATCCGCTCCGAGCCGCTTCGTGCTGGGATTCTGGAGCGACATGTGTTCACCCTATCGTACAACGATCCGATGCCAACGATGGAGGATTTTCGAGCACCGATCGGGTGTGGCCGAGCCGAGGACTGTGGCATTTCCTCGAGACGGACGATCGCCACTGAGCAACTATCTCGAATTCTTGGGATTATCACAGAGACCGGGTATCGGGCATTGTCGTTGACGATAGATTCATAGACTTGACTCATATAGCCGCATTGAGTCGGACCAGCCCCGGACTGTTTGATCAATCCACTTCCTTATATATATTCATGTTGCTCATTCCGTCTCGCGCACTACTTCGCGGCTACACGGAGTGTGTCCAGCCTACGCCTGTTAGAGATCATCGTGCAAAATGGTGAGAGGTGATCGAGGAGTTGACATCCGGCATATTCAACTCGGACAGGGAGCGATGGACATCATTCCACCGTGTTGCTAGCGGAGACATACCACGGCATTGAAAGATTAGCCGAGGATCCGAGTACATGGGTTCAGCAAATTTCCCGCATTACTATCATTGTGGCCGTATGAGAGATTTCGCTTGATCTCGCCACCGCTGCAGGGCGCATGACGGCATTACCTCGGGTGACCGGACAAAGGCAGGATATTGGAGGATGCCGCCACCGAGAGTTGGCATAGGAGGTTGGCCTTGGCCCGATATGAGACCGCAAACCCGTACTATTGGATTCCGGCATGGGGATTGCGTACTATGAGAGATATTCAGATCGGGCCGCTTATTGTCCGACTTCCGGACTACATGTATCATCCTTTCGCATTCCATCTCTAGCGAGCAGACAAGCACGGATACCCGCAGCACCATTCGGACTTTGAGAGAGCAAGCTTGACGACTAATACAATGCCGATGATTATGACCGAGCCTCGACTACACATTTCTTTGGCAGCATTTCTAGAGGGCTTTCTTCCGATACGACCACTACTCCGTCGACTAGAGGTAGCACATTTCGACCACCGAGTATCTCGACATGGTACGAGGAGCAAGCAAGGTCCCGTACACCGATGATAGAGGCTCGACGCCGAGAGTGTTTTGGGGCGTACTATTCTTCCAAATTCTGAACATTAAGAGGCATGGAGGCCAAGAGCAACCCCGATGAAATCACCGGCGACATTGCAGCCAGACATGAGAGACGGGAGATTCGGAGAGCCGCTTTGAGAAATGATCCCGAAGTGATAGCTCGCAGGAGGCCTTGAGGCAGAAAGAGCAAGACCGAGAGCTACCAGATCGATTGATCCACTGCTCACACGATACCCGAGCCAGACGAGGTCCGACTGACTTTTTCAACATACCTAGACCAAAGACCTCCTGGGACCGAGGCGGAGGAAGAGTAGAGATTCGAGTTCGGGAGCGGGAACGAGTTCCTAGACACTTTAAGAAGACCTCGTTAATATATTGTTAAATATGAGTTAGAAGCTTTATATTTATTTTAAGAAGATCTGTGTTGCTTTTAAGTTTGTAATTCAAATTTAGGGAATGATAATACGTTAATTACTTCTAAACTGTTAATATATTATTAAATCCAATAATTATTAACATCCGAATTTTGATTCATCCGTCGATTAAATTGAGTGTACGTATAATATATGGATTGCAATGCAGAGTGATGTCTCATAACGATGATCGTAGTTGGATGTATAAGCGGAAGTTGCCGAATCAACGCGGTATCAATCCCGAGTTTTATAGAGGGTCAAGGGGTTTGTTGAATTTGATCAATTAAATAAAACCGGTCACATGGATAAGGATGGTAAGATTAGGTGTCCATGCGACAAGTGTTGTAATGTCAAGTATCTAAGCTTGATCGAGACTCAGAAACATCTTTTGCGTAACGGGTTTGAAGTTGGGTACAAACGGTGGACCCGTCATGGTGAGCTGAGATTGCGCACAAATGTTGCGAATAATCCCCCGAGAATATTCATGTACCTCCCGAACCCGAACCTATTATTCAGACAATGAAGAACCACCTTTGAATATGGAAGATATGGTTAGGGATGCAAATGGTCCTTCCTTCGATTGGTCGAGAACCAACAAAGAAGAACCAACCCCGCAGCCAATAAATTTATTGATGCTATGGACTCGCAAAAGAGAAGGTCTATCCAGGTTGCGAGATCGCCGTGTTGGAGGCCGTGGCCGAGCTCCTTAACATAAAGGCTGATTGCAATATTAGCCACCGCTTATAATCGTATCATGAAAGCAATTAAGCGGATGTTGCCGAAAGAGAATAAGATGGTTACAAACTTTTATGAGACAAAGAAGTTGGTTGGGCGGATTGGGCTATGTTATGAAAAGATTGATGCGTGTAAGAATGATCCGCATGCTATTCTACAAGGAAGATTCACAGAAGACAGAGTGTTCAATTTGCGGACAAAGTAGATATAAGCCAAATCGGAGGGGGAGTTCAAAACACAAGAAAAACAAGACCACATAAGCTATGCGTTACATGCCGTTGATTCCAAGACCGCAACGCCTCTACGCATCTAAATCTACCGGCAGAGGCAATGCGTTGGCATAAGGAAAGTTTGCGTGAAGAGGGTGTGTTGGTTCATCCCAAGTGATGGGGAGGCATGGAAACACTTTGATGAGACTTATCCCGACTTTGCGTACGAAGCAAGAAATATACGGTTATGCATCTCGCTTCCGATGGTTTCAATCCATTTGGTCCTGGGGCAAAATCTTACTCTTGTTGGCCGCTTATAGCCACCGCTCTACAATCTTTCCGCCCGGTTGTGTATGAGTGATCCCTACATGTTCTTGTCGTTATTCATCCCCGCCCAAATGTACTCGGGAGGAACATTGACGTCTATCTCCGACCTTTGATGGACGAATTGAAGCAAACTTTGGGAGGATGGGGTCGAAACGTGGGATGCTTTCAAGCGAGAGAATTTCAAAGATGAAGGCTGCGTTGATGTGGACAAGCTAATGACTTCCCCGCATATGGGATGTTATCGGGTTGGAGCACCCACGGGAAGTTGGCCCGTCCGTATTGTATGAGTGACACAAAGTCTTTCACGCTCACGCACTCGGAAAACCATGTTGGTTCGATTGCCATAGACAATTTCTTCCTGAGGACCACCCATTCAGACCAGGAAGAATGCGTTTAAAAAGAACAAGATTGACCATGATGAGGCCCCGATTCGTTTAAGTGGTGACACGGTCTATGAGGAGGTATCTAGATTGCCCGATCCTCGGTGGGGAAAAAGTTTTCGAAGACCAAAATACAAGGGTTTGGGACTACCTATAACTCGGATCAAGCGGAGTATATTTTGGGAGCCGCCATACCGGAAAACAAATCTCATTCGACATAACCTTGACGTGATGCACATTGAGAAGAATGTATTCGATAATGTTTTTAACACGTTGATGGATTTCAAGAGAACAACTAAAGACAACGAAAAGCTCGAAAGGACCTTAAGGAAATCATAAGCGGCCGGCCTTAGACTTGGTATACGTCAATGGTAAACCGCTAGACCGATGGCTCAATACGTGCTTACAAAGGAAAAGAAGCTCCTCCTCCCGAAATGGCTCAAGGATTTAAGGCTTCCGCATGGTTACGCGTCTAACATTGGTAATCGTGTCAATGTAGAGGAGGGAAAGTGCAGGGTTTGAAGAGTCACGATTGCCACATTTTGGCCGGATAGGCTACTTCCGATCAGTTTCCTCGGGGTCTCTTGCCCGACAATATCTCGGGTGGCGTTAACAGAGTTAAGTGAGTTTTTCCGAGCGTTAACATCGACCACACCGCGTGTTGATCACATGAAAAGCTTCGAGGAGAGCATCGTAGTGACTTTGTGCAAACTTGAGAAGATATTTCCTCCTTCATTCTTTGATTCTATGGAGCATTTACCGGTCCACTTGGCATACGAAGCTAGAGTCGGTGGTCCAGCTCAATACAAGATGGATGTATCCATTTGAGAGGTAATTGAATTTATTCTATTTCTAAATAATTTGAGCGTTAACAATATACCTTCTTTAACATTATTTATGTTTTAATCTACGAATGACTTTTAGGTATCTAGGCCAATTGAAAAGGAAGATGAGCAATAGGGCCATGGTCGAGGCCTCAATTTCGTAGGCCGTTATCATAGATGAGATTGTTGCCTTTGTCGGAACATATTTTCCTCCCGATGTTGATACGAGATTGACTAGGGTTGGCCGCAATTACGATGGTGGTTTTCCGTCTAAGGGAAACATCTCTCGTATTTTCATCCCCCGGTCGGTTGCTCGGCAAACGGGTTGGTACGCGTACGTTAACCGCTAAAGAGTTTGCCGCGGTCGAAACGTATGTTCTTCTTAACTGCGACGAGGTTGGGGAATATATCAAGTAAGTCATTGATGTTATGTTTACGCCTCGTCGATTAAATTATGCATGTTTAATTACCTACATATGAAATGCCTTGTTTAACCCTATTGCGAGAATGTTTGAAGATTTAGCTCAGATTTATCTCCGTAACTCATCGCAACTAGGACGTAAAGAGAATTTCCAACCGGCTAAGGAAATATGTAAATATTTCGTTTCATTCAAATTTATTCTATACACTTCTTTAAACATTCAATCTTAAAATTGTATTAAATTGGTTACAATATTGTCTTATAGATAGTGAACATCCGGTGATGCCAAAGTCGCGAGGTTAAGACATTTAGCATCATCTCCGTACTTGAACGTTCATTTATACAACGGTTATTTCGTGAATGGCTATGTGTTTCATACCAAAGCTTACGGGGGCTCTAAATTGACGTGGAATAGCGGTGTGAAGCTTATAGGGAAATGATTATTATGGCGTCCCGAAAGAAGTAGTCGAGGTGGAGTATTTGGGTAGAAACAGTGTTGTCTTGTTCAATTGTGATTGGCAAGGGATGCCGTGCGAGGTGTTAAGAAGCACGCCATATTTGACCTCGTCGATGTAAAGGACTTGTCCAGACATAATGGCGACGACGTCTTCATCTTAGCATCTCAAGCACAACAGTATACATGACTCCCTACCCTCGTCCGCGACCCGACGGATGGTGGGTCGTTTGGATGACCAAGGCTAGGAGCATGATTGACAACCTACCCTCGTCGACAACTACAGAGTCGTCATTAGAAACATCCTATCAAGAGGATGAAATGCCGAGTGCCACCTAACGTTTCATCGCCTAATCATCCATTAGATGATGTCACTCATATTCCTCAAAATGTTGATGAACCCGAGGAGGATATCTTACCGCTGAATTTGCCAACTCCCCGCCTCGTTCGTGTCATCTCGCGCACATTGATAATGATGAATGAGGAAGAGGAAGAGGAAGAGGAAGAGGAAGAGGAAGAGGAACCGTAGTTTGATTCATCGTAGTCCGAAGACGAAGATGAAGAACTCGAGTTTTGTAGTAATTCAGAGTCCAGTGATGATGATGCGGACGAAGATTAATAATAGTTTAAAGTTTAAAATTGTATTGTGAATGCTTTAGATTATTAGAACTTTAAAGTTTTATATGTATTGTGAATGCTTTAGATTATTAGAGCTTTAAAGTTTCATATGTATTGTGAATGCTTTAGATTATTTTTAATATCCGTCGTTTTATATATATTGTTAATGCTTTAGATTATTAGAACTTTAAAGTTTTATATGTATTGTGAATGCTTTATATTATTAATAGTTTAAAGTTTTATATGTATTGTGAATGCTTTAGATTATTAGAACTTTAAAGTTTTAGATGTATTGTGAATATATTGTTTCCTATTGTTAAAGTTGTATATTTTAATATTTTTACTGTAATACGTATATGAGTTCTAGTAGAAAGGGCAAGGGTAAGAAGACTAAGCCTATTTACACATTGATTATCGGGACGCAATCGTCCCGATCCGTAGCGATGATGTCGACCCTTCACGCAGAGTACTAGCTCCACCTCTCGGGGCCTGCACTCGGACTACCGTCGATTCCGAGGGGAGGATATTTGTCCTGATATCATCACTTTATGACCAAGAAGTAACTCTTCATTAATTTGATATAAGTTGGTTCCTTTTTGCTTTATATATAATTCATTATTTAAGTTAAAATGTTATTGTATAAATATACTTGGTGTTTGTAGGTGGATACCCCACCACAGGACTAAGATCGGGCAATACCGGCGGTCTCGAAAAATGACCGAGTTTTGGCCCAACCGGAAAAAATTGTCACAGAGGCGTAAGGACGATGCGTGGGATGAGTTTAAGGTAATGTGTTAATGGTTTTTATTTAAAACTTAAATGTTAGTTTGTTATTAAAATGTTATAATTAATAATGATTATACTCTTTTAGTTTTGTAATGTTATCATTATATGTTGTAGGCTAAATATTATTGGGCGCTGCACATCGCCGAGGCGACGGCTAGATATGTTTTCGATGAGCGTGCTCACAAGCTATTTAAGGATTTTATTTGTAACATATTTATCTATCCTTAATTAGTTTAATTAACAATGATTATATTCTTTTAATTTTATAATGTCATCATTATATGTTTACGAGATATTCATATTTTTTATAGGTACCACGAAGAAAAATTATTATACTACTCGGCTCGCGGCGGGAGAACAGCCCTTGTGTCCTACTTTTATGACCGATGAGGTGTTTCGTCAATTTTGCGAATATTGGGGGTCGGATGCGGCGAAGGCTATATCCGAACAGTGCCAAGGCCAATAGAGCGAGCTCCTGGGTCGGCGGCGATGCATACCGTGGGACGCTCACGGTCGCCAGAGCATCACGACCGCATGGTATGTATGTTAATTTAAATGTAGTAGTGTATGGATGCTTTTAAATAGGTTTATGTACGTATGTTAGCCGGGAGCCATGTTGATGCTATGAAATCCATAGTTTTAGTGTAAATGTAGTGTATGCATGCTTTTAAATCGGCTTTAAATGTTGCATTTATACAATTTCAAAGTAATAATCTCGCTTATTTTATTTATAGGAAAGGGAGTATGGTCCGAATATCGCTTTGTGGATGTTTACGCTAGCACCCATATTCGGAATTCTACAAATCCGATCAACCTCCTCCGCAATGGGTCGACGATCGATCTCGCTAATGCCTTTGTAAGTAAACTATCATTAAATGACTTGATTTTGAATATGTAAATTTATTTATGTACCTTACATTGTGTATATGATTATAATTGTTTGTTTTATTTTGACAGCCGCATATCAAGCCGCCGTTGTTCCCGAAGGAACGCCTCCCGCGAGCCCGTCCCCTTCGTGCTCGATGTTTGGCACGAGGTCACCTCTCGTAGACATCCAAGGAGAGGAGCCCGAGTGTTAGGGATGGGGATTACGGGCGGCAATGCCCGTCGACGTCGACCGGCCGTCGGCGAAATGTAGCCCACCCCACGTTTCATGATCCGAGGGTCGACACTGAGGCCTGCGTTGGAGGAGGAGAAACGCGAGCGGGCAAAGCTTGCGGATGCTTTGGCGCTCGTACGCAGATGCGAAGGAGAACGATCGACGCCATGCGAGATTCAAAGACAACATGCAGAGACTCAAAGACAATTGGCGCCGTTGATGGCTCATCTCGGCCAGACTCCCGGGGTAATTTCCGGCGTCCCCGGGTTGATTGCTGATTTTTTAGACATTTTTGTATTAATTTATACTTGTTTGTAAACATTTGAGACATTTGGTACCCGCGGGAGCCCTCCCCGCCTCTCCCCCGCTCCACCCCTCTCCCCCTCCCCCTCTCCCCTCCCCCTCCCCTCCCCCTCCCCCTCCTCCCCTCCCGAATTGGTACGGTGGTATTTAGTTTTTATTTGGTACGCCGATATTTGAATTTTAGTTTTTATAGTTTTAGTTTTATAAATCGAAATGTTATATCGGGTACAAAAAAAAAAAATTTGGTTTATTGATATTTTAAATTATTTTTTTTAAATTTATTTCGGAATCGCCGACGGAATTTTCCGTCGCCGAAATTAATGCCGAAATAAAAATTAATTAAATAAATTAATTTCGGCGGCGGAATTTTTTATTTGTAATAAAATTAATTTAATTAAATTAATTTCGACGGAATTTCCGCCGCTATAATCATTTAATTTTTATTTAATTTTTTGATTTCAACGGCGGAAACTTCCGTCATGTAATAAAATTTAAATTAAAATTAAATAATTTCAAATGACAGTAATTTCCGCCGCCGAAATAATTTAATTTTAATTTAAATTTTATTACAAATGACGGAAATTTCCGCCGCCGAAATTAATTTAATTAAATTAATTTTTATTACAGCGACGGAAATTTCCGCCGCTGAAATGAAAATTTAATTAAATTAAATTAATATAGCAGCGGAATTTTCCGTCGCTGAAACCATTAATTCACCGGCGGAATTAAATTCCGTCGGTAAAAGATAAAAATAGCGGCGGAAATTGACCCGTCGGAGCACTGCGACGAGCTGGTAGCGGCGGACCACCGACGGAATTTTTCAGTCGGTGATTTATTTTAGCGACGGAAATTTAATTTTAGCGGCGGAAATTTCCGTCGCTAAATGACCTTTTTCTGGTAGTGGTGGTGACGTGGTGGAATGTTTTAGGATATTTTGACAGAAAATGATGGTGGGATTTCTAGGCGCAGCAAGTTGATGTTACGGCCTGGAAATATTTTTGGGAATGTAATGGGATAGCAATGAATAGACGTTGTTCCTACAACTTTTGTGTCCTTATGGTAATATGTTGATGTTACGACCTATTGTTTTGTCGGGAGTTCTTAATTTTAGTTAAATGCAAGAAGGTAATCAACATGTACTTGACATGTTGGCCCACCTACAACTTAACTAAAACCTGAAAAACATGCACCCGGGCGAAGGTGTTAATAACCTTAACAACTTAGAAAGATGTGCAATCTTTAACCTTTGTAAAGCTGTCTACCTTAACCGCGCATGTTGGATTTTCATCAGCTTGATGTACAGCTACCTCAACACTAGTTGCGTATGAATTTGTAAAAGTTGTTTCTACAACATAAAATATCAGTTTGGTAATTTGAGTTACCTCGCAACCTGAATGGAGCATGTTGGTCACGTTAGTTTTGATTATAAACCTTAAATTATCATGGAAAATAGAAAATACGTTAGTAGTGAGCGCTATCTTGGATAACACTTTACTTGAGTCAGTAATAGTCTGAGGAATATAAATTAAGATGACACAATTCGAAAATTGGACGTAATAACACATACCTGGTTTCGGGAAATGGATATATGTTCCGTACTTACCTGGAGCGTCACTCAAAGCACGTTTTATGCTCCAATTCTTAAAGAACCTTTATGCGGTTGATGGGTAGATGCCCCTTTTCCCGTTTTCTCTGGTCATCTGTTATCATCTTGTTCGTCCCTTAGCTCGTCAGCAACTTAACATATTGAAGACAAGTTGATAATGGGGGTCTCATTGAATTCTCAACTCATTGCCTCTGGTCGTTGGTTTTCTTATGCAGCTTGTCTAGTGGACTTTTGTAAAGTCCCTCAAATGGGATGAGGCATTTCGAGGTTGCCCCTGAAGGATTTTAGAAATGGTACTTTTCTTCTTGTCTCTAGCGGCTACCTGGTCGCGATGTACCCTGCTCTGGAGATTCCATGTTGCAACCTGATGATCGTTGTGGTTTCAGCATGACGATAATGTCGTCTTACCTCGTCATCCGTCACCTTCATTCATCTTAGTTCGTTGATATAGTGGCGACTCTTTGCAAGGCTCTAACTGCTAACTGGAATTATGTTGACGGACATCTTGGACCTTTTCAATAATTAAAAAACCAAAGTTTTCCGCAGACGGTGCCAAACTTTTTTGGTCAAATTTAAGCAAATAAAATATGATACCTTGGAATATAACAATTGAAGAGGTAAGAGGACACGACAAAAGATTTTAATGAGGAAAAAAGTAACGGTTGTAAGAATAAGTTTGCTCCTAGAAACCCGTAGGTAGTTGATGAAGGCCCGTTTTGACAAAGTCTTTAATGAGGGTTGATGATCTTTGAATTTATCTCTTGTAACGACCCCTGAAATGTAGGATAACGATTGCCTTGCACCATGCCTTGCATCCGTGTTATATTATCAAGTTGTTAATTCAAGATGTAGAGGCAGGATGTGGAGCCCGGTTATAACATGTTGGATGTGATTTTTTTACCCCAAAAAGGTGTTATCGCGAGTGCAACAACATAGGGTTTGGGAAAGGCATCTGAGAAGGAAGCAGTAGATCTGATCGCGATAGATGAGAGGGCCCAATTTAAAATTATCAGGTGCTTAGATGATGATGTTCAGGCGGATTTTGCAGATACTGATTCCGGAGGTGGTCTGTGGCTTGCGTTGAAAGATATGTATCTGACACGATTATTGACCAACAAGCTATATCCAAAGAAGAAGTTGTATTCTCTTTGAAAGATGGATGGTACGCCCATTAGGGATCACATATATCTGTTTAAATCTTTATTACTTGAATTGCGTAATATTGATGTTAAGGTTAAAAATGAGGATGCTGCTCTTATATTGTGTGTCTCCTTACCACTGTCATATGAGAGATTTGTGGATTCCTGCATTAATGGTAAGGATACGGTTACTTTGGAAGAGGTTAAAAATAATCTCAAAACCAAAGATCTGGGCCTTAAGACGAGCGGTTTATCTACAAAATCTCAGTCATCAGGATTGATTGTAGGAAGCAAGATTGATTGCAGAAAGCAGGATTGATTGCAGGAGCCAATATGGTCCAAGTAGGAGAAACAAGGGTTATTCTAAAAGGGATCCAAAATATGGAGATGTTTGCAGTTACTACAAGACTTGCAAAAGGGGTATTGAAAATAGGAATGTCTCAAGCGGTATAATAACAAGCAATTTATGTCAACTGCAGATATGATAGATGACGATGAGGAGGACTATGCTCTAGTAACCAAAGAAGATAAAGGTATGAAAGATACATTGATTCTTGATTCTGGGGCTTCTTATCACATGTGTTCACGCAGAGAATGGTTTGCAACTTACAAAGAGATGGAGAGGGAGATATTTATATTGCTAATGGTTATGTCTGCAAGGTAGTTGATGTGGGCTCCATCAGGGTGCGAACATTGGGTGATAAGTTTTGTACATTGAACAAGATTAGACATGTTCCTGATGTAACGAATAATCTGATATTGTTTAGTCGGTTATATAAGATGAGATACAATTTCAAAGGTTAAGGTGGAGCAGTAAATGTCTGCAAGGTTTCGAATGTAATTCTAAAAGGGGTAAAACAAGGTTACTTGTACGTCCTACAAGGTTCTACGTTTTTAGGTTTGGGTGTTGAGCAACGTGGAAGAGGGTATGGTAGAGACACATCTAAATCTTAATGAAGCATGTTGCATGGCTTTGTGTGAGGTGGTTGACAAATAGATGTTGCAACAAGTTACTAAAGGTAGAGTTGAACTGGGCAAGCCACGGTTAGTAAGTCAACACACACAATTGGGAAACGAGAAAGGAAACAGGGGAAAGGTACTTATTATTGGGTATTTCACGGATATGGTCACTTCATCTGTTTGGGTTGGCATGATCCAATGTCGACTTGATTTGTCAAATTGCCGGTTGGCGCAATTTTGAGTGCCTAGTACAGTGGCACAGTTGGGTGTGTTGAAGACACATTGGTGTACTCGGCGATGCACAGTTTGGGTGTCCAGGAAGATACATTTAGTTGTCTAGTAGACACATTTGTTTATTTTTTGAACGGGTACGATCAATGTTGCAGTAAATGTTTTGATGTTGTGCATAACACATTTGGGTGTATAGGGAGATACAAACCTTTGGTTGTCCGAATGATAATTTTTGTGTTTGGGATAACACATATGACGCAGAGGGGAGTTTTGGTTTTATGATCGGGAGTTAGATGTAAAGCTGGAGATTTGTTGGGCTTGATGCCATCTAACTCGGGAATGCCAAATTAGGGGATTAAACAAACAGTTCAGTAATTCCATGACACGACTGTGCGAGTTGCCAATACACGCCCATGCAGGGCTAGGAAGCACTCATGCAGAGGGAGTGATTGACGGTTCTTCGGTCTCTTTGGGACGGTCGCGCGCCAGGAGGGGACGACCGCGCCCTTAGGCGATTTGGGTCTAATAAATGGCAGATTTGTGCAGGATTAGAAAACCGTGAAGGGTTAGGAATAGGCGGTAAAAATACACCCTATTCCCCAATAGTTTTGGAGCCTTTAGTGTAATAGGTATATCAATACTTATAGGGTTCTTTTGGTTCTTTGTTTCTCTAGATATAAGGTTTGCACAGTTGTTAATTCTTGTGATAAAAAAGTTTGTGTATTAGATTAGAGATTGTATTCGATGATTTTGCCAGTTGATAATAATATTATTGCCCTCTGCCCGTGTATGTAACCATGTTGCTAAAGCACATATATCATTATGTTGTGTGATTGCTTATTTTTTGTCTTTAAATAGACCTGTTACAAAATATCAGTTTTGGAGGTCCCTAATCCCACTCAAGATCAATCAGAAAAACACACCATCATGGAGAGAGAGAGAGAGAGTAAGGAATTAGAAAAGCCTCTCCAATTCTTCATTTTCGTCAAAGTACGATTTCAATTATGGCGCGATGGTCGAAGGTATGTCGATCTATTCTTTTGCTGCAAATTATACTATATGTTCTTAAGGATATCGAACATTCTAGTGTATTTATTTCTAACATTTGATATCAGAGCAATTAATACCTATGCTTTGCTCTGTCACCGCGAATCTACTGTAATTTTGAAATTTCAACTAAAGTAATATTTTCTGCAATATTTAGTCTAGATCATTATGAAATCAGGTTATTAGAATATTGATATATATTATGTTGAATTTCATTACTAAAATCGTAAAAAATTGTCGGGTTTTAAAATCAGGCTGAAGTTAATCCAATGGAAGGTGAAGATGAAACTATTACATTTGAAATAAATTAATAAAATATTGCTTACGGTTTATGCAATAATTGTTAATGTTTAAGTGATCATATAATTTTAATTAATTAGAAAGTAGCCACATCATCTATATTTAATTAAAAATATATATTTGGATTTAGGACAACAATTTAGAATGAAAAATATTTGTAATTAATCATACTTTATATAATATATTATATCCTACATAAATTTTTATTATATTATGTATGGTTAATTATGATAAAATATCAAACTATATTTTCTTATTTATCCACACAGGGATTAGAAAAAGGGAACATATAGTTTGATGATTTTATCGTAAAGTTAAAATGAATTTAATTGAATTAGAGCTTTAGAACACATAAAAGTTTTATTTTACTAAGTTCATGTTTTGCCTTTTTTACATTGGTAAAACCTGCTACATTTACTAGCCTCAAATTTATTAATATGAGCTCTTACATTTAATTATTAAAGCAATTCAATCTGTTGATTACCCTGATATAATATGAGATGTGATATCCCCAGTCTTAAAAGGGGACAACTACAAATTGTGAAAGGATATAGTTCTCATTTATTTAGGATGTTTGAACCTTAACTATGTCATAAGGAAAAATGAACCACATCCAATTAAATTACTCAGACTAGCATTCCGGGTGTTGGTTATGTTTATAACAAATTAGACCGATCCAATCGTCTATTTGTGAGCTTCATAAAGACAAAAAATTATGCTGGCATAAGAGGTTCAGTCGAGCATATAAAAAGGTTCAATCAGTTTGCCACTTCAGATAAGTCAATGACAAACACACTAATCATGCAGTTTACATCCCTAAGGCTCAATAGCATTAATGGTGTGCGTGATCATATCATGCACACGAGTGATATTGTGGCTCAATTGAAATCATTAGAGGTAGAGATGTTGAAAGTCTTCTTGGTTCATTATATCCCTTTCATCTTACCTCATGAGTATGGCCCATTTAAGATTTTCTACAACACACATAAAGATAAATGGACAATCAATGAATTAATGACCAAGTATGTTCAGGAAGAAGGTTGGCTGGCTATAGAGGATAAGGAAAAGGAGAGTGTAAATTTCACTACAGTTGAAAAGAACAAGAAAGATCAAGCTAAAGACAAGGGGAAGGGAAAAATCTCTCCCAATAAGTAAATAATAAATAATCATTTTTGATAGTTTTTAACCCTTCAATTTTATTTATCCACAATAAAATATACCAAACTAATATGCTTCCTCCGTCCCACATATCATTTCTCTTAGTGTTTTAGCCTAAAATAGGAAAAAGTGTAAATAATGTAAGTGTTGTGAGTATAAAAAGCGAATTAGAAGAGAGAATGAGTGGGATAAATAGTAAGTTGATTTTTGTTACAAGTAAAGTAGAAGAGAGAATGAGAGTAAGGAATAGTAAATATTCTTTGCGAAAAAGAAATGATATATGGGATGCCCAAAACGGACAAAGAGAAATGATATGCGAGACGAATGGAGTAAATATTTTCTATAAGAACTTACAAAGGATAACTTCCCAAAATACAACAATATTTGCCCAAAAGACAGTAAATATTTGCTATATAGCAAATTACCATCATTAATTTCCACATTAATATAACAAAAAATAAAAAAAATAAAATACATGCACAAATACACACATTCAGACTACACTAAATCGCGCGCACACACACACTGCCCGTGCAACAAATTACACACATATAGTCTCACTTAATACTAACAAAATATACATACAGATATTTGCCCAAAAAATACAAACAACAATTTTAAATACAGATATTTTCCCAAAATATACATACAGATATTTGCCCAAAATCAGGGCACACGGATTTCAACACAAGGTCAAAAATAGAACACTTACCTTAAAATTACAAAAGGCCAAAGAACAACAAGTGACAGAGCTACTGTCAGAGATATGCCGGAGAAGAAAGAAAAGCCCTAGGTCATGGTTAAAAATCTGCATGCTAAAAATTACCAACGAAAAAATCTTAGCATTTAACATCAAATGAATTGAGAGGAGGTAGGGATGGTAGAAAGGGAGCATACCGTTAAGAAGAGTCGTCTTGCAGGAACAGAATATCAGTCAAAAACATTTCAAAAGCTTTTCCGGCTCATGACGGAATCATCTGATGGCTCGATTTCTGCAGGTGAGATGCGTGCCGTCATCTTTTCAACAAACTTCTGTTGTCAGAAGTGTAAAAGTCCGTCAATAACTTCCGACAGAAAAATCACCGGTAGATCTAGAAGTGAGTAAAATAAAAGAGTTCCCAAAAGTAGTGAATACATGAAATCAGATAGTGTTGGTGGTGGCCTGGGAATTCAACTTCTTGTTACAAACATCAGCAATTACATATTTTGCTGAGGTTTGTAACAAGGATCCCACGAGTCTCAAGATGTATACTCCCTCCGTCCCACTACAATATGCATAGTTTGATTTCTTTTGTTCAACTGAATCAATCTTTAACCATAATTTTATAAATATCTAGATATCTTTATGTAATTCTAAAAATGGTTATTGTTTCACCGTTAGAAATACTATCAATAATAATTGTTAGAATTGCATAAAAATATCTAGATATTTCATAAAATTAAAGTCAAAGATGGACCAAAAAAGTCAAATTGTGCACATTGTAAGGGACGAAGGGAGTATATGTTTAGCTTTCCTTTACAGTTACATAGAGAGACATGCATAGATCAAAACATATATTCCTTGTTAAATCCAAATTATCCAATTTTAAAATTACGAGTACTTAGGAGTATGTAGCATCTAGGAGCCTACACCTGGAATATATACGCACCTTAATCACTGTAGCCTGTAGGTGATACCGTAGGTAGGACCCAATATTTGCCTTTATTTCCAACCATACCTCTTCCCCGACGTAACACCATCTCTTGCTGTATTCGCCATGAATTGTGGAAACTGGAATGAATGGGAGACATCTATATGCAATAGCAATAGTATATGCTTGGGTCATTTGTTGGAGAATTGAATGTCTTAGTTTGTTGAAGAGAAAATTGACAGCAGAAGGATGTGGGATTTGCTTTGGGTACTTACAAAACTGATTTTTTTTTAATACTATGTACTCCCTTCGTCCCACTTCAAGGGTCCTAGGGTAGTATTTTACGCTTCTTAAGATTTTTTTTTTTTTAATGAATGAAGAATTGCAAGTGGGTAGAAGATTAGAGAAGAGAGAATGTAAAAGTTAAAACATTTATGATAAAACCTCTTTTTGATTGGTTTTTTTTTTTTTTTGTAAATATGTTAACATTATAAGGGCATAATATGAATGGTTTTTTGTAAATATATTTACATTATAAGAGTATAAATATCCGAAACACTGTTCAAAATTTGTCATTTATGGAATGAGACTCTTAATCTAGGACGAACCAAAAGAGAAAGTAGGACTATTGAAGTGGGACGGAGTGAGTATTAATTAGTTGCAAAAACTCAAAGTAACCTTGCATTTAATCAACATATATACTCACCCGTCCTATTTGAAAAGACACAAAATGAGTCTTACATTTACATGAAAATTAAGGAGAGTGTACAGTGTAGTGTAGTAAGTGTGAGTTTGAGAGTGCTTTTTTGTGGCTTATTACAGTTGAATCTCAAAATTACTTTTAATAGCGTTTGGATAACAATAGTAATTATAATTTTAAGCTGTTAAAACGCAAAAAACTATGTTTTCGTAAAAGCAACTATGACCCAACTTTTGATAAAAGTGATTCTTAAAAGTTGCTATTTGTGTTATTTTTCCAATAATAACCTCTATCTCTTTTATACATTTATTATATCGAGATACATACTTATATATTTTAATATTTATTACAAAAAATCAATTTTTTCTAAAATTACTTTTGAAAAATCACTTTCGGAGAATCAGAAACAATGCCAAACTCACCCTAAGGCCTTATTTGTTTTTCATTTTCAGTTCATATTCAGACCTGAATGGGTGAGTGCATTAGACATAACACAATTCAGACTGTTTGTTTTTTTTCTCCGTTCAGATCTGAATGCCTCTTATTTTCCACATAATTTTTCAGATACAAAAATATCACTTATTTGTCTCTTAATTGAATTTTTTCATATATATCTCTTCCATAAACTCGTAATTTAAAAAATACTCAACCCAAATACTTGATCAATAACCATTCATCTCATCTCTCTACTCTATTAAATGTCGTAACCCTAATTTCATATGTGAATTCCGATGAATATTCAAACAGTTTGAGTAATTCAAAAATCAGTGTTCAGACGCTACCTCTTATCAGATCAGCTAAATTCAGACATGAAATCGGATTTCAGTACTTAACACTTAAAAAAATCGAACGCCATCTAAGTGTTTTGAGTATGAAAAGAGAGCAAAAAGAGAGAAAACGGGGGTAGAGAATAGTAAATGGATAGTTATTGTGAGTATGACAAGTGAGTATCATGAATAAAAAAGTAATACAAAGTTTTCATTTTGGGAGTGCGCTTTTTTAAATGGGATACTCAAAATGAAATTTTGTGCCTTTTCGAGTGGGACAGTGGGAGTATTTTTTTTTTAAACATGATCAATAGTGGTTCTCCACTTCCCCTTGTTATAGTGAGTTTCAGGGGGATGACCAAATGATTAAAGACGGTGGAAATGACTCAAAGTATTACTCCCCCCGTCCCAAAATGAATAATAAAAAAAAAAAAAAACCATCAAATTTGCTCTTGATTGGTCAAAATCAAATTTGAAATTTTTTTGGTCATTCATTTTGATTTTGGAACAGGGGGAGTAGTAAGATTTAAATTTAACTCAGAATACCTTACCTCAATAACACGTGATGACGTAATGGCAAAAACAAGTGGTTTCTTATCATGCGATTGTCCAGGTGGAATGTGACTGTCCAAGAGTCATTAAATTTCAAATCAAAGCATGAATAGGCAAACATTATTTCAGAATAAAATTACAAATTTTGAAAGAGGGAATTCAAAAAATTATGTATTTGTCAATTGCATTCTATAAGATGCCATATTTATCATACCAATACACTAAAACACAGGCAAGCCATTTCAAATTAACATCATTTTCTTAGGGGTTTTTTTAAAATTTTTTTTTAACAAAATTCTATATAAGTGTAAACGATAAAATGGATTAGTGTCGCTTTTCCAATTAAGGGTATAGTAATGTTAATGCAGTTTTACTATGGCACAAACAATGTACAAATAAATAAAGCACATTTTTTAAAAAGTTTGACGTGAAAGTAAATTGCGACACATATTATGGTACGGATTAAGTATTACTTTATTTAAGAAGGATGGAGTAAGTGATGGAAATAGTGTACCTAGACGTCCATCCGTTTTCTTCTCACCATAAACTATGAAGAATGTACGGCTTTCGAGAAAATAAGTAGTAGCAGGGGTACGATAATTAGAGAAAGAAACATCCATTTGGTAAGTCCAAAGAAGAGTCGTGTCACTGATGTCCTTCTCATCTTCCTCTTCTAAACCTTCTTCATAGACGGTTCTTATTCCACACTTTTCAACATGAGAGACAATTGTTTCTGAGCAGTTAAGAGGCAGAATATGGAAGGACAGTTCAATTTCATCACCGGCCTCCAATAGTTCCTCACACTTCCACGTGCTTACCCACAAAAAACTTGTAAATGTTGCACCAGCTTTCTTTTGTTTCTCAGCTTCCTCAAACCTATCATAAATCTTGTAGGACCATGCTAAATCCTTTGTCTTATTTCCAACTGTAACATTAATTTCTATATACCCAAAAATAAAATATTTATCTGGATCTAGATCTAGTCTTGTGGCAAAACAAATATTCAAGCCCTGGATTTTATTATTATCGACTGAAGAGGGAATGGTATATGGTACTTTTGATCTCCCCATTTTCTCGTAAGAAACATCCTCTAACTCTTCTCCTCCGTCCTCTGACTCTTCTTCTACATATGGGAAGTAGGTTTTGAAGCAACCGGGAACCTTTTTACTTTTAACGAAGGTGCTGAATATACCCATTTCATACAGTACCTGCACGGGTGCAACATATAAATCATTCTTTCATTTATAATACACCAAATTCATTATTGTTTGTCTGTGTGAGAGAGATAGAGAGAGAACCTTGCCCACACAGCCTATCGGCACTGATTCTAAACCCAGGTTCTTTATTACTTTTTTGTCGACACTGCATGCTGGTACCCACTTGAAACAGCCTTCAATTTCAACATATTCTTTGTTCTCATCCAGTTCAAATTTTATATATCCAGAGTTCGGTCTGAACTTAGCTCTTTTCAACTGTCTGTTTCCCTGAAGAGTCAAATGCTTTACACAGCTTGGGGGATGTATAACTGACCGGAGCTGTGGACAACGATCCATATAGAGCATAAGATGCGTAGAATTTGATAGATTTTTGACGCAATCGGGCAACCCACTCATCAAGTTTCCACTTAGATCAAGCATATTCAAGGAGGAAAGCGGACTAAAATCCCTCGGAAAACATCCATCAGACAGATTGCAGTCGTTAAGACTTAACTCCACCAAAAAGTGTGGTAAGCAAGAAAGTAGCTTGATCGGTCCCGTAGCAATAGCTGGTGATGCAAATTTCACTATGCTATAACAATCATTTTTTGTCTGCTCTCTTGGAAACTCATTAAGATCACAGCCTGATAATTTCAGTGTTACTATAGATTGTGGTAAATCAGGAAGATCCTTCAGACTCTTGCAGTTGCATAGATCCAGCAACACAAGTCCCTTGAGAATTCCAATAGTTTTGCAGACCTTAACCAAATTAGTACAACCCCTGAGAATCAATCTCTCAAGATGGGGGAGTCCTCTGAAGTCAGGAGTTTTGCAAAGTTCCAGTGAGTAACTTAGATTAAGAAACTTCAGTGATTTAACTTCCTGCGCGGGAAAAAAGGTAAAACAATCGTAAAGTGGCTATCATTGTGACAGCTTAATTCATAATCTAAAATTCATATTTAATTAAAAATAATTGTGTAAGCCCTCTTTAAGTGGATGATTATTGCAGTCGAATTTGTTATGAGGTAGAAATTCATTGTAAGCTTTGCATTTCTTGGGACAATCTAAGTCCAGCACTTATTTATTAATAAACAAATGTCTTACCTTGTATCCCTTCCAAACTTGTTTTAATATGCTTTGTTGCAAGTCAAGAGCAACCAGGTTCTGCAGGGGTAACTCCATGGGGACATATTCGAGAGGAAATCCGTGCCAACTTATCAATATCAATTTCTTTGGAAATTTACTACAGCATCCAGTGAGATATACATGATTGAGCTTGACAAATTTCAGATTTACCATCTTCGTAAACGCATCAATTTTCAATTCACCGTCATTTGAAGGTAAAAATCTGTCAAAAACCTGTTCTTTTTTCTTTTTCACATAGCCAAGCACTTTTGTAATTAAGTGCTGATTTGCATCAGCGGCAGACAAGCTTGATCCATCAGACTCTACTTTACTTATCTTCAGCCAGTCAAGAACGAGCCCTTGAACAGCTTCAGTGCCCTACAACACAGAAAGAATTAAAATATACTCCCTCCGTCCCACCCAAGTGTGTACCAAGATTTTGGGCACGCAAACTAAGAAATACTATTAAGATAATGAAAATGTGTGGTAAGAAATGAAGAGAGAGAATGAGTGGAGTTAATAGTAGGTTGGTTGAATAAATTGCATGGTGGAGAATGAGTGGAGTTAATGAGTGGGTGGGGTATGGAGAATATAAAATATTAAAACCTTTTCCATTTTTGGTAGTTCACACTCGGCTGGGACGGACCAAAAGGGAAATAAGTGTACACTCGGCTGGGACGGAGGGAGTAATGTTCAACTGACTTGCAAAGCATGAACGCATACATTCACAAAAAGCTTAGACATTTAATAAAAATAATACCTCGTCATATTTCAGTACTGAAAAAGAATCCTCATGACGCCACAATCTACTCCGTCGCCCAGGCTCGTGCGGGGATTCTTTTCTAACTATTTCTCGCCCCATATCTTGAATCACCCGATGCATCATCAACGTCGTGTCAGATGTTATTTTTGTTATCAGACATCTATCAATCAGATTTTGGATTCCCACCGAAGCATGCAGACCACAGTGGTCTAATAATTTTACTACATAATCTTCTTCTTTTCCCACAAAAAAGCAAGCAACATGCAAAAACAGATTTTTCACCGTCTCATCTTCCAAAGAATCATAGCTTATCTGCATAACCTTCAGGACATCAGGGTTCCCAATTTCATCCCATTTTTGCAAATGCTTTTTCCAAAAGACAATATCTAACTTTCTGCGTAGAGAACAACCCAAAACTACAAGAGCCAATGGAAGGCCTTCACAGCGCAAGAGTATCTCTTTTGATAGCTGCATACTCCCTCCGTCCCACGTGAATACAAACTTATTTCCTTTTTGGTCCGTCCCACGTGAATACAAACTGCCCAAAATGGAAATAAATTTATTATTTTATATTCACCCTACCCCACCCACTCATTCTCTCTCTTCATTTCCTACCACACAATTTATTCAACCAACTCCACTCATTCTCTCTCTTCATTTCCTACCACACATTTTCATTATCATAATAATATTTCTTAATTATTGTGCCCGGAAAAATGGTTTGTAATAAGGTGGGACGGAGGGAGTATATTCTTCTGGGGGGAAAAGTTGTCGAAAGGCATGCCAACTGAAGAGCTCCAGAGAGTCCTTTTCTTTTAAGCATTCAACATTATGGACCTTAGGATGAATGATGAAATCCTTTTGCAACGACATGTTCCTAGTAGTTACTAGGATTTTACTTCCAGGACACAGCCTCTGTGGTTGTCCAAGAAGTGCCTCTAACTGCTCCGTTTCATTAACATCATCGAGAACAAGAAGGAATTTTCTATTGCATATAGCTCTCTTTATCCTTTCGGTGCCCTCATCACGGTTATAAATTCTTATCTCCTCCCTTTTATTTAGAATGGTTGACAGAAGTTGACTTTGTACACCACAAACCCCAATTTGATCCCACATCGCTGTAATCCTTGCAAGGAAACAACTACCTTCAAAATCTTTATAATATTCATTAAACAGGTGTGAGACAATAGTTGTCTTCCCTATTCCACCAATTCCGTAAATGACGAGGACATTATCGTCCTTGGATCTATTTTTCAACCACGAGTTAATCTCACAGGTTTGATAATTCATTCCAACAAAGACTTGAGGGATATTCAAATCCTTGCGGTTTGGTAGACTGTTTTTAACCTCACACACAATTCTACCAATGAATTCTGTCTCAGACCTGAAACGTGCAACAAAATAAATTTTAAAACCTTCTGTTATACTTCCCGTGTCATACTTGAAGAGATGAGATTTGACTAAGCACACAAATTAAAGAAAGTCGTTGACAGTAATTAAATATCTAAAGTGCTCGTTAGAACATTCAAATTCAAAACAATGAGAGAACATTTATTTTAAAGTAGCAGGAAATGAAGCTTAGTTTAGTCAATTGGTTGAAAAAATACAAACCAAATGAGAAACTTACTCAAATGGAATTGTTGAGAAGAAGTACCCACCTCTTCAAATATGACGGACTGAGGTAGGATAAATGTAGCCAAGCCAAGAATTGCATAATTAGACTCCTATTTTTTACAATATTCGCTCTAGTAAAATAAATCTTTAAGTCAAATGGGGGCAATTGCCCCCTATTAGCCCTTGTGTACCTCCGCCGCTGCTCCAAGTTGAAACAACAGTATGGGATTACTATTTAAGAATATCAATAGGTGCATTATTTTACTTGTGCACAATCCTATGCATTCGAGTGATTTGGCTGACTATTCAAGTGTTTGGAGGTGTTTGTTTTTGCAATAAGAGGCTCAGAATGGCTGATTCATTCAGACATCTATATATACAATGGGAATTGAAGTATATGCGGAATGTAGCAAACGTACCCGCCATTGATTTTGTTCAAGGTAAATCCAGCAAAATTTACGGTCTCGGTAAGCGCTACCTCCCATGCATGGATCTTCTCCAAGCTTGCAATACCATTCTCTTTGTGCCGATTAAACGCTTTTTCAAAGCTTCCTTTTTGATATCTGACATCAGATGCATCAACCCGGTAGAAGATTGGTAAAACCTTGAAATTATCTCGTATCTTCTTCTGTTCAAGAATCCTCACTAATTCATCAAGGCACCAAGTAGAAGATGCATAGTTCTCAGAGAAAATGATAATAGAGATGGATGATTGTTTGATTGCATTCCCCAGTTCTTCTTTGAGACTTTCTCCTTTTTCCAATTCTTCGTCGTCTCTGAAAGTATGGATCCCAGCTCGTTTCAGATGATCGGAGAGGTGATCAGTGAAACCATAGCGGGTGTCTGAACCTCTGAAGCTCAAAAAAACATCATATCGATTGTAATCTAGATCGCAACTCCTCTTTCTTTTCAAAGAAGTTGCACTAGATGAACTAGCAGAGGGATCAAGATCACTCGAAATAACCATTGAATCAAAGTTAACCAATATTGGTAAAGGAATGGATGAGAGTTTTAAGAAAGAAAGAAAGAAAGAAAGAAAGAGCTAGAAGGTGCAAATCTCTCAAACTAAGATGTACTCCCTCCGTCCCTAAATGTTTGTCCTATTTCCCCTTTTTCTTTGTCCCAAAAAGTTAGTCTCATTTTCAAAATTAAAGCTTCAAAATCACTAAATTTTCAAAACTTGTAACATTTAGGGACGGAGTATTACATAACGGTGGTGTATATTATCAATATTTTTCAAAGCGTTCGTAAAAATAACCAAAATTAAAGCTTCAAAATCACTAAATTAAAATGTTTGAAAAGTCAAATGGGATAAACATTTAGGGACGGAGGGAGTATATAAAAGCCCATATAGATGTGTCATTATACTGTCCAAGTAATTTTCTATCCACAAGGAGTGAAGATATTGTATACGATCTTTATCCTTTCTTCTGGGCGGGACACATTTTTTGGGCACCTTGTACAAGATGACAACCAACTCCTCTACTTCTTTTTCTTTATCCTTTCTTCCGGGCCCACCACCTTAGACATTAGCTGGTAAAAAAATTGCTACCCTCTTCGTTCCTAAATGAGTGTCAAAGAAAATTTCAAATTTACTTACGATCAAATACAAATTTGAAAAAAAAAGAAACGATATTCATTAATGGACGAAGAAAATATTAATTAAAAATATTTGCGATAGTTGTGTCGGATCTACAGTATCAATCCGGTAGGGGTGCAAGTTCTACCCAATAAATGTATTATCTATTAAGGAAACATCTCCTAAGGTTTCCTAAGTTACTTGGTTGTTATCTTTCTAGATTATTATTGTATATATTTTATTGTATTTAGAATAGAAAACTCAATATTGTATTTAGATTAGGAAACTCAATATCCACAAGGAGTGAAGATATTGTATACGATCTTTGGATAACTCCAATCTTGAAGAATGATGAGATGAATCGGGTTTGATGTAGCGGGTGGAGACGAATGTGTTCCCGGATGTGGATGTGGCTGTAGGGTTTGTGACAGAAAAAAAGGTGGTCCGTACATCCGTGGTTGGAGGCCAGTTTTGAACATGGCTACTCGGGTTGGTTGTGGGGCGGTTTGGGTTTTGCCATCGCACCCAAGGAAAGTGGTTCGTACGTCCGTGGTTGGAGGCCAGTTTTGAACATGGCAACTCGGGTTGGTTTTGGGGCGGTTTGGGTTTTGCCATCGCACCCAAGGAAAGTGGTTCGTACGTCCGTGGTTGGAGGCCAGTTTTGAACATGACAACTCGGGTTGGTTTTGGGGCGGTTTGGGTTTTGTCATCGCACCCAAGGAAAGTGGTCCGTACGTCCGTGGTTGGAGGCCAGTGTTGAATATGGCAACTCGATTTGGTTGTGGGGCGGTTTGGATTTTGCCATCGCACCCAAGGAAAGTGGTCAGTACGTCCTTGGTTGGAGGCCAGTTTTGAACATGGCAACTCGGGTTGGTTGTGGGGCGGTTTGGGTTTTGCCATCGCACCCAAGGAAAGTGGTCCGTACGTCCGTGGTTGGAGGCCAGTTTTGGTGGTTGAAGAGGGTTTAGCAGAAGGGTTTCGCCGAGGTGGGTGGTGCGGCTGTTGAGGAAGC
The DNA here is from genome assembly GCA_022495995.1 of Adenophora triphylla var. japonica. Taxonomy (NCBI): domain Eukaryota; kingdom Viridiplantae; phylum Streptophyta; class Magnoliopsida; order Asterales; family Campanulaceae; genus Adenophora; species Adenophora triphylla. The sequence continues at coordinate 600,261 of JAFEMH010000182.1, forward strand.
AATTTAGAGTTATGATTTAGGAGGTGTTGAAGAATGGGTATTTGTGTGGGTTTTTATATATGGCAAGATGAGACTAAATGAAAAATTTAAGAAAAGAGAAAATTTAGGAAGGTGAGAAATAATACTCAACGTGACATTGAGATAAGTGAAAAAGAAGAAGAAGAATGAAAGCCTATGGGAGAAGAAGTGTCAAAAGTTTAAGGGAAAAAATGGGGAGGGAGGGGGGAGAAAGGATTGGTAGAGTGGCGGAAGCGAATGGTGGTGGGTTTGGCGAAGAAGTCCCATTATGGATCTATACTCTGATATCATATAAGATTTTAGAGAGTGAGAGATGAAGCCAATCATACAAGAAAGAAAAGAATTGGTGTGAAAGACTCAATTTTATTATGATGTTGGAGGTACATATTTATAGGGTTTACAATGAGAGGAGGTAGTCTCCTAGAAGGTTTCTAGATCTATACAAATATTTTCTTTCCTGATCTAATACAAATATTGAGTTTCCTAAACTATATAAAATATATAACAATATATAATATAGAATATAGAATCACTACAAGGAAGTGTGTTATTTACGACGGACAATACGGAGCCACCGTATATAATCGTTATATACGGCGGGCAACACGGAGCCGCCGTATATAATATTTATATATTGCGGACAACAAGGAGCCGCCATATATAACTATTATATACGGCGTTCAACACGGGACCGCTGTATTTAATTACCTTATATACGGCAGCTCATATGGGGACCGTCATATATAATAGTTATATACGACGGCTAATACGGTGCCCGCCATATATATTAATATATATCGCAAAATACAATTCCCCCAAAATTCCCACTCTCTTGTTCGCGCAAAAAACGAAATTTATTAAAATTCCCCAAAATTTCTCAACTTCTACTCCGTCCGACAGACCTCTACGCCGGTGACCAGTGAAGACGGAGCCGCCGTTGGTTGGTTGACGAGTAAAGAACCCAGATCCATAAGGCCTACTATAACCAAGGCTGCCATAGCCACCGCTACCACTGGATAAGCTCGATTTATACGGCGTTTACCCAAATTCCACGTTAGTCTCTGTCTCTCAATATTTACCGATTCATACGGCCTACTGCATTTTAGGGTTTTTTTTTTCATTTTTTTATCTCTATCAATTTTGGGTTTTAGGTATTTACTTGATGTAGTTGTATTTTGGGTTTTAGGTATTTACCGATTCATACAGCCTACTACATTTTAGGCGTTTACCCAAATTCCATGTTAGTCTTTGTCTCTCAAGCTACCTTTGTGTGTTATATTTTGATTTCTTGATTGTTCATTGAATCTCTATAAAGTTGTGTTGGTGCTTTAAGCTGTTCAAGCAAATTAGTCGTCACTTATATTTGTATTGTAATCGTGGTCTTCCATATTTGTTTACTTCTCTAACTTGTATTCATATCAAGAAAGTTAGTTCTTGTCCAAATGTATTAAACATGGTTAGTGAACTTTTTGGTTTTGGTGTATGAATATTGAAGAAATCAGATATATATGATGGAACTTAGGTATCTATGCCAAGTGTTGGAGCTACATCTTCAGCTGGTTCTTAAGAGACAAAAGCTACAGCTTCAGTAATCCCTCTCTCTAAATATAAATATTTGATCCGAATGTTTCTGCATATATTATATAACACTACAAGAAAACAGGGCAACTGAAATGGATTTTTTGATTGCAATTCAAAAAAATCGATTTCAAATTGATGTTTGCAACCGAAAACTTCCGTTGTAAAGGCAGTCGGAGGAAGCATCGTTGCAATTTATGTGACCACTTTCTTGTGTTGCAAAATCCTTGCAACGGAAAAAGTAATTGTACTTTCGGTTGCAATGTGTTTTCTAGGACAATTTTTACATCCGTTGCAAACAACAACCGATTTATTTCGGTTTCTAAAATTTGCAACTGATTTATTTCTGTTTTTAATTGCAACTAATTTTTCTGTTTCAAATATGTTATTCTTCTTCGGTTATTCTTCTGTTGTTCTTCTAATAAAACAAAGAAATGAGATGGAAAACAAAAAACACAAAGATGAAACAAGGAGAAAGAGAACAAATGGCTGAAGGTGCTCTCCAACTTATAGTTGTCTCTTCTGACAACAATTGCCTTGCTAACACTCAAAGTAATATATGTATCAATGGCTCAAAAATAAATACTACGAGCCATTTAAAGAGTCTATCATCCTTAGAGACGATGTTCTAAAATGATAACCAAACACATCCACAAACCCTCAGTCCCAAAATAAGTATCCACTTTGAAAAAGCTTTTAGTTTTAGGAAACTTATTTATTGGGTTGACTCGAGCAATAAAATAGTGTACAATACAACTGCTATTACAATAAACCTATCCAATTGCAAGGGGACAGTAGATTTAGGACATCCTAAAAAGGGAAATTATTTTGGGACCGACGGAATACTTAAATACTATCCTAAGATGCTCAGACTCGGCATATTACGGCAGAGTACCTGTGTCGACGCGACACGACACGGGATACAACTCTGGATATGGGTCGGACGCGTGACCTAAAAATAGGACTCGGCAATTTTCAGAAATTGATTTCAATATAATCTAATATGTTATATATAAATCAAAAGAGGAGGAAGAAGAAAACCTGAATTTGAAAACTCTGTATTTCACCGAATATAACGACGTCGACGAATCAGGTGGAGGTCGGAGAAGAGCGAAATCCACTCGATTGAAGTCGTAATTGCTAACGGGGAGATGATTTTCATCAAATTGGAAGAAATCAAAGAAGAAAGGCAGAGAGAGAGATAAGGCAATGGCTTCTTGGCAAGGACTTGACGATTGATGAGGTCGGTGGCAATGGGAAAGGGTTCTTAGGTTTAGGTTTGGGAATAATGCAGGCCCAGCTGTATTTAAAAGAAAGGTGCCTTGTATTTTTCTTTTTCTTTTTTTTAGCTATTTTGGAAAGAATATATATAAGACTAAAAGTGCTTTTTTTTAAATGCAAACTACAAAATTGAATTAAATTTTTGGCAATATAATTTAATTCAATTTCTTTTTTTTTATTACTAAAAGTGCTTTTTTTATATTGCTTTTTTTTTAATAATGTGGGACGGACTATCCTTTAATTTTATATTTTTTTTATTGACTAGAAAATAATATTTTTGAATGTTTTTATTACTGATTTTTTTTACAAAAAGTAATAGAAAAAAAGATAGAAAAAAAACTAAACAAAATGAAAGTATATAAAATAATAAAGGGACGGACTACCCTTTACTTTTTTAAAAAAAAATTATTTTTTTATTGACCAGAAAATAATATTTTAGAATGTTTTTATTACTGATTTTTTTTTACAAAAAGTAATATAAAAAAAGATAGAAAAAAACTAAACAAAACAAAAGTCATATACCCGTATATTCTAAACTCTCGAATAACAATGGAATGACTCGATTCTCAGGATGAAAATGGTTTGTTTTTCTATTATATACGGAATATTATTTGATATATCCATTTTCATGGAAAGATAGATAAGATTGAGATTGATGCAAAGACTCGTATAATCTTAAATCCTAAGTCTAAATCATATACTCTTATACTCTAAACCTTAAATCACAATCATATACCATACCCTAAACCCTAAAGCATCTACCTTAACCATATACTATACCTTAACCATAAACCCCGTACTCTAAACCCCTAAATCATCTACCCTAAATCACAATCATATACCATACCCTAAATCACAATCACAATCATATACTATACCTTAACCATATACCCCGTACTCTAACCCCCTAAATCATCTACCTTAACCATATACCCCGTACTCTAACCTTAACCATATACCCCGTACTCTAACACTCTAAAGCATATACCTAAATCGCATATATTCATATACCCTATACCCTAAACCTTAAATCACAATCATATACTCCTATACCCTAAACCCTAATTCATCTACTTTAATCTCGTATATATACCATAACCCTAAATCCTAAGTCTAAATCATATACTCCCATACCCTAAACCCTAATTCATCTACCTTAACCATATACCCCATACTCTAACCCCCTAAATCATATACCTAAATCTCATATATTCATATACCCTAAACCCTAATCCATTATCCATCTACATAATTCATCTACCTTAACCATATACCCCGTACTCTAACCCCCTAAATCATATACTTAAATCTCATGTATTCATATGCCCTAAATCCTAATCCATCTACATAATTCTCATATATACCCTATACCCTAAACCCTAAATCTAGGTCATATACTCATATACCCTAAACCCTAAATCATATATTCTTATACCCTAAACCCTAATTCATATACATAATTCTCATATATACCCTATACCCTAAACCCTAAATCTAGGTCATATACTCATATACCCTAAATCCTAAATCATATATTCTTATACCCTAAACCCTAATTCATCTACGTTATCTCGTATATACCCTATATCCTAAATCTTAAATCACAATCATATACTCCATACCCTACACCCTAATCCATCTAGCTTAACCATATATACATCTAAATCGAACCACTATGTACCTCTAAACCGAACCACTCAATCTTATACCTAACGAAATTTCTGACCAATTTGACGGTTCTGAAAAGGGTTTAACGGTTTTGGTATCAGTTCCAGTTTAGGCGGTTCGGAACCGTCTGTTCACGGAGGGAGTATTATTTTTAAATTATAAATACTTTTTTTTAATCCATAAAAGTTGTTAATATTAAATGGAATATTATTAGACACTGTTTAATTAAGAAACGTGTAGTAATTTCCCTAATTCATCTATTGCACTTCCCAATTTAGTTTTTGCACTTCCCAATTCAGATACAACTCTACTTTTTTACAAAGATTTATTGAATCCACAATGCAATTAACATACAAATTTGTCAATATATTCCCTAATTCATAACCTGTTAACCCTACTTCTTCCTCTGTTCTGTTCTCTTCTCTGAAACTCCCGTCCCAATGGCTTCACCGAATTCCCAACCTAAAAGGCCCAATACAACACAATCTTCCCAATATGATGACAAGCCCCTATGGAACCACGTTACGGTTGTCAAACTCCCTAAGAGCGGTGGTAATCGAGTTTGGATGTGTAACTATTGCAAAAAACAAGTTACAGGTTGGTTTTTTTTATTCGTAATTTCTAAGTAGTGCAGTAATATGTTCAGAATTTTATGTATACAAAGATCCTTATGCACTCAAACTTACAGGTTCTTACTCTAAAGTGAAATGCCATCGTTTGAAAATCCCAAATCAAGGTGTTGAAGCATGCATGAGTATTTCATAGGCGTCAATAGTTGAACTGTCCAAAGAACATGATGCTGCTGAAAAGCGAAAGACTAGCCAGGCAGATGAATTGAAAAGAAAACAAGACTATATGTCTCTACCTTCCGATTCCAATTTAATGCAGCAAAAAAAGAAAAAAAGGTACAGTAGAATCATGTTTCAATGTTGCTGACAGAGATGAAATGGACAAGGAGATGGCTCGCATGATTTTTGCATCTGCGTTGCCATTTTCTTTAGTAAAAAATCCCTATTTTCGTCGATTTGTACTTAAATTGGCAAACAGTAGGCTAGTCGGCTATGTTCCCCCAACATATAATAGGATGAGAACAACCTTGCTTCAACAAGAGAAGACACATGTCAATACTTTACTTCAACCTTTAGAAATTCTTGGAAGAAAAAGGGATTTTCATTATGCTCGGATGGATGGGGGGATAGGCAAAAGCGGCCTCTTATTAATGTGATGGCTACTTCTGGGGGAAATTTAATGTTTTTGAAATCATTTGATACAAGTGGAAACACAAAAGATGCTGACTTTGTTGCTAGTTTATTTTTGGATGTGATCAATGCAGAAGGTGCTGAAAATGTGGTCCAAATCATCACTGACAACGCAGGAAACTTCAAGGCAGCGGGTTTGAGCATTGAAGCAAAATACTCTCATATTTTTTGGACTCCGTGTGTTGTTCACTCGTTGAACTTGGCTCTCAAGTCGATGTGCGAACCTAACTCTAATTCCAGCCACTATGATGCTTGTAAGTGGATTTCATCCTTGATGTCTGATTGTGAAGAAATTATCATTTTTGTATTGAATCATGGCAAGGCCCACACCATTTACCAAAAGTATTCTGAACATATGTAGTAAAAGTGGCTGAAGCTCGTTTTGCTTCGCATGTTATGATGGGGCAACGTTTGGTCATAGTTAAGAATGCTCTTGAAAAAATGGTATTGGATCAGGATTGGAAGACATTTAGAAAAACCCACTTAGAATCTAAAGCTGATCACATCAAGGAGTGTGTAATTTCAGATCGTTGGTGGGATAAACTAGAATATTTTTTTAAGGAGTGTGTAATTTCAGACAGGTCCTTCCTAAATATAACATGATTAGGCTTGCTGATACTGATGTTCCATGTTTGCATCTTATATAAGATATGTGGGATACAATGATTGAAGAAGTGACGGAAAAAGTTTTTAAGGAGGAAGAGGAGGATCTACATACGGGTCAATCTACTTTTTTTAATGTTCTCCAAGAAATTTTGGAAACTAGGTGGAATAAAAGTAATACCCCTCTGCATTGTATGGCACATTCTTTAGTTCCAAAGTATTACAGTCAGTCTTGGTTAGAAAGTGGTACTGAATTGTCCCTAGGATATCACCGAATGTTGACCATGAGGTATCTCTAAATAGAGATAAATGTTTCAAAAAAATGCTTCCAAACTCCGAAGTTCTTAGGAAAGTGAATGCAGAATATGGAATGTTTTCAGGGGGTTTGGGATTTATTTTCGGAGCCTCATGTTATGGAAGCAATGGTTTATGAGGAGCCATTAAGTTGGTGGGCTAGTTATGGTTCAAGTATGCCCATGTTACAAGCTTTGTCTTTTAGATTGCTTTCACTACCGGCATCTTCTTCGTGTTGTGGAATGTGTGAATAGTTAACAGTTGTCATTGTCTTTGAGTTTGCCATATCGAATCGGCACACAAGCTGTTAAGCTTGAAAAATAGTGATTTTATAAATGTGTTTAACTCTGATACCACTTGTTGGTTCCAAAGGTGGCAATAAGGGTGAAAAACAGCTAGAGGGGGAGAGGGGGTGAATAGCTGCTACAAATTTTTTTCGCCCTCTTTTGAACACTGAACCTCTAGGCTTACAAAACCGCTTGCAGTTGATAAGACACTGCAAGTTGAGTTGTAAAACGTACATCATAATATTAAATTTATAAAACGATTTTAGAGGTGCGGTTTTGCAATGCGGTTTTCAGTACGGTTCTTAAAACTGAAAAGTGAGGTTATGACAATAGTTAACTCCAAACACAATTCACAATAATGGATAACTAAAATTAAAATCAAACAGAGATAGAGATAAATAATTAGTAAGAACAGTAAATTAAAATGTAGAAATAAAGAACACAATATTTGGAGTGGTTCAATCGATAAATGATCTACGTTCACTACCAAGATGGTTAGTCTTGGATTTTCTAAGAGTTAGATTTTATATTGAGTATGAGAGAGATTACAAGTTACAAAGTATTCAAACTCAGATCTAAAATCTATTCTATGAAGATCAAATCCTAGACTATAACCAGTGTATTTCAAATGATTAATCTATGTGATTAAACAAGTGAGGTGCGTGTGTGTAAATAAGATCAAGGCTCTTTAGATCTATGAGATAGAGAGCACAATGATTCTTGATGGTGTTAAGGCTTGATTTCTGGGCTGGGATATGTTTCTTGAAGTAGAAGATGAAGATTCAAAGGACTTAGAATTTTCTGGGCAAAGCTTCAGCTTCTTATGAACTCACAGCAAATTAATTTCTCAAGCAATCTTCAAATGATGAAGATTGGGGGTATTTATACCTAAGCACTAAGGAACTAGCCATTGGACACAACAGATACAAGGAATGTAATGGTGCTTTTCCATTGGTCCACAATAACCACTTTTATCCTTTGGTACAACAGTTGCAGGTAAAGCTGATCAGGCCTCAGCTGCAATCAAGGTGGTTAGGCATATTTCGTGCAGGATTAGAAAACCCTGCAAAAGTTTAATAATAGGCAGTATAAATACACCTTATTCCCTAACAGTTTTATAGCCTCTAGTGTGATAGGCATATCAATAATTATAGGGTTCTTTTGGTTCTTTGTTTCTCTAGATATAGGGATTGCAAAGCTGTTAATTCTTGTGATCAAGAAGTTCATGCATTATATAGTTGATAATAATATTCCTGCCCTATCCCCGTGACGTAGCCAAGTTGGTGAACCACATATATCATTGTGTTGTGTGATTGCTTATTTTCTGTCTTTTACATTAGATCTGTTACAACAAACTGGTATCAGAGCCAGTAAGGTTGACAAAGGTCTACGGGTTTTTCGATGTAGAAGAAGATGAGATCAGAAATCGAATCACCAGTTGACAAGTTTAATGGGAAAAATAGTTTTTCTATTTGGCAAATCAAAATGAAGATCTTGTTGAAAGACAAGGGTTTGTGGGCTCCGGTTGCTGATGCAATCAGGAATCGTCAGGATTAAAAGGGCAGCGCTTTAGCAGTTTCCACAGGTGTTGTTTTGTCAAATTTAAGCAAATAAAATAGGATACATTGGAATATAACAATCAAAGAGGTAAGAGGAAATGACAAAAGATTTTAATGAGGAAGCCCTTGAACAACTCATTCGCCGGCATAAACCTCAGAAATATGGTATCTTATTAGTATGGTGGTGGAGTGTGAGCACGAGTACTACAAGCCTCTCTACTAGGTGAGTGTGTGTCTACAAGTGTAGAGTTGATTCTATTTAATTAACGAAAAAAGTAACGGTTGTAACAAGTTTAACGTTATCCCACTTTTTGCTCCTAGAAATTCGTATGTAGTTGATGAAGGCCCGTTTTGACGAATTCTTTAATGAGGGTTGATGATCTTTGAATTTATCTCTGGTAACGACCCCCGAAAATTAGGATAATGATTGCCTTGCGCCATGCCTTGCATCTGTGTTATATTATCAAGTTGTTAATTCAAGATGTAGAGGCAGGATGTGGCGCTAGGTTGTAACATATTGGATGTGATTTTTTATCCCAAACAATTGCCCCTAAATTTTGAAATTTTAAAGAAGTTAAAAAATCAATATTTTAAGTTTTTACCTGCTGGTACCCACGTTTCCACTTACTTGGCGGCTCCCCATGGTGACAACTTCCAAGACCTAGGGCTTAGGTATTTGAGTATGCCTAGGGTTCTTCAATCTTCAAGTCCCATCTTTTTAATACGCCAGTTGAGGCCTCCCTCTCCTTTCAATATTTGGCAACCCACAGAAGCATCCTCCCTATTCCGGCGAGTCTCCATCCCTTTCAAAAACCTTCTTTTTCTTGTTGTTTCCTTCTTCTTGTCCAATATGGGTAAATCTAAGGAAATCGCTAGCCATAGTTTAGTGTTGCCTCTTGGTTTCCGCCGTCTAGAGGTTACAGATCGTTCTGAAGATGAGGTATGTGTCATGTCTGATATTCTTCGAAAGAATTCTTCTTTTCCAGTAGGTATAGAGTTTATGGATCCCAACCCTAACCTCTTTTTTTATTGTGTTTCAGACGATTGGATTTGCTTCCTTGAATATCCGTTCACCATCGGTCTTAAGTTCCCCTTTTCTCCTTTAATCACTCATTTTTTCAAAACTACTGGCCTTGCTTACCATCAACTTATGAATGTTGGTTGGAGGGCTTTGGTTTCCTTGGATAGGTTGAGCGATGAAATGGGTTTGAGGGTCGGTTTGGAAGAATTTGCCTGTTGTTATGATATTAGGACCCATGACACCTACATGTTTGGTTTTAGGGTGAAAAGCAAGGCTCTCAGCTTGATAGTGGACTCTTTAGATTTGTATAGGGGTTTGAAAAGTTGTTTCTTTTTTGTGAGTAGGGACACTGCAGAAGGTGTTGAGAAGGGGGCTTGTGAGTGGAGAAAGGAAGGTAGTTTGTTTATCTTTATTCCTTATTTGCTTATTTTATTGTCTTCAGGTTGACTGAATCTCTTTTATCTTTGCAGTCTTCAAGTTGAGCGATCTTTTTCCTAAACTGGACGACTCGTTGCAAATAATTCAGAAAGTGAGAGCTCTTCCCGAGGAGTCGCGTAAATTTGTTTCACTGCCTGTTGCGTTTGTTTCTACCAGTGCTGGTGTAGAGGTTGATTCTAGTATTCTGCCAGAGGAGTGTTCCCACAGAATGTCTTCTGGTAAGTCTTCTTTTTTCTCATCTTGATTCCTTGCTTATGGTGATTGAACTTGTCTTCTTTATTTTGCAGTCTCCCATTCTCAAGCTAGTTTTGACGTGAAAGATGTGATGTCCGAGATAAGGGCAAAAATTGGAGTGAAAGTGGAGGGGAATAATCCTCCTCTCTCCAAGGCGGAGGGCTCTAAAGGTGAGAAGAAAAGAAAGTTGGACGCTGTGAAAACTGTGGTAAAGAAAGATGATGTGGATAGCGCACTTGCGAAGGTTGAGGGTCTGAATAAGAAGGTAACTTCGGTTTCTTGTAATTTTGTTTACTGTGCAGGGGATAATGTGATGATTTTCATCTACAGGTGACAAGTCTGGTGGCTAGCTTGTTAGAGAAATTGAGTACTAAGGACGACGGGATCAAGATCCTTAATGAAAAAGCTAACTTTTAAGGATTCAGGGTTACGTAGACTGAGGAACAGGTGGAGGCTTTATGGAAGGATATGGAAATTTTTAGGAAAGAAACGGAGAACCAAATGGCCAAACTGAACAACAATCTCGAGCAACTGACGATTAGGATGCTGAAGTTGGAGGAGGAACACATTAAGGAATTGAGTGATGATAGAAAAAAATTCATAAGGGATGCGGGCAAGTCTGTAATGGAATCCAGGATTGAGATGATGATGCAATTCGATATGGGTCAACATGTTAACTGGAAGATAGATGAAGAAGTTGCAATGTTGAACGTTTATATCGGCGAAGGTGCGGAAGCTGGGGAAGTCAACTCAAAATGCCAAGTTGTAGAGGGAGTTTATCAAGTTGAAGTAGCCCAAGAGGAGGAAAAGATGGAAGCATGAGATGCAGGTATGCTGTTTTACTTTAGTTAAAAAATAATTTCCTTTTTTTTAAGTGTTTATGGAAACAATGATTCTCACTAGAGGGGGTGTCCTAAAAATCAACTATGGTATTGTAATTCTGATATTTTTGCCAAGGGGTTTGTCCTTGCTTTTAGATGATATACTTTTTAGGTTGTAAGGTTTTATGAATGTCTGTTTGGACAGGTTTTTGGTATTTCTCCTTGTCTTGTGGTGACGTGGTGGAATTTTTTAGGATATTTTGACAGAAAATGATGGTGGGATTTCTAAGCGCAGCAAGTTGATGTCCTGGAAATATTTTTGGGAATGTAATGGGATAGCAATGAATAGACGTTGTTCCTACAACTTTTGTGTCCTTATGGTAATATGTTGATGTTACGACCTATTGTTTTATCAGGAGTTCATAATTTTAGTTAAATGCAAGAAGGTAATCAACATGTACTTGACATGTTGGCCCACCTACAACTTAACTAAAACCTGAAAAACGTGCACCCGGGTGAAGGTGTTAATAACCTTAACAACTTAGAAAGATGTGCAATCTTTAACCTTTGTAAAGGTGTCTACCTTAACCGCGCATGTTGGATTTTCATCAGCTTGATGTACAGCTACCTCAACACTAGTTGCGTATGAATTTGTAATAGTTGTTTCTACAACCTAAAATATCAGTTTGGTAATTTGAGTTACCTCGCAACCTGAATGGATCATGTTGGTCACGTTAGTTTTGATTATACACCTTAAATTATCGTGGAAAATAGAAAATACGTTAGTAGTGAGCGCTAGCTTGGATAACACTTTACTTGAGTCAGTAATAGTCTGAGGAATATAAATTAAGATGACACGATTCGGAAATTGGACATAATAACACATACCTGGTTTCGGGAAATGGATATATGTTCCGTACTTACCTGGAGCGTCACTCAAAGCACGTTTTATGCTCCAATTCTTAAAGAACCTTTATGCGGTTGATGGGTAGATGCCCCTTTTCCCGTTTTCTCTGGTCATCTGTTATCATCTTGTTCGTTCCTTAGCTCGTCAGCAACTTAACATATTGAAGACAAGTTGATAATGGGGGTCTCATTGAATTCTCAACTCATTGCCTCTGGCTGTTGGTTATCTTATGCAGCCTGTCTAGTGGACTTTTGTAAAGTCCCTCAAATGGGATGAGGCATTTCGAGGTTGCCCCTGAAGGATTTTAGAAATGGTACTTTTCTTCTTGTCTCTAGCGGCTACCTGGTCGCGATGTACCCTGCTCTGGAGATTCCATGTTGCAACCTGATGATCGTTGTGGTTTCAGCGTGACGATAATGTCGGCTTACCTCGTCATCCGTCACCTTCATTCACCTTAGTTCGTTGATATGGCGGCGACTCTTTGCAAGGCTCTAACTGGTAACTGGAATTATGTTGACGGACATCTTGGACCTTTTCAATAATTAAAAAACCAAAGTTTTCCACAGACGGTGCCAAACTTTTTTGGTCAAATTTAAGCAAATAAAATATGATACCTTGGAATATAACAATTGAAGAGGTAAGAGGACACGACAAAAGATTTTAATGAGGAAAAAAGTAACGGTTGTAAGAATAAGTTTGCTCCTAGAAACCCGTAGGTAGTTGATGAAGGCCCGTTTTGACGAAGTCTTTAATGAGGGTTGATGATCTTTGAATTTATCTCTTGTAACGACCCCTGAAATGTAGGATAACGATTGCCTTTCGCCATGCCTTGCATCCGTGTTATATTATCAAGTTGTTAATTCAAGATGTAGAGGCAAGATGTGGAGCCCAGTTATAACATGTTGGATGTGATTTTTTTACCCCAAACAGGTGTTATCGCGAGTGCAACAACATAGGGTTTGGGAAAGCCATCTGAGAAGGAAGCAGTAGATCTGATCGCGATAGATGAGAGGGCCCAATTTAAAATTATCAGTTGCTTAGATGATGATGTTCAGGCGGATTTTGCAGATACTGATTCCGGAGGTGGTCTGTGGCTTGCGTTGAAAGATATGTATCTGACACGATTATTGACCAACAAGCTATATCCAAAGAATAAGTTGTATTCTCTTTAAAAGATGGATGGTACGCCCATTAGGGATCGCATAGATCTGTTTAAATCTTTATTACTTGAATTGCGTAATATTGATGTTAAGGTTAAAAATGAGGATGCTGCTCTTATATTGTGTGTCTCCTTACCATTGTCATATGAGGGATTTGTGGATTCCTGCATTAATGGTAAGGATACGGTTACTTTGGAAGAGGTTAAAAATAATCTCAAAACCAAAGATCTGCGCCATAAGACGAGCGGTTTATCTACAAAATCTCAGTCATCAGGATTGATTGTAGGAAGCAAGATTGATTGCAGAAAGCAGGATTGATTGCAGGAGACAATATGGTCCAAGTAGGAGAAACAAGGGTTATTCTAAAAGGGGTCCAAAATATGGAGATGTCTGCAGTTACTACAAGACTTGCAAAAGGGGTATTGAAAATGGGAATGTCTCAAGCGGTATAACAACAAGCAATTTATGCCAACTGCAGATATGATAGATGACGATGAGGAGGACTATGCTCTAGTAACCGAAGAAGATAAAGATATGAAAGATACATTGATTCTTGATTCTGGGGCTTCTTATCACATTTGTTCGCGCAGAGAATGGTTTGCAACTTACAAAGAGACGGAGGGGGTGATATTTATATTGCTAATGGTTATATCTGCAAGGTAGTTGATGTGGGCTCCATCAGGGTGCGAACATTGGGTGATAAGTTTTGTACATTGAACAAGGTTAGACATGTTCCTGATGTAACGAATAATCTGATATCGTTTAGTCGGTTATATAAGATGAGATACAATTTAAAAGGTTAAGGTGGAGCAGTAAATGTCTGCAAGGGTTCGAATGTAATTCTGAAAGGTAAAACAAGGTTACTTGTACGTCCTACAAGGTTCTACGTTTTTAGGTTTGGGTGTTGAGCAACGTAGAAGAGGGTATGTTAGAGACACATCTAAATCTGAAGGAAGCATGTTGCATGGCTTTGTGTGAGGTGGTTGACAAATAGATGTTGCAACAAGTTACTAAAGGTAGAGTTGAACTGGGCAAGCCACGGTTAGTAAGTCAACACACACAATTGGGAAACGAGAAAGGAATCAGGGGAAAGGTACTTATTATTGGGTATTTCACGGATATGGTCACTTCATCTGTTTGGGTTGGCATGATCCAATGTCGACTTAATTTGTCAAATTGCCGGTTGGCGCAATTTTGAGTGCCTAGTGCAGTGGCACAGTTGGGTGTGTTGAAGACACATTGGTGTGCTCGGCGATGTACAGTTTGGGTGTCCAGGGAGATACATTTAGTTGTCTAGTAGACATGTTTGTTTATTTGTTGAACGGGTACGATCAATGTTGCAGTAAATGTTTTAATGTTGTGCATAACACATTTGGGTGTATAGGGAGATACAAACCTTTGGTTGTCCGAATGATAATTTTGGTGTTTGGGATAACACATATGAGGCAGAGGGGAGTTTTGGTTTTGTGATCGGGAGTTAGATGTAAAGCTGGAGATTTGTTGGGCTTTATGCCATCTAACTCGGGAATGCCAAATTAGGGGATTAAACAAACAGTTCAGTAATTCCATGACACGACTGTGTGAGTTGCCAATACACGCCCATGCAGGGCTAGGGAGCACTCATGCAGAGGGAGTGATTGACGGTTCTTCGGTCTCTTTGGGACGGTCGCGCGCCAGGAGGGGACGACCGCGCCCTTAGGCGATTTGGGTCTAATAAATGGCAGATTTGTGCAGGATTAGAAAACCATGAAGGGTTAGGAATAGGCGGTAAAAATACACCCTATTCCCCAATAGTTTTGCAGCCTTTAGTGTGATAGGTATATCAATACTTATAGGGTTCTTTTGGTTCTTTGTTACTCTAGATATAAGGTTTGCACAGTTGTTAATTTTTGTGATAAAAAGTTTGTATATTAGATTAGAGATTGTATTCGGTGATTTTGCCAGTTGATAATAATATTATTGCCCTCTGCCCGTGTATGTAACCAAGTTGCTAAAGCACATATATCATTGTGTTGTGTGATTGCTCATTTTTTGTCTTTAAATAGACCTGTTACAAAATATCAGTTTTGGAGGTCCCTAATCCCACTCAAGATCAATCAGAAAAACACACCATCATGGAGAGAGAGAGAGAGTAAGGAATTAGAAAAGCCTCTCCAATTCTTCATTTTCGTCAAAGTACGATTTCAATTATGGCGCGATGGCCGAAGGTATGTCGATCTATTCTTTTGCTGCAAATTATACTATATGTTCTTAAGGATATTGAACATTCTAGTGTATTTATTTCTAACATTTGATATCAGAGCAATTATTACCTATGATTTGCTCTGTCAGTGCGAATCTACTGTAATTTTGAAATTTCAACTAAAGTAATATTTTCTGCAATATTTAGTCTAGATCATTATGTAATCAGGTTATTAGAATATTGATATATATTATGTTGAATTTCATTACTAAAATCGTAAAAAATTGTCGGGTTTTAAAATCAGGCTAAAGTTAATCCAATGGAAGGTGAAGATGAAACTATTAGATTTGAAATAAATTAATAAAATATTGCTTACGGTTTATGCAATAATTGTTAATGTTTATGTGATCATATAATTTTAATTAATTAGAAAGTAGCCACATCATCTATATTTAATTAAAAATATATATTTGGATTTAGGACAACAATTTAGAATGAACAATATTTGTAATTAATCATACTTTATATAATATATTATATCCTACATAAATTTTTATTATATTATGTATGATTAATTATGATAAAATATCAAACTATATTTTCTTATTTATCCACACAGGGATTAGAAAAAGGGAACATATAGTTTGATGATTTTATCGTAAAGTTAAAATGAATTTAATTGAATTAGAGATTTAGAACACATAAAAGTTTTATTTTTCTAAGTTCATGTTTTGCCTTTTTTACATTAGTAAAACCTGCTACATTTACTAATCTCAAATTTATTAATATGAGCTCTTACATTTTGTTAGGACCTAACTTTGATCAATGTCTTAGTTAGTTGGTTTTGATAAAGGAATATATATATAGAACAGGGTTTATATCAAAAGAGGAAATCTGTCATATTCATCTTTCAGCTTATCTGACAGCTGTGAGTCTGACAGTTATGATTCTACCTTATACATTGGTTACAATCACTCAATAACACAAATCATATTTCCTCTCTAAGCTATCAAGATCATCAAGTGCATCTCAATCCTTATTAGAGATCATCTCTGATAGTTAAGCCTTGTTATGATCTGACAGCTATGGCTTCAATCCCTCAGACAGCCATCACTCTGTCTCATACTCTGCTGCCACAATCTCAACCAAGATGGATCATGTATCTTCACAACTGTCAAGTTCACCTTTGAAGACCATTGAAGACCTTCTGGAAGCCTTCAGTTCAAACCAGCTCATGAAGACCTGCAAGTGGACAAGTGGGGCAAAGACCAGTCAAAGACTCATTAATGATGCTCAACAGTCATATTCCAACGGCTACATTGAAGGCTATAAATAGAAGAGTTCATCCTCTGCACAAATTACTCTTGAAAAATACTCTTTTTCACAGTCCATAAACCTCTCCCTTACATCCCTTCACACCAATCCCTACCCTTCAAACACTGTTCCAAACCAAAAACATTCAGCCTGAAACCCCTGTTTCAACAACAACAACCCTAGTGTGTTAATTCACAAATTCCAAATCCTAAGACTGTACTTTAGGTGTAGAAATAATTTGTAAACACTCAAGACTGTACTTTGAGTGTATTAGTTGTTTTGTAAAATCTTGAGACTGTACTTCAAGTTGTAAAAACACTTAAGACTGTACTTTAAGTGTATCCCTAGTTGGTCTAGCAAGAAACAAACCTCAGTTGCTACTTCTACAGCAGAAGCTGAATATGTGGCTGCAGGACATTGTTGTTGTCAAATTTTATATCTCAAAAGTCAACTTCAAGACTTTGGAGCTTCTGTAGACAATGTTCCTATTTTGTGTGACAATTCAAGCACCATTGCAATGACTGAAAATCCTGTTCAGCATTCAAAAACTAAGCACATTGAAGTCAGACACCACTTTATTAGAGACCATGTTGAAAAAGGTCATATATGTCTTAATAAAGTTGGAACAGAGGACAATGTTGCTGATATTCTTACAAAAGCAATGGATGAAAAGAGATTTGAGCTTTTAAGAGCTATGCTTGGAATGATAAACATGCCAAAATAAAAGGTTGTTTTTCATAAATAAAAGGGGGGTTACATATAGAGCAATGCTGTCACAATGAAGCCTGACAGCTATCCCCTCAAAACATTCCTGATAGCCATCTACTGACAGCTATCTATGCAAAAGACAAAGAAAAACACAAACAAAAACCTACATCAACCCATGAAAACTCTCTCTCTCACCTGCATCCACACAATAAAAACTTCCTTAAAACCAAACAATCTCCAGATCCAGCTCCTCTTCAAATCTTCACACCTCAGTTGTCAGACATTCTTTGGAAATGTCACTGTCTCTCCAGATCCACCTCCTGCACTCATTCCTTCATATCTAGCCTCCTGAGTAGACTGCATGGTCTGATGATACCTTTGCAACCATACTGGGTGCCTCTCAAGGTAGGGATCAATTGAAGTAACTGAATACTGAAGAGAAGGACTTGCTCTCCTTGGTCACCATTCTTCTACAGCATCATAGGGTTGAAGCAAACCCTCCATTGGTGTCACAAAGCTGAAATCTCTAGAATAAGAACCATTTCCAGCAACAACAAATGGTTGGCCAGCTATAGACTCATCTCTCTCCATAACTGGAACTCTGACAGGGGTAAAACATCCTATAACTTGGTTGAAAAGATGAGAGATAGTTGAAGAAGGAGATACATGCACTCCAGCAAAGTTATCACCTCTACCCTCCAACAAACCAACTCCAGGAGAAAGTGAAGCCCTGCTCACTAGTACTGCATCTCAGGCTCAACCTTTTGCTTGACAGCTAAGCCTCTCTCAATAGCTATCTGAGCCCTATCTTGCTTAACCAATTCTCCTAGTGTATAAACCCTCTCTGCCTTACCTTTTCCCTTGCTAGACTCACCCTGATCAACCTTAATTGTTTTCCCAAAAAGCCTTATTCCTTCTCCATCTCTACTATCAACCTTCTCTCTGACAGCTATCTCTTTGCTACCATAGTCCTGCTCTACTCTCACCCTCTTGTTCTTACCTTTGTCACTCACCACCATTGAACCTTCAATCACATTGAAAGACACCCTTTCTTTCTCCCCTTCATCTCCCTCTAAATCACCCTCATGACCTTTCCCAAAAACCAGTTGTTTAGCTGTGTGAGCCATTTTATTGGGATTGAATTTTGATGAAAATCTACCCATCTGTGTTTATAAAACAATCTGAATATGTTTCATCAAAGATTGTCATTGTTTTATAGGCAATTTTTCCCATAGCTATCTCGCATGTACCATCATCATTCAACATAGACCTAATCACAAAGTTTTTTTTTACAGCTAGGTTAAAGCAACTTTTTTGGTGATTTGATCGTGTTAATTGCTCACAATTGTCACTTCCTTAGCCATCTCTTCCCCTGCAAAATTCTTGAAAAAGAGAATGTTCTTCTTGTGTTTTGTGGGAGTTAATGTCTCAACGTGGGGAAGGGCAAAAATCACTGTTCATATGAACAGTTACTAAACTTTGAAACCCCCAATGCTCATTAAAACCCACTCTCCACTCATTATTTGTCTCTCTCTGTTTGTAAAAACCAAAACTCCTGTTTCATTAACTCTCTGTTCGTAATTCGCCTCTTTCCCTCTCTAATCCAACATCAAATTTCTTCAACCCTAATTCATTCATCCATCCATGGCAGAATCAAAAGCATTTTACCCAGACGCTCACAGCTACTTCATTAAACCTAGCTTTTATGATTCTGAAGTTGGGGTACTCATCAAAGAACTACTTGAGGTCAATGAACTTCTTGACTTCATGGGAGCCAGACCACCAATTTATGAGGAATTATGCAGGGAGATTTATCTTGTGGGAAGGAGAAACAAGGAAGACAATTCAATAACTGCCACCATTGACAATACTGAGATAACCATTACTCAGGAATTGGTCAGTGAAGTCTATGGAATCCCAAACAATTCAGATGCTGTGAAAAACATTTGGGGTAGAGGGTCAGAAAGATTGAAAATTGTGTATGAGAAATTCTTTGGTGTTAAAGTTCATGACTTCAAGAGTGTACAGGACAAGGCAATGGTTAAAGACAAGGATGATATCTTCAAGTCAACCCTTATGGATGTGGTCAACAAAGCCATTGATGGCAAGCAATCTTCATTTGACCAAATGGGAGCAAATGAATGGAAGCAGTTGCTGAGCCTGATGACCAAAGACACAAACTGGTGCATAGTTCTACTCCACAACTTCCAGCTTGCAGCCTCAACCTCTTCTCTAAAATTCAAGAAACAAGGTGGAAAAATGAACAACTTTAGATTCATGAGTGGAATACTTGATGCCCTGATTCCCAAGCTCAATCCTCCACTACACAAGAAATGGCTGAAGACTGTAAAGCTGTCAGAGACAAAGTGCTTCAATGACAAAACTTTTGTGTTAAAACAAAAGAAAAGTGCTGTAATGAGAGGTGGAGATGATGTAAGCACTAGTAGTTTTATTGAAACACAAGAAAATTTGCAGGAAGAAACAAGAAGGAAGATTGAACATTGGAAGGATTTGGTAGCATTGGCTACAAGTTCTAGGATAAGAAAGAGGGGTGTTAAGTCCAATGTTAAGAAGACAGGGTTGCTGAAGAAGACTGTGGTACCTCATGGAAAAGGCAAAGACAAGGATGTTCATGTGGATGACAGTGAAAGAACCTTGTCTGACAGCCATGGAAAAGATGATGAAGAAAGGGGTGCTGTTGACAGTCATGGAGATGACACCATGGGTCAAGCTGATGCTGATAATGCTAATATAGATCCTCAAGAGCTTCAGGCAGCTATTGACTTGTCCAAAACTTTGCATAAAGGCAAACAACCCACGATGCCTATCCCTACCAGGTGTCATCACTGCATCCAAGGTATAATCTTCCTCATCCCTTCCCTCTAAATCTTTGCCAAAGAAAAGAAAGCCAGAAAAGAAAGCACCAAAACCCAAGAAAACCAAACTAAATACCCCCTCCCCTTCTCCAAAATCCACAACTATCAGTCCAATAATTGACAAGTCATCCACACCTAGCTCTGATCATCTGTCAGCTATAGAAGCAATCCTCAATCTAAATGAACCATTAGGAAAGCAACCTTTGAGGGGGAACACTGATGATAATACCCCCTCTGCCCAACCTCAACAGTTAGCCAAAATTTTGAGAGCCATTGATGCTATTGAGTTGGATGGGAACCCTGATACTGAAAAAGCTGCTCTCATATTTCTTGATGATGTTTTAAGTAAAGAGGAGTCAATGATAGCTATAGATGAACTCAGGTCTAGGTTCATGAAGAAAAAGAGTGGACCAGGAGAGTCATCTAGCAATCCCAAGGTGACAGCTATGGGAGTAGATACCCAAACCATACCTTCTATTCTTGAAACTGAGCATGTGAATGAACCTGTCCCAAATGTTGAAACTGATAGGGGGAATCTTGATAAGACAACTGAGGTTATTCAAAGTCTTAAGAAGGTAGGAGTTGAAATTGATCCCAATCTTGTCTCAAAGGGAGAAACAATCATGAATGCCTGCAAAGGACTTGTATTTGATGGAACCCTGCATAATGAGGCAAACTCTTGTATCCATTCTTGAACAAAAGTTGAACAAAGGAGAAGTCAGGGCAGCCTTAAACCTCCTAAAATCTCAATTTTGTTCTGATCTCCTCAAGAAAGGTCTTGGTCAATCCTCTGATTCAATCCCAACTTTTTCAACCCATATCTCTGCTCCTCCCAAGCCATTTTCTCCAATCCCAGAAAATGAAACTGTTGAAGCCTCCCCTCATAGTCCAATCCTAGCTGGACAAGGCCAAGATGTGTCTGACAGTGATCCCATCCTTGACAGTCCTGACAGCCCTCCAAGTCATTCCATTCCTCCCACTCTAAACCAAGCCTATCTTCCCAAGAAAGAACCTTGGATGCTTAGCTGTGACATTGATTTCTCTATTTCTTCCATCAAGGCAGCAAGGACAAGGTTAGCCCATGTGACTCATGTCCCAGAAATTGCAAATCCTGTAACTTATCCTAAATCCTGGGAACTATCAAGAAATGGCATGATTGTGGTGGCAAGAAACCTTGCAAGATTGGTTTTCTTCGCCTATGAAGAGTGGAAAGTGTCAAGGACATCATCAACCTCTAATTTTGTTCACCAAATCCCATCCTTCCCAAAATTCATCACTCCCAACACACTTCTTGATTGGGAAATTCTCTTCAGTCAACTTCTCTCTCCATCACTCAATTCCTGTCTCTTTATGCCAAAAGGTCTAGTCTTCACCTTGTGCATTGAGCTTACAAAATCATTTTTTCTCCATCTGTTTGAACAAAAGTGTGCTCTTATGCTTTTGATAAGCAAAAAGGTCAAGATCTTTCTTCCAACCCTAAATCCTGGCATTGAGCCCTATCTTTCACCCTTCATCTCTGTTGATCCCATTATCTTCAACTCACCCAATGAGAACTCACACTTCATGAAATTGATCTCTATTCCAGAGATCAAACAGTTCAGAGAATCCATAGCTGTCAGCCAAAACAGAGCCAATAATGTTATTGATCTTTCCTCAGACTCTGACAGTGATGATGATGATGATGATCCTCCAAGTCCAGATCAAGACTCTCCCTTAATAATTCCATCTTCTACCATCTCCAATCCTCCTCAGCAATCCTCTCATATGTCCCCTGAAGCTCAAGCCCCAGTTCAGACTCAACCAGAACCATCCAATGTGCCCAAGAAAAGCAAGAAAACAAGGAACAAGAAGAAGCATTTGTGGGGCACAATGAGAATAAGAAATGATCAGATGCCTCTTACAAGGGCTCAACTGAAAGCAAAGGAAGATAAGTTCTTCAAATATGATGAGAGGATGACTTGGGAATGGAACAATGAGTTCTATTACAGAGGGGTGGAGCCAGATATGAGAAGAGAACTGGAGGAAGAAAGAAACGAGCTCCTTTCAGCAAGGCAAGAAAGAGAAGAGTTCTATGATCAACTGGCTGATGATTGAATTGTATTATTATGGAACAGTTTTTTTTTTTTTTATGGTTAAAACAATTTATTTTGTTTGATTCAGTTTTTATGGATGTAATATGTGAACTTCTCTCATCTTGAGATCAAATCCAAGTATTTCAATCTCATTCTGATTACTTGTGAATGCTATGAATCCCTGAATTATTTCTTTCATTATTATCTTTCTTATCATTAACTGTGAAGACATGTTCTAAATAGATCTTCCTTTACCAAAAAGGGGGAAATTGTTAGGACCTAACTTTGATCAATGTCTTAGTTAGTTGGTTTTGATAAAGGAATATATATATAGAACAGGGTTTATATCAAAAGAGGAAATCTGTCATATTCATCTTTCGGTTATCTGGATACCATGAAGTCCGACAATTATGATTCTACCTTATACATTGGTTACAATCAATCAATAACACAAATCATATTCCCTCTCTAAGATATCAAGATCATCAAGTGCATCTCAATCCTTATTAGAGATCATCTCTGATAGTTAAGCCTTGTTATGATCTGACATCTATGGCTTCAATCCCTCAGACAGCCATCACTCTGTCTCATACTCTGCTGCCACAATCTCAACCAAGATGGATCCGGTATCTTCACAACTATCAAGTTCACCTTTGAAGACCATTGAAGACATTCTGGAAGCCTTCAGTTCAAACCAGCTCATGAAGACCTGCAAGTGGACAAGTGGGGCAAAGACCAGTCAAAGACTCATTAATGATGCTGCAACAGTCATATTCCAATGGCTACATTGAAGGATATAAATAGAAGAGTTCATCCTCTGCACAAATTACTCTTGAAAAATACTCTTTTTCACAGTCCATAAACCTCTCCCTTACATCCCTTCACACCAATCCCTACCCTTCAAACACTGTTCCAAACCAAAAACCTTCAGCCTGAAACCCCTGTTTCAACAACAACAACCCTAGTGTGTTAATTCACAAATTCCAAATCCTAAGACTGTACTTTAGGTGTAGAAATAATTTGTAAACACTCAAGACTGTACTTTGAGTGTATTAGTTGTTTTGTAAAATCTTGAGACTGTACTTCAAGTTGTAAAAACACTTAAGACTGTACTTTAAGTGTATCCCTAGTTGACTGTACTAATTAGGAAGAGGAATTTCAAGGAACTTGCCTGATCAATCATTTGTAATTCTTGTTGATTAAGATTATAATAAAATTGATCTCACTTGTCAAGATTGACAGTGGGGGTGGATGTAGGAGGAGTGAACTCTGAACCACTTTAAATTCTCTGTGTTATTACTTTCTGCAAACACAACTACACACTTGCATTATTCCATTGTGTTCATTTGTCCTATCATTATTTCAAGCCTTACTTATTCCGCTGCACAATTCATCAAATATCTGACAGCTAAGTCAAACCATAGCTGTCTGATCATTTTCATATCAAACAAGGGCCTTTCACATTTAATTATTAAAGCAATTCAATCTGTTGATTACCCTGATATGATATGAGATGTGATATCCCCAGTCTTAAAAGGGGACAACTACAAATTGTGAAAGGAGAGAGTTCTCTTTTATTTAGGATGTTTGAACATTAACTATGTCATAAGGAAAAATGAACCACATCCAATTAAATTACTCAGACTAGCATTCCAGGTGTTAGTTATGTTTATAACAAATTAGACCGATCCAATCGTCTATTTGTGAGCTTCATAAAGACAAAAAATTATGCTGGCATAAGAGGTTCAGTCGAGCATATAAAAAAGGTTCAATCAGTTTGCCACTTCAGATAAGTCAATGACAAACACACTAATCATGCAGTTTACATCCCTAAGGCTCAATAGCATTAATGGTGTGCGTCATCATATCATGCACACGAGTGATATTGTGGCTCAATTGAAATCATTAGAGGTAGAGATGTTGAAAGTCTTCTTGGTTCATTATATCCCTTTCATCTTACCTCATGAGTATGGCCCATTTAAGATTTTCTACAACACACATAAAGATAAATGGACAATCAATGAATTAATGACCATGTATGTTCAGGAAGATGGTTGGTTGGTTATAGAGGATAAGGAAAAGGAGAGTGTAAATTTCACTACAGTTGAAAAGAACAAGAAAAATCAAGCTAAAGACAAGGGGAAGGGAAAAATCTCTCCGAATAAGTAAATAATAAATAATCATTTTTGATAGTTTTTAACCCTTCAATTATATTTATCCACAATAAAATATACCCAACTAATATGCTTCCTCCGTCCCACATATCATTTCTCTTAGTGTTTTAGCCTAAAATAGGAAAAAGTGTAAATAATGTAAGTGTTGTGAGTATAAAAAGCGAATTAGAAGTGAGAATGAGTGGGATAAATAGTAAGTTGATTTTTGTTGCAAGTAAAGTAGAAGAGAGAATGAGAGTAAGGAATAGTAAATATTCTTTGCGAAAAAGAAATGATATATGGGATGCCCAAAACGGACAAAGAGAAATGATATGCGGGACGAATGGAGTAAATATTTTCTATAAGAACTTACAAAGGATAACTTCCCAAAATATAGCAATAGCAAATTACCATCATTAATTTCCACATTAATATAACAAAAAATAAAAAAATAAAATACATACACAAATACACACATTCAGACTACACTAAATCGCGCGCACACACACACACTGCCCGTGCAACAAATTACACACATATAGTCTCACTTAATACTAACAAAATATACATACAGATATTTGCCCAAAAAATACAAACAACAATTTGAAATACAGATATTTTCCCAAAATATACATACAGATATTTGCCCAAAATCAGGGCACACGGACTTCAACACAAGGTAAAAAATAGAACACTTACCTTAAAATTACAAAAGGCCAAAGAACAACAAGTGACAGAGCTACTGTCAGAGATATGCCGGAGAAGAAAGAAAAGCCCTAGGTCATGGTTAAAAATCTGCATGTTAAAACTTACCAACAAAAAAATCTTAGCATTTAACATCAAATGAATAGAGAGGAGGTGAGTAAAATAAAAGAGTTCCCAAAAGTAGTGAATACACGAAATCAAATAGTGTTGGTGGTGGCCTGGGAATTCAACTTCTTGTTACAAACATCAGCAATTACATATTTTGTTGACGTTTGTAACAAGGATCCCACGAGTCCCAAGACGTATACTCCCTCCGTCCCACTACAATATGCATAGTTTGATTTTTTTTTGTTCAACTGAATCAATCTTTAACCATAATCTTATAAATATCTAGATATCTTTATGTAATTCTAAAAATGGTTATTTTTTCACCATTAGAAATACTATCAATAATAATTGTTAGAATTGCATAAAGATATCTAGATATTTCATAAAATTAAAGTCAAAGATGGACCAAAAAGTCAAATTGTGCACATTGTAAGGGACGATGGGAGTATATGTTTAGCTTTCCTTTAAAGTTACATAGAGAGACCTGCATAGATCAAAACATATATTCCGTGTTAAATCCAAATTATCCAATTTTAAAATTACGAGTACTTAGGAGTATGTAGCATCTGGGAGCCTACACCTGGAATATATACGCACCTTAATCACTATAGCCTGTAGGTGATACAGTAGGTAGGACCCAATATTTGCCTTTATTTCCAACCATACCTCTTCCCCGACGTAACACCATCTCTTGTTGTATTCGCCATGAATTGTGGAAACTGGAATGAATGGGAGACATCTATATGCAATAGCAATAGTATATGCTTGGGTCATTTGTTGGAGAATTGAATGTCTTAGTTTGTTGAAGAGAAAATTGACAGCATAAGGATGTGGGATTTGCTTTGGGTACTTAGAAAACTGATTTTTTTTTTTTTAATACTATGTACTCCCTTCGTCCCACTTCAAGGGACCTAGGGTAGTATTTCACGCTTCTTAAGATTTTTTTTAAATGAATAAAGAATTGCAAGTGGGTAGAAGATTAGAGAAGAGAGAATGTAAAAGTTAAAACATTTATGATAAAATCTCTTTTTGATTGGTTTTTTTGTAAATATGTTAACATTATAAGGGCATAATATGAATGTTTTTTTGTAAATATATTTACATTATAAGGGTATAAATGTCCGAAACACTGTTCAAAATTTGTCATTTATGGAATGGGACTCTTAATCTGGGACGAACCAAAAGAGAAAGTAGGACTCTTGAAGTGGGATGAGTGAGTATTAATTAGTTGCAAAAACTCAAAGTAACCTTGCATTTAATCAACATATATACTCACCCGTCCTATTTGAAAAGACATATAATGAGTCTTACATTTACATGGAAATTAATGAGAGTGTATAGTGTAGTAAGTGTGAGTTTGAGAGTGCTTTTTTGTGGCTTATTATAGTTGATCTCAAAATTACTTTTAATAGCGTTGGATAACAATAGTGATTATAATTTTAAGCTGTTAAAACGCAAAAAACTGTGTTTTCGTAAAAGCAACTATGACCCAACTTTTGATAAAAGTGATTCTTAAAAGTTGTTATTTGTGTTATTTTTCCAATAATAACCTCTATCTCTTTTATACATTTATTATATCGAGATACATATTATAAAGTTAACTTTTGATATTTATCTTTCATAATCAGTTTTAAACATATATTATCCAAACATACTTATATATTTTACTATTTATTACAAATAATCAATTTTTTTCTAAAATTTCTTTTGAAAAATCACTTTCGGAGAATCAGAAACAAAGCCAAACTCACCCTAAGGCCTTATTTGTTTTTCATTTTCAGCTCATATTCAGATCTGAATGGATGAGTGCATCAGACATAACACAATTCTGACTGTTTGTTTTTTTCTCCATTCAGATCTGAATGCCTCTTATTTTCCACTTAATTTTTCAGATGTAAAAATATCACTTAGTTGCCTCTTAATTGAATTTTTTCATATATATCTCTTCCATAAACTCGTAATTTAAAAAATACTCAACCCAAACACTAGATCAATAACCATTCATCTCATCTCTCTACTCCATTAAATGTCGTAACCCTAATTTCAGTGTGAATTCCAATGAATATTCAAACAGTTTGAGTAATTCAAAAATCAGTGTTCAAACGCTACCTCTTATCAGATCACCCAAATTCAGACATGAAATCGGATTTCAGCACTTAACACTTAAAAAAATCGAACGCCATCTAAGTGTTTTGAGTATGAAAAGTGAGCTAAAAGAGAGAATATGGAGGTAGAGAATAGTAAATGGATAGTTATTGTGAGTATGACAAGTGAGTATCATGAATAAAAAAGTAATACAAAGTTTTCATTTTCGGAGTGCGCTTTTTTAAATGGGATACTCAAAATGAAATTTTGTGCCTTTTCGAGTGGGACAGTGGGAGTATTTTTTTTTTAAACATGATCAATAGTGGTTCTCCACTTCCCCTTGTTATAGTGAGTTTCAGGGGGATGACCAAATGATTAAAGACGGTGGAAATGACTCAAAGTATTACTCCCCCCGTCCCAAAATGATAATAAAAAAAAAATCAAATTTGCTCTTGATTAGTCAAAATCAAATTTGAAATTTTTTTGGTCATTCATTTTGATTTTGGAACAGGGGGAGTAGTAAGATTTAACTCTCTCCAAAAACCCCACGGCCCAAACCTGTTCTACCCCCTCCCGAGCCCCGTTTTGTCTCGATTTGCGTGAAAATCCCGTTTTCCGACCAAACACGAACTAAACACCTTCGAAACACCCTTTCAAACACTCAAACCGTATCCCGTATACGTAAACCAAGTCAAAGAGTCAACCCCTAGCCATAGGTAACACTCTCTCTCTCTCTAAAAACTCGTTTCACCTCGATTTACGCGTCAAACGCTATTATCGTTTCGGTCGAAACTTTCGAAATGTAGACGTAACGCCGTCTACGGGTCCCGATACCTTTTACCCCTTAATCATCTTCTCTCCGGTAAGAAAAGTAATTTCGGGTTAAAACGGCGTTCCGGTCCCGTTTTGTACGTTTATGTCATTTACAGTCCGGATCGTTTGATCCGTCGATTCGCTTTTTACCGTCCGAACCGTTTGGTTCGTGATCGTCATTTACAAAATCCGGATCGTTTGATCCGTCGATATCGTCATTTAATTTATGTACCTTTACAACTCCGAGCCGTTTGGCTCGTCGATCGCACATTTACTGTTCGGATCGTTTGATTCTGTTGATATCGCACTTTAAATTTTGTCATTTACAAGTCCGAGCCGTTCGGTTCGTGATAGTATTTACTTATAAAAGTCCGAGTCACAAAATGACTCGTTGATCGCATATCATTTAATACCTCTTTTCATAAAATTGGTCACAATGTAATGCCCGGTTCAAAACCGGAGTTCGTCATTCGAACTCCTTTTCAGAAACAACGCAAAATCGACGTTTGGCATCCAAACGCTCACTTTCGACTCCAAACCCGACGTTTGACATTCAAACGATCTTTTCATTAAAATCAACGTTTGACATTCAAACTAAAGATTTAAGTTCGTCATTCGAACTTCTTTTCAAAACAACTCAAAACCGACGTTTGTCATTCAAATACTCGTTTTTATCATAAAATCAACGTTTGTCATTCAAACCAAGATTAAAGCTTGTCATTCAAGTTCCTTTTCAAAAATGCAACACTCACACACACACACGCACACAATTTCGAGAAAGGTAGAAAGACTCGTCATACGAGGCATTTCGGGTGATCTCAATATACTCTTCCCGAAACGTAGCGTGACCTCCGAACCTAACAATCTCTGGTCCTAAAAAGCCTTTTGTCAAGTTTTGGCTACCAATCAAAACGTCCCATTTTCAAAGCCTTTTTCGAGTTTTGGCTACCAATCAAAATGTCCACTTTTTCAAAGCCTTTTCTAAGTTTTGGCTACCAATTAAAATGACCCCCTTTTTCAAACTCAGTCATTCTCAACGTTTGGGCTCATAATACAAAACCGCGTGGCGACTCCTCTCTCTCTCTCTCTCCGGAAGTGAGGTCCCAAGGTCCGCGAAATGCCGCTCGTCGCGTTTTCCCGCGCGCAATCCGGGTAATTTCAGTTGGCGACTCCACTGGGGATTCGAACAATGTTTTTCAAAACTACCGTTGTTTTAAAAACATTCCGTGGGTCAAACTTTCGTTTACCCTTCCTCATTTTTTTGTGTGCGTGTGTTGATCAAAACATCGAACCATTTTCGAAACAAAAAAGAAAAAAAGATGTTGCATTTTCATTTCATCCAAAATCATAACATGTTCGTGCATTTCCGTTCATACTTGATTTTCATGCTATATTTCGAACTGCGCATAAATTCTTTAAAACGCATTCTGAAAATTTCTATTTTTCTCAGAAAAAGAATTTAGTGACCGCACACTACTTGCACTGCTGCCTCGGTACACCGCACGCTACGCGCACTTGCTGCCTCGGTACACTGCACACTACGACCCTCAACCCGGGATGACCGTTCAGTTGCAGCTTGATTGGTCTGCCAGACACCTTTCGAGCGCGCACGGGGTCGTCCCAAACAGCCCATCCTAGCCCGTGTAATCCATGCACTCTTTGTGTCACACTTCGTCCAAGACCTTGGTTGGTTTTTGGCTTAGTACGTGTCATAAAGCCTAAGTGTATGCTTTTACGCCGATCTCCCTCACAAGTCAAACTTAAAAGTTGAGATCGAAGGTCGTTCCCGACCCGAAGTCTTAGCTTTTCAGCCTTGACTTTGACGCGAAGCCACGCTAAAAACATACCCGAAGGTTCAATGTGACACCGTGTCATCAAACCCTCAACGTATGCACCATGCCAGCCACAACTTGGCCAATGCCAAAAGCTAAGGCCCCTCGCGCAAGCGAGTCAGGAGAGGTCATGCCGAAATTTCGGCACGATTTCTGCCTTAACTTAAGGACGTTGACTTCGACCGTGACCCGCATGTCACATACGTTGAAAGTTTACATGACCAGCTAGCCTTAAGTTCACTTTTTCCTTTGTCGGTGGAACTCGCTTGCCTTATAGGACCCTCGCTCGGGATTGTCCATCCCGGGAAGACGATTTACAGGTGAAAAACGAGGGGCTTATAAACGTAGTGACGAGATCCACTGATTCGAGCCCTAGGTTAGTTGCGAAAAAGAAGACACGATCTTTTCCAACCAATTAGGACTCTGAGAAAATGCGTTTTAAGTAAACATTAATCGGTAACTGCACATTGCACAAGCCCGAAACCCTGAGCCAAATACCCTTTCCGAAACCTAAACCCTTCCTTTCGTTCCTCGCAATGAGCGTAAAGTGGTTCGAATTCCGGCCGCCGCCGAATTGAGCACGCCGCATCGTACGCTCTTCGGTTCCCTCGCCTCCTTCAAACTCTTTCCGACATGTCAAGCTCACCGAGAAATCGTGACGGAACGGAACCCCGCCACCGGTAACAGATATGACACTGGAAGAAGCCATTCGGGCCTGTGAGGTTCACAAGAGGCAGAAAGAAGATCAGCAGAATTTCGTGGTACAACTCCTGAATGAGCGGGGCATAGCAGCCGTCCCCCAACCAGACGATACTTTCGTCCTAATCGAGGACGACGATCCTCCTCGATCAACTCCTCAAGCCTTCAACCAGGTTCCTCCCCCACCAAGTTATGGGATTCCTTCGAACCAAGGAAACAGCCGACCGGGGCTCCATGTTGCCACCTCTCAAGGCACCCCCATCATATACGGCCAAGCCAGTACTACTCCCATCACTCAGTACAACCAGCGCACCGCTGGACCACCTCAAACAGATATCAATATCCTCCAATACCCTCCCGGGTTCAACCCATTGCCTATACATGAACCTCAAAACACCGGGGACAAACCCCGATACAGTCCAGAAAAGGCCCCCATATATCCACATATATCAAGCCTCCCACCTCCAATTACTGCCGCTCATATGGCAAAGACCCGCACCGAGCCTCAAAGTCCACCACCGGACCCCGCCTTGGCCTCGGATGGTCGAACAAATGAAAGACCTGAAAGCCAGCATAGGCAGCTCAAAGCAAGAAACACTCAGATCCACAGATTCGGGAATGGTCACGCCTCTCCCTGCCAAGTTTAGAATGTCAGAAATGGACCGATTCGACGGAACCGAATGTCCATAGACGCATGTTGACACCTACGTTCTCGGCATGAGAGCAAAAGGAGCAACCCTCTAACAAATGGCCGATCATTTCTAGCATACTCTCAAGAGTTCAGCATTACGGTGGTTCCTAAGGGTCAAGCCCGCAGATTGCCATACCTGGGATCAGATCAGCAATATCTTCCTAGAGCGGTACAGATCCAACCTGGAGTGGGAAACAAGTCATGAGGACTTAATCACCCCCGAACAGAAGGCAGATGAAAGCGTTGGAGAATTCTACAAGAGGTGGAGTTGGAAACTCTCCGAAATCATGGAGCCACTCTCCAAAGACGAACAGATGCGGATCTTCAAGTCCTGCTTGAGGTCGTCCATCAGAACGCTCATCAGCCATCACTTCTTCCTAGATCTCCGAGCCATGGTCAATGCCGACTCACAGTTCGAAAAGGATCTCAAGGAAAAGTCGGCTACAAGATGTACGCATGCATACGTATCGCAGCCTACATTCAATCCCGCACCGGCCCCAAAGGGAAAGATACTTCACAACTACATCCATCGTGGTCAATAGTCAAGCAATGTAAACCCGGCCCTGCAAAGCAACAACTCCCCCACGAAGCAGCCTTCCGTACGCTTTGACAAGCTGGATATGCCTCTGAGTAAGATGTTGGAAGGGTTGATCAAAGAAGGCCTCCTCAAGCCCGTTGAAAACTACAAACCCAGGAATCCTGTAGTCAATGCCGACAAAAGCAAATATTGCGCCTTCCACCAATACCACGGGCACACAACTGACAACTGCCTGGGGTTACGATGAGATCCGTAATCCGATAGAGGAGGGAAAGTTGGAGCGTCCCCGTGGACCTAATACGGAAACCCTTTTCCGAACAACAACAAGATAAACTCCATCGAGCGGGTGCCAAAGAAGATTGCCGCAGAGCGCTCTCCGCCTCTTCCAGCCAGGTCTTCATCAGACGTTCACATCTGTTACGATGTTTGTGTCTGCACCGAATGCCTTGAGTACGAGTTCCATGACATGATCAGGGGTGATTCTCCCATGAAGCAGAAGAAACAGTCTTCTTAGCAGAAATTGAAAGAAAGGTATGAAGCCAGAGACACCAGCATGGGTACACTCGAAGAGCCATCCGGGAAGTTCGATTACTATGTACTCTACTCCAGTAAGTCCTCCCTTACCTCTAGCAACACAGCTTCAGAGCAGACAGAGGTGGGAAATCCGAAACATCCTGCTGACATCAAAGCTCAAGCTTCAGGACACCGGAATACCTCAAACCTTGGCAACCTTATCACAACCGTAAGCCCAATCCCCCGCATGATCAACCAAGATTAAACCTGCCCAACTTCTGAGCACAGGCCAGCAAAGGAAAGTCAAATTCAACTTGGCACTCGCACTCAATCAATGTGCTGACCAAGGGCGGCCACCGCCACAAGCTACCTCGACACAATCCCGAGGCACCACCAAAAGCTTTGCCTCTCAAGAGAAAGACAGGAAATGGATGGCTCGATGATTCTCCCTCTCCGGAAAGAGATCAGATCTACAATTCCAGACTGTACGGCAGTATGCTCACCTTCTGTGATGAAGACCTACCGAAAGGGGCCTCGGGGCACAACGAAGCTTTGTACATCACTATCCGACTCAACACTATCTCCCTCCCCGGGGTATTAGTAGACAATGGATCAGCAGTCAACGTCCTTCCTCAAAGATGATGCGAGCCCTACGCATTGATGAAGGCAACATGATCCCATCTGCCCGAACTATCAAAGCCTACGAAAGCACTTCTCGTCCCATCCTAGGGACGGTGACTCATGAGCTCTGGTTCGAAACGCAAATGGTGCAAGCAAAGTTCCACGTGATGGACATTCCGTCCGAATTTACAGCTCTGTTGGGACGACCATGGCTACACCACATGAAGGCCATCGCCTCCACTTTCCATCAGTGTGTCAAGTTCATAAATCGACAAGGAGATCTCGAGGTCATCAGAGGGGACAGTTTCCTCATAGGGAATGAAGCCGAAATGCCAATCAAGCGTGCTCAGCCTGTGCACCGGCTACCTCATGCAAGCCGACCAAAGGACAACCGGCAAATCTCATCGAATCCCTCGTAGTCCGGAGGTGCTAACTATGTCAACGTCCTCGAGCAGAAGATCCCGGGCGCCAGTTCATCAAGTTCAACCGCCATTTCCGAAACTTGGATGCAGACTGAAAGAAACCCCGAGCATCGCAATGATACGGCACACAAACCCCTATCTCCGATCGAAGATTTGTCGCATCCTTCGAGCAAACTCTCTGCCCCGCCAGTGCAAAGAAATCTTCACGATAAAGGTCAACAAGCACCAGCACACTCGTGATGAATGTATGGCCAAGCCGGGATGTCTTACACGCGTAATTGCCCACCGAACCCCTTTTCTCAAACGAAGGGCATGAGGTCTTTCTAGCAAAGACCGCCTTCGCGACAGGGTGCGATACGTCCTTTCATCTGGGTTGAGCCATCAGACGGCGACGAATCAGGACTCTCCGGAGTGGAAGACGCGGCAGATCCGCAAGAGGACCCTTACATACACATGCTCAGTTTCGAGGATGGCACCAGTTCCGACGAGGTCACCTACGATGAGGGCTCCAATACCATGGAAATTGTCAAACTCAATGTCCAGTACAGACAGTTATCCGGCGAGTGGAAACAACTGGTTGACACGACAAAGAACCCTTCTGATCACGTAACCGACGATGACTTCGTCAACATCATTTTCTCCAGATATCCCGACGATGCCAAGGATCCGATCCTTATTGTCAGATTCTGCAATGCCAAAGTTACCCTCGACGATTGCCTGATCATGGTAAACGAGGCCCTGGCCAAGAGAGCTCAAGGCTCGTCATCACTTCCAGTTATCAGCCCCAGTGGCAACCGGCCCGTGCCGTCAGTCAAGCTCACTGCCAAAAGCGCCGCCAAGGCCGAAGGCACCGACAAAGGAGACAGAACTCCTCACCTTGCTACAAGTCAGATCAGCCTCGGGAACGCCTCCAGCAGCCACCCTGAGAACATCTGCAAAAGTCCTCCCAGCGAGACAGATCAAGCTTTCGAAGAAAGGAATGATCACCTCAGCATCAACATGCTCATGTTCGACCCTGCTCCCAGCCACCACGGCCACGGATTCAGTACATCCCGCCAAAGAAGCCGCTAGCTCGATAGACTTGGCTCTCGAACGAGATCACGAGACCATCACCTCGCAGAGTTCAACACCCCGTTGGTTTGATCAAGCAGATATGGGTAAACTTCTTGGTGACCGAGAACAAGGAAGGCCGCATGGAATGCCCAAGCATGACTTCCTTCGTCAATATAATCCAAGTATTTCCGCCATTCGGAGATTTGGATGTGATTACAGTTCTAGACACGCCGACAAATAAGCACCTACGGAGACTGTTTAGCTCTCGCAAGGAAAGCCCTCCGGAACTAGCCGCACAAGAAAATCACCTCTCGGGACGAAAACAAAGCTCGAAGACTCACAGGACCGAGCCCTTAAAGCGTCACAAGCGCTTTAGACATGTAAAGCTAGAGGCCACTCTAGACCGCCGACCTCAAAGGTTTTGCCCACGGCGACTTCCCCGGACTACCATCGCTTCTCATCAAACCCCTCTCGGCAAGGGAGGGCGGTCAACGGTCCCGACGACCTAGGAGATGGAATGGCACAAGACAAGGAATACCTAGCCAAACAAAGATGAGGAATACAAGCGCTTATCTCCCGAGAGAAGCAAGTCCTCAGGAAAGCGACGACGAAGACGATGAAACTATTCTCTTCCATGCCGATCGTGAAGTCGAAAAAACCGAAATCCCAAGGGTCCTGGGAGGATGGGAGCGGATAGTTTCCGCTCTCAAGTTGAAAGGCCAACTGAAAGAGGAAGGTCTATTCAAAAAGAAGAGAAAAATGGAAATATATCTCCAACAACTGCTCAGGGAGATTTCACATACTACCTCATTCGTTTACAGAAACGATCAACTGGGACAGCAATCAGTCACATGGGCAGACGTCCGGGAAGCCGTATACTCACCTTCCGACATACCCGCCACTCGCTAAAGCAAAGAGAAAGCTCTCCCCGATGGAAGTTTATCTAGACCGCCGCATACAGCTCAAGGAAGCATCGCTATTCTCACATGGGAAGAAACGCAAGCGCTAGCTCTTCGACGAAGGCTCTTCTGCAAGAGAGCTGATCTGGCCAAAAGTGGAGGAAAATTAGCAAACCATGACTACCGCCCGTCCCAACTCTGTAATGCCATGAGCCTCGCTCAAGAAGAAGGAAAGAAGCGCAAGATACCGTGAAGAAATCAAAGAGACCGTTCGCTTGAACCAAGAACTCTCTAACCTCCCCTGAGGGTCGCAATACACGCTTCGCCCCCGACAACCACCGCCGCGCACCGACGTTCGCACAACTTCGGCGAACCATAGACTCCCTCCCCCCAGAGGCACCTAAACCAAGTGTCTTGGGACGTAATCCGGAAAGCCGCCGAAGCCCCGGAATACATCTACAAATAACGAATTGAGGGAGGACATATGACCCTGTGCTTCGAAAAATCCTCCACTGACTATGGCTCAGCTCAAAGCAACCTGTTCAAAAGGGACCAAGCCCGACGTCAACGTTCTAACCCGATCGGGTCAAATCCATGAGCTACCACTTAAGGCCACCAAAAAGCCGGCAGAGCCAGAACCGCAACCCGGTCTGCCCGAAGAAACAAGTTCCGTGAAGGAGGACCCGATCCTCACTCGCCTTAAGCGCACCTGTGCGAACATTTCCCGTGGTCCCCGCCACATCTTCATACCCTCACAAGCTCAAGCTAGAGGAAAGTTTGGCCCGCACCATGGTCCCTGTGGACGCAACCCCTGAGGAAGTGATTCAGATAATCGGCAACATCTACTATGGAAACATCATCACCTTCACAGATTTGGACCTGCCAAAATTTGGGGTTGATCACAATGAGCCACTCTACATCACACTCCAGCTGGACGAGCGTCGCCTTCCCCGTGTATTGGTAGACGGAGGTTCCGAATGAATGTCTTGCCCGCCAAGATGATGGACCCGCTTGACATCAAGCCCACGCATTTGAAGCCTTCACCCACACCGTCAAGGCCTATGACTCTACTTCCCGCACGCTTCTGGGGTTGCTACTCTAAACATCTCGGTTCGGCAAGCGGATGATCCCCACCGAATTCCAAGTGTTGGACATTCCCATCACTTTCACAAAGCCATCCCGGGACGACCCCGTCGCATCAAATGAACGGCGTGGCATCCACCCTTCACCAATGTATCAAGTTCATGCAAGGCAACGAGCTCACAACAGCCTACGGCGACTGGCCACCACCGAGGGGACCAAAGACCAACGGCATTCCAAAGTGTTAGAGATCAAGCATGATGACGATATGGCATTAATCGGATTCACCTCGAGACTTCCAAGATCCAAATATGCAGCGTGGACCTTCCACTATTTGGGACAAAATCCCTCCCGCCATGAAAGATGATGAAACTCATGAACTTCATCCCGGACTGGGCTCGGCAAGAGGTTACAAGGCCAACACCAAGTCATCGAAGTCAAGGACCACACTACGGCCCAGGGCTCGGTTATGTGCCAACACCACCGATATCGTGGAAAACAAGAGGCTCGCCAAAGACCAAGGCAAAGAGCCCGCAAAAGGGGAACCTTCAACGGCACACCCAACCTCCGACCTTACAGCTTCGACCTCGCCCATTACTTCATCAAAGGAACCGACAGAACCGAGGGAACCGACAACCGACAGAATCGAGGGAACCGACAAATAACCGAGGGAACCGACAATGAACCGACAAGAACCGAGGGACCGAAAGTGGAACTAATGAAGATGAGAAAGAAGCAGAAAAGTCAAGACAGAGACTACGTAAAGGATGGAAAAGCCGGCACAGACCTCAAGCATTTCGTAGGACTCAAAGCTAATCCGATAAGGGGAGCATTCCTTGACATCACCGCTCTACTCGACCAATTGCCACCACAGCCAAAGATGAGTACACATTCAAAGGGATCCTGCATAGAAGAGCAGCTCGAGACACTCTTCATGGGAAACAGATCGTTCGGGTCGCCCTCCGAGGCCACATTCGAGACAAGAACTCCAAAGCGTAAGGAACCGTAATTCATAGAAGATGCTCTCAACTGACCCGCTCTACGTAGTCTTTTGAAGAAGTCATGGAGGTGCCAAACCCGATTGACTCCGGGCTCCGAAAACAAGCATGATCGCCATGATCGGGACAACAGGCCAAGCCTCTCGACCCCGAACCCTCACCAAACATCCAAGAATGCCACTAAAAACCGGGTGACTTTCACCGGACCAAGGGCAAGCCGCATGTAAATGGAAGACAAACCGGGCCTCGCACCCACATCTCCCTAAACCTAGTCTCAAACCCTCTCGAGCCGGCCATTGTCAAAGTCCAGTCCTCTGAGTCGTCCGACGGCCTCACGCCGGAAGACTATGATAATGTAGCCAACAATGTATTCCCGTTCGTATTAAATGAAAAGTTCGACCTTTCGGATTATCCCCTCATTGCCACTTTAACAACTGATAAGTTAACAAACAACTTAAAAGACATTAATAATGACTCACTTGATAAAGAAGCAGCACACTAAACGAACAATACATTAAAGAAGTTCTCAAGCGTGTAGTTGACCAAGAGGACAATCGGGCTCAAGCTGCCGAAGAGGTTATGACTAAAGTGAACTCCGGGGTCGCTGCAAGAGCCTAAAGAGACACAAGTGGGCGCTTTCTTCGCCGGTGCGTAAAAGAAGCCCCGATAAATCTCCTCAAAGAATATGTTGACGTGTTCGCCCGGTCATACCAAGACATGCCAGACTCGATCCTCAATCGTGGAGCACGTAATCCTCTCGATCCGTAATCCAAGCCTATCAAGCGTAAATTGCGCAAGATCAAGCCGTAATGGTCCCCGCAAGTAAAAGAAGAAATTGAGAAGATGCTCCGCGTCGGCTTCATCGTAGTAATTGAGTACCCGTCCTGGCTCTCCAACATCGTGACGGTCACCAAGGCCAATGGAAAGGTCAGATGTTGTGTGGCTTTCCGAGATCTCAACAAGGCCAGCCCTAAAGACAATTTCCCACTGCCCAACATCGACATGCTAGTCGACACTACGGCAAATTTCAAAGTGAAATCCTTCGTGGATGGTTTCGCTGGATACAATCAGATCAAGATGTCCAAGGAAGATCAAGCCAAGATCGCTTCACCACTCCGTGGGGATATACTGTTACACGGTCATGCCGTTTCGGTTTAAAGAACGCCGGGCTACTTATCACGGCCGCAAATGCCTCTCTTCCATGACATGATTCACAAAGAAATCGAAGTGTATGTCGACGACATGATCATCCACTCCAGAGGATCAGACATGCAACACATGACAGATTTGAGAAAGTTCTTCAACAGACTCAGAAAGCACTCCATGAGATTGAACCCTGCAAAGTGCACCTTCGGCGTCAAGCGAGGCAAAGTACTGGGGTACATGGTTACAGAAAGAGGCATCGAAGCTGATCCCAAGAAAATCAAGGCCATCATCGACATGAAGCCACCGCAGACACTGACAGAAGTGAAAAGTTTCATGGGAAGACTTCAGTACATCAGCCGCTTCATCAACCAGTTGACATCTCTCTGCGAGCCAATGTTCAAACTAATGAAGAAAAATGCTGACATCAAATGGGACTCCGAATGCCAGACAGCCTTCGAGAAAATCAAGACATACTTGGTGAATCCCCCAATCCTGTGCCCGCCACATGAAGATAAGCCACTCCTCCTGTACCTGACAGTGACAGACACGTCAATTGGGGCTATGCTGGCGCAAGAACAGAAAGATTCCAGAGTTGAGCATGCAATCTACTTCGTAAGCCGAAAGCTTCAAGGAAGTGAACTCAGCTACTCAGCATTAGAGAAAACTTGTACCGCCTTGGTATGGGTAGTCGGGAAACTGAAACACTACATGCAGTCACATTCAGTGCTCCTGGTCTCCAAGATGGACCCCGTCAGATATCTCTTCGACAAGCCATCTCTATCAATGAGATTAGCCAAGTGGTCATTCTTCCTGGCTGAATTCGACATCAAATACATGGTCAGAAAATCAACAAAGGGCAGAGTAATGGCAGATCAGCTGGCAGACTTCCCAAGCAGTGAACTCAAGGGTCCTGATCCGCAGTTTCCAGATGACGGGATCTTCTCACTCAACAACGCAAACCGCTGGCAACTCTTCTTCGATGGGGCAGCCAACAAGAAGGGAAATGGTATTGGAATGCTCCTGGTCGATCCTAAAGACGAGCACACTCCCATAGCCATCAAACTGAATTTTGAAGCAACCAACAATGCAATAGAGTATGAAGCTTGCGCAGCCAGCCTAGAAGCCGCTCTTGAACTCAACATCACAGAACTGGAAGTATACGGAGACTCAGCATTGATCATCAATCAAGTATCCAACAAATGGAAGACAATAGATTCTGGCCTCCAGAAGTACCACACGTACATGGAGGAGCTCATTGCTCAGTTCAAGGACATCTCTTTCCACTATTTGCCAAGAGACAAGAACCGCTTCGCAGATGCCCTGGCCACCCTAGCATCTCTTGTCGAAATTCCCGAAGGGAAATCAGTAAAACCCCTCAGAATAGGCAGACGGGAAACACCCGCCTATTGCTGTGAGATCGAAGTTGAACATGAACCGATCGACGAACCCTGGTACAATCAAATCTACCAGTACCTCCAAAATGGAGAAGCTTCCTTCACAAATGAAGATGGAAAATACAAAGAAGGGATCAAAGCCAAAAACATGATGGCCCTAAAATGCCTGGCATCCCATTTCGTCATTCTGGGGGTATGTTATACAAGAAGCGCCACCAAGGACCACTCCTCCGGTGTGTAAATAAAGAAAAAGCCATATGAACGAAGTTCACAACGGAACTGCGGTCCGCACATGAACGCCGAGCATTGACACGAGATCATCCTCCGTATGGGTTACTATTGGGTATCAATGGAAACAGTGCATCCGATTCGTCAGAGCCTGCGACAAATGTCAACGGTTCTCCAACCTCAATCACATCCCTCCTCACGAGCTCTACTGCATGACTACACCATGGCCTTTCGCCACATGGGGAATCGACGTCATCGGCAAAATTACTCCGCCAGGGAGCAATGGTCACGAGTTCATATTAGTCGCAGTCGACTACTTCACCAAATGGGTAGAAGCCAGATCATACAAAGTACTGAATTCTAAGAAGGTGGCCGAGTTCATCAAAGAGAACATCATGTGCAGATACGGGGTGCCCAACGAGATCATATCCGACAATGGGACCCACTTTGAAGGAGATTGTGACCAGCTGTTGACCGAGTTCAGAGTTACACGCCACAAGTCTTCTCCCTACAGACCACAAACTAATGGTGCAGTAGAGGCAGCAAACAAGACTCTCGCAAGAATAATCAGAAAAATGGCCGTCAGAGGTCGGGATTGGCCCGAAAAGCTACATCTAGCCCTTTGGGGATACAGAACATCAGTCAGAACCGCCACAGGGGAGACTCCTTTCGCACTCACATACGGAATGGAAGCGATGTTACCAGTTGAATTGGAAATTCCATCCCTCCGAGTCCTCTTGGAAAACGGAATCAATGAAGTCGAA
Organism: Adenophora triphylla var. japonica; assembly: GCA_022495995.1. Taxonomy (NCBI): domain Eukaryota; kingdom Viridiplantae; phylum Streptophyta; class Magnoliopsida; order Asterales; family Campanulaceae; genus Adenophora; species Adenophora triphylla. The sequence goes on from JAFEMH010000182.1 coordinate 641,283, forward strand.
TGGCTCCAAAGCCGTCACGACGAACTAGCTCTACTCGACGAGCGCAGATTGAAAGCCATGGAACATACTCGTGCCTACCAAAGCAGAATGGCCCGAGCATTTGATAAGAAAGTCAAAATCCGAGACATCAGAGAAGGCGACTTGGTGCTTAAGGAAAAGCCTCCTACACAGACCAATCCCCTCGGAAAGTGGGAACCTACCTGGATAGGCCCGTTCGTGGTACAAAGAATCTTCTCCGGAGGAGCCATGAAGTTAGCAGATTTGGACGGAAACCCTTTCGTTAACCCCGTGAACGGAAGCAAGCTCCGCAGATACTTTGTTTGAGGAAGAACACGAGTCAACTCTCCTTCCCCATACACCACCCCTCAGTAAAATTAAAGTGCTAAAAGAGTAATACCCAACTAGATACATTCCCGAAAATGATCTAGGTAAAAAACAGGGTCGCACTTCCTTTGTCTTTCTTTTCTCAAATTTCACCTAAAAGTGTCGAACTACAGTGACCTGAGCCCCTTAGTCCAATTGTAAAAGAGGAACATGGGCAGCCATCATTGGTTCGGTCTCAAAAACAAATAAAATTTCAAATACAACACCAATCGCTTGTGTTTCGAAAAACTCTTAAATTTAACCTACAAATTCATTACGGTTAAAACAATCTTTGATGAGTTCAAGCACGGTCAACTCTTGACTCGCTACACGCTAGCAAAACAACAATAAAATACTTAATCAATTTAATGTGTCTGCAATGACAGTGGGTGGATATTCCGGACGACGAGTCAACCTAGTCCCTCGTACTCGGTCCTTCGTCTTTCTTCCCCTTCCCTTTTCCACGACGGGTATTCTTCACCTTCACAGGGAATATCCCCGTAGTCCTTCTACCTGGCTCTGGGACCCTTCCCGATGCCTCTGCCAAACCTGCGGCCGCCAACGCAGCCCTTTCCCTAGCTCTGTCATGAGTTACCTCTCTTCGAGTCGTCATATCCATGCTCTGATCGGCCATCCGACTAGCATTGGCCTCATAGTCAGCCATATCATCCCCGGTACAAACCAGAGGGTTAGCCGCCGCTTCATCCCTCCTCAAAGTCGAGCTGTCATGGTAGTCAAGGCCCAATAGCTCACTTTGTCTCCAAAAAATAGCCATTTGTGTCTCCCCTATACACTCCTCGTACCAGTTCAAATACCGAGTGGACAGAACAGTGCCCCCTCTCTGGTGAAAGAGAACCCTGGCAGGAAAGGACGTATACTGCCACAACCGCATGAAAAGCAATGGCATCGAAGGATCTTCCATGAGAAGCGATCCCACCTCAAAGGTACCGGCATTACTCGAAGCCGTCAACGGCACTGCTCCGGCCCAACTGCCGCGGCACGAAGATGGAATGTAGAAAGAAGACTGGGACACCCCCAGAACTCTGACAATGAGAAGACCCTCCTGAACGGACCGACGAGTCTATAACTCCCAGTGAGGAACCCACCATCGCAGATGATATGTGCTGAGTTTGGCCATCCAAAGCTCCAATTCACCCTGATCACCGCCTATCACCAAGGGTCATCGAGAAAAAGACCAGGGATCACATGTCGCTGGTACCTCAGGCATCATTTGCAAACGTTCCCTCAACCACAAAGTAAGCATAGCGGGACTTCCTCCCCACATGTATCGGCTACAGGTCACCATTCGACCTGTGCCAAGAAATGTCTCGCCCAAGATCAAAGGCACGATGTCTCCTCCGCTCCGGCACTGCCTAGGTCCAGTACACCGTGATGGTACACCCCCAAGGATGTGAATGTAAACAAAGTAGCAATCGCACACAGAGCAAAAGCGTCCCACGCAGAAATGCTTCCATCAACATCGGCAAATCTATCGGGCAGTCCCGAAATGTCAACATGATCGGTATTTGGTATCAGCATCCCGCATGCTTCTTCAGCTGAAACGCCAAGCAGGGACATTAACTTCTCAACGGTGGTCAGGCCGCCCATCAAAGGAAGAACAATCTGCTCCGCCTCAGGTCCTCCAAGGATAGCCCAAAAATCCTCAAATGTGGGCATAATCTCGTTGTACGAAAAGCTGTACACATGCCTCCTTTCATCCCAGAAACGAGCCGCGGCTCTCAAAAGATCCCAATCCGGCATGAGCTCCTTCAAAGCCCAAACCGCCATCATTCTATAACAACCTTCAAAAAATCCCTTACTTTGCCTCGTGTGGTGCAGTACCCATGTCTGGAAACTCTCCAAAAATTGTTCTTGAGTCTGAGATGACAATCTTGGAAACAAAGCCATGAGAAACAAAGGAAACTCCAAGGAATTTGAGAGAGAAATCAGCTTCTGCTTCAGAAACAAGCGTAAAGTTTACAAATGGCAGAAACTGGACTGCAATTTAAAACAATATGAAACTGAGTCGTAGGCCGGCCGGCCCATTTTGCAGGTTCACTCGGTCAACTCTGCAGCCAGCTGCTTCAATTGTCCCTGAAACAATTCCAAATGGCCTCCTGTTCAAGCCTTGACCAAAGTGCCTTCACCCGTGATTAAATCATTCACTGTCGACACCACATCCGCCCCGGGCTCGTGCAACAGTGCAGTTAATTTAATAACAGTGCATGTAGATATAAATTTTGACCAGCTCGAATTTTATTATTTAATGCATGTTCCATTATTATTTATTTTTTGATCAACCTACTTGCTTATTTGCCAAAAATAAATGAAGGTAATCATAATAAATACTCAAAACATACAAGAGTTCGCCCCAGAGGCCCTTCCAAATACAAGTCAATGTTCAGACAGTGCACACAATTGTCTAACAAAAGAAATCAATGGGAATACTCAGAGTCCTGCTCGTCATCCGACTCAAAGTACTGCCCCGCATCAGCCGGATCCGCGGTAGACAAATAATCTGCAAACTCGTCAAGACCGGAGTACGAGAGGTGCCGAATCCGCTCCTGTGCCCCCGAGGACTCTCCTTGCTCGTGTCCTGAATACGAGGAGTGGCTAGCTCCGAACCCAGCAGTCTCACCGGAGAACTGGCTAAACCCCTACGCAAAATCTGTGCCACCAGCAGTGGAAGCAGATGGGTCCCTCACAGCAGACGACCGAGAAGGCATCGACTCATAAACATCCGCACTCCTCTAGGAACCACACCGCAGGAACTCCACGAGCCTCCTAGCGTAGTTGGTTATCCCATCCAAGCGTCTTACGGCCTGATCGTAAGTACGACCAGACACCTGCAAACCAAGAAAGCCGTCAAAAGACAAACAGACAGCACAAATGCAACATTTGCAAGATGCTACTACCAAGTACAGAAAAGCAAAGCAAAATACTCACCAAAGCGCTAGGCTCAAGTCTGTATTGAGGCCTCGCCTGCTCCGGGATGGGAATCAACAGCCGCCTACGAAAACCACCAACGCCCTCGAATGACAAGCGAGCGCGGGGGAGCGGGTAGTCTCGGGGATGTGCAGGGCCCTCGCCCTCTCTATCCATCACCTGCGGGCTCCTCAGCCTCGTCCTCCAGAAAACATCATAGTCGGCGTCCTCTATGATGTATTCGGCGTGAGGCACACCCTGCCTATACCGCTGCAACTCCGCTCCAGCTATGAGCAAAGGATACTGCATGTGAAGGGGCAGATCCCTCGGAACCAAGGGAACAGACTCCGGAGCATGCTGGCAAGACACCCTCTCGCCCAGGTACATCACGTCACAATGGAGCCCCACCAGCAGCTTCCGATGATGTGTAATCTCCCCGGCAGCATGCACTACAAAGTGATCAAGCTGACTCCACCAGGTCAGCCTGATCCTCGGAGAAAAATCTCGGTCCATGGCCAGAGACACCTCCTCATAAGTCAATCGGGTGCCCTCCCTAGACTTTACCGTCTTCCTCGCCGCCTTCTGCCAAGTCAACATGGCAGGGAATAAGTGCGTATATGCCTCCCTGGTAAACCACCTATGCGGGTGGAACACCTCCAAGAACCACACCTGTCAAATGCAAGGAAAGTTATGTCAGCTACAAAGCAGATACATACGAGTACAAGTGAAACAAGGAAGAGAAAAAAGAAAGAAACTCACATCTAAAGCAAACTGAAAGTAGCAGAATGAGTTGTCCTCTCCTCGAGAGAACCTGTCCAAAGCATAATAGAGCTCGGCCATTGGCCTCTCCCCAAGCAAACCCTCTCACAGCCTCCAGATTGGTCAGAGAGCTGAGCAGAGCAAATTGACATGCCGTGACAACATTGGGAAACAAGGTAGCTGACAGAGCGAACCACAAAAACCCTCGAGCCAAGCACTCTGTTGTCATCCTCACAGAGCCAGCCAAATACTCCTCAATGCCCCTCCTCAAGTGAGCCTCCATCGGCCCGTACCGAATACCCAGGCCCCTGGCATCGATAATATTGAAACCAAGAAGTTCCGACAACTGCTCCCTGGTGAAGCCATCAAACCACTCAATGGGGTTGCCCCGGAATGACAACCCAGTAATCGCAGCAAAATCTGTAGGGGTCACGGTCGCCTCTCCCCACCTGAAATGAAATGTGTGGGTCGTATCCCACCAATACTCGCTCAGAGCAACATGAAGTACCTTCGCCCTCTGCGTCGAAGCTACCACGGCTACCGAACTAATAAAGCCTGCCAGGTTGGAGTCAATCATGAACTGTCGTGCACTCCTCTCCCCGTCCCGAGCCACATCTGGGAATATCTCCCACAGCTCATGGACCGCCTCAACATCCCCCCTACTCTTCACATTGGGCATGTCAATCGGCCCTCCCCCCTGCAGGTGAACACGGCAAAAGTATGTTACTACATAAATAACATACACAAAATGCACAGGCACATATCAAAATCACAGAAAATATATCAGCACAATGCTATGGTTCATTTTCCTAAAAATATTTTCGTCCCAGTTGAAGTATTAACGGTTCAGAATCCCCAAAACATCCAAGTCATTTCGATAACTCCGTCGAACCCGGAACTTTCAAAACCTTTCGAAAACTCCGTCGAACCCGAAACTTTCAAAAACCTTTCGAAAACTCCGTCGAACCCGGAACTTTCAAAACATTTAAAAAACTCCGTCTAACCCGGAACTGTCAAAACACTTCAAAACATTTCGAAAACTCCGTCTAACCCGGAACTTTCAAAACACTTCAAAACCTTTCGAAAACTCCGTCCCGAATTAAACTTACTTTAATTTTGGAAAATGCCCCTAGACATGGAATTTTTCTACCAAATTTTCTACGTTGTCTACCCATAACGTCAATTGAACTAAGCTGCAGTCAATTTCAACAAAGGGGCATCGCAAGGTCAAAAGCCCCAAATCGGGCACCAAGAACCCTAACTCAATTCTAGTCAAAATTCCTAAAATTCAAGAATGCAAATTCTAAAAATTAACGGAATTTAGAGGATGCTAACCTTCCTCGCAATCCCCTCCTTGGATTTGTGGCAATCCCGAGCCGGATAAAACTCGGGTGGATCCAAAGGAAGAGCGGTAGTTCGCACCGTCCTCCTTAGCCTCGCTCTCTCGTTGTCGGTCCTCCTGTGCCGACCCCTTCGTCCTAATCCTGCTTCCATAATGATAATCTCTCAAAGATTTGAACAAAACTCGCAAAAAATGGGAGAAATTTCACTCTTTTCTCTCTTCTCTCTCGCTGAAAAAAGGGTTTTTTGGTCATTTCAGCGTCGGCCCTTGTGCTGATTTAAATCAGTCCATGGCGAAGGACAGTCCGTCCGGCCCCTTTTACGCCATGGACTTTTCTTTGCCACTTTAGCCCCTCATCTTTCCAGAATTCCGAATTTAACCCTTTTGTCCTCAAAAGTTAAAAAAATTCCCCAGTTAGACATTTCTAACGCCCCCACCCCCGAAGTTAAATCCCAATTAGACATTTCTAACAATTCCGCCTCCAGACGTTAAATTTCCTGTTAGTCCTCGCTAACATTCTGTCTTCGGACGTTAAATCTCAAACCGTCTTCTGGCGTTAAATCACAATCTCGTCTCCAGACGTTAAATTTCCTGTTAGTCCTCGCTAACATTCTGTCTTCGGACGTTAAATCTCAAACCGTCTTCGGACGTTAAATCACAATTCCGTCTTCAGACGTTACATTTCTCGTTAGTCCTCACTAACATTCCGTCTTCGGACGTTAAATCTCAAATCGTCTTCGGACGTTAAATCACAATTCCGTCTCCAGACGTAAAAATTCCCGTTAGTCCTCGCTAACATTCTGTCTTCGGACGTTAAATCACAATTCTGTCTCCAGACGTTAAAATTCCCGTTAGTCCTCGCTAACCTTCTGTCTTCGGACGTTAAATCTCAAACCGTCTTCGGACGTTAAATCACAATTCTGTCTCCAGATGTTAAAATTCGGACATTAAATCTCAAACCTTCTTCGGACGTTAAATCACAATTTCGTCTCCAGACGTTAAAATTCTAGTTAGTCCTCGCTAACATTCCGTCTTCGGACATTAAATCTCAAACCGTCTTCGGACGTTAAATCACAATTCCGTCTCCAGACGTTAAAATTCCCGTTAGTCCTCACTAACATTCCGTCTTCAGACGTTAAATCTCAAACCGTCTTCGGACGTTAAATCACAATTCCATCTCCAGACGTTAAATTTCCCGCTAATATTCTGTCTTCGGACGTTAAATCTCAAACCGTCTTCGGACGTTAAATCACAATTCCGTCTCCAGACGTTAAAATTCCCTTTAGTCCTCACTAACATTCTGTCTTCGGACGTTAAATCTCAAACCGTCTTCGGACGTTAAATCACAATTCCGTCTCCGGACGTTAAATTTCCCGCTAACATTCTGTCTTCGGACGTTAAATCTCAAACCGTCTTCGGACGTTAAATCACAATTCCGTCTCCAGACGTTAAAATTCCCGTTAGTCCTCGCTAACATTCCGTCTTCGGACGTTAAATCTCAAACCGTCTTCGGACGTTAAATCACAATTCCGTCTCCAGACGTTAAAATTCCCGTTAGTCCTTACTAACATTCTGTCTTTGGACGTTAAATCTCAAACCGTCTTCGAACGTTAAATCACAATTCCGTCTCCGGCCGTTAAAATTCCCATTAGTCCTCACTAACATTCTGTCTTCGGACGTTAAATCTCATTACTGTCTTTATAAGGTAAATCGGCCGCCACAATAAGTCTGAGTATCTTTTTTCACTCCAGCAAGTGAACATTCAATTCCCCGGCCGTCAATCGTAAGCCCGACCACCTCGTTTCAGAGGCAATCACTATAAGCCCGCACAACAATCCCTCTACGGCCGCCATAGTAAGCCCGAGTATCTTTTCACTACAGCAAGTGGACATTCAATTCCCCGGCCGTCAATCGTAAGCCCGACCACCCCATTTCAGCGGCAATCAGTATAAGCCCGCATAACAATCCCTCTTCGGCCAACATCGTAAGCCCGAACACCATATCCCCAGCAGACTAGGGACGAGCGGCAAGTCAGTGCAAGCCCGCACAATAATCTTTCTTTCAAAAGCATTATTGTCAAACCCGAAACCTTCAAAAGCATTTCCGTCAAACCCGGGACTTTCAAAAAGCATTTTCGTCAAACTCGAAACTTTCAAAAAGCATTTCCGTCAAACCCGGAACTTTCAAAAGAATTTCCGTCAAACTCGGAACTTTCAAAAGCATTTTCGACAAACCCGAAACTTTCAAAAAGCATTTCCGTCAAACCCGGAACTTTCAAAAAGCATTTTCGTCAAACCCGGAACAGTCTCCCTTAGGTTAAGACGACTCCAAACAGTCTCCCTTAGGTTAAGACGCCTCCGAACAGTCTCACTTAGGTCAAGGCCCCTACGAACAGCCCTTGTACCTACGAACTACAATCGGCTTGATTCCCGCTCAGGATACGTAGGAATCCTTCCTCTAAGGGTCCAGCCATTTGACCGCTCAGGTCTCTCCAAGTAAGGCATCCCCCGATTTGGATCCTTATCTTTTTCAACGACCCCACTTCCTTCGAAAGTGACGTCGCTGAGGAGCTACTGTAAGTACCAAAATTCGGATCGTCAAAATTCGTTAGAATTTAACCGGAATCCGTTAACTGGCCCTTCCCAGATTAACCGGAACCCATTAAGCTCCCCGCTCTCGAGTCAACGAGACATCCCGGGACTGCCCCGTGCATCCCAACATCAAAGTGTACTCAACACACGTTATCACACATAAAAGTACAACTTTCCTCGAAAAACGCACTTTTCGGGACTTTGCGGGGGCATTTCGGACATTTTTCGGACAGTTATTTAAAAAACGGACAAAACCGAGAATAACGGAACAAAAACCCTAGCCCTGGTGGGTTATTGTTCGGTCGAAACCTAACGGTTTATTTATATCCGCAAGCGTACGGGCTATTGTAATATAGCGGGTGCAAGTATGAGTCGATCCCACAGAGACAGGGTATACTTAGGGGATATTTTTGTCTTTAGAAAGTATAGAAAAGATTTGGAGGAGATAAAATTTGTTTTTAGAAGAATAGAGAGAGCATAAACAGAAAATACTTTAATTAAAATCATATAAAATGAAGCATTCTCGGGATTGGAAATCATACACAGAATCTTATTCATCAAATCGTCATTGTCTTAGAGATAAAAGGTTTTCATAAAAAGCAAGGATGGTATGTTAAGACTACGCTACTTCGGGCTAAGACAGTAGCATTTGTATTCTTCACTAATTATGTCCTAACTGTTTGAGATTTCCGTTTACGTTGTTCCCGCCCTGTCACAAACGGGCGTTCCGGCTTATCTCTAGCTGACCATAATTAATAAGAATCCATTAAGGACGAGAGTCAACATACTTTCCATTAAAGGAACATCCCTAGGCCATTGAACTACTTTCGTGATCAATGAAACCTAGTTTCTTTATATGGTTCCGTCAATCGAGATTCTCCGCTAGGTACTTCTCTCAATTGACTGAATCATACAAATTGGACATCTCCAAAATGTAAGGCGTTTAGAGAATAATATAAAGAAATTGTTTAGATGAAGGAAGAAGACAAGACTTAACATTTTTAGATGATGAATAAGTATGCTTTTGAGTTTCCAACCCCAAGAATAAGGGGGATTACTCACAAGCCATTTATAAAGTATAAGCAATAATAAAAGATTGAGTAAGAAATACTTATGAATGTAGAAGGCAAATGCTGAGAATAATGCTTCACTTTTATTTCTTTTCCTCCAAGGTAATTCCAAGAACAAACAATGAACTTGATCTTCAAATCTCTTTGGAAAATTGTTGTCACAAGTAATTGTATTATCTATCTATCAGGTATCAGTGATTTCTCTCTAAAAATTCGTATCTAAGACTGATTACAAGGGTCCTATTTATAAAAGGGAGGAGACTCTTCAATTGGGTGTCATCAAAAGGTGCCTTTACATCTGCAGTCACGATTTGCACGGCCGCGTCAAGGAAGTTGAAGTTGCACGGCCGTGTGACCCTTGGCGCCAGATTTGAATTTGAGTCTTGACACTTCGCACGGCCGCTCCACTCTAAGATGCACGGCCGCTCTGTATTTTGGCACGGCCACTCAATCTTCAAGACACGGCCGTTCTATATTTTAGGGCCAAAAATGGCCTGAGAATGGCTAAGTGCACGGCCGCTCTGTCTTGGTCGCACGGCCGCTCCATCTGAATTTCAACTTTGTGTGCTTGATTTGGTTGGTGCTCTTCCATGCCTTTTGCCTTGAAGTGTCCAAGCATTCTTTTGATAAAAAGAACCTAAAACCTGTCTTTAAATGCAAGAAATATACCAAAAGCGTAAAATCTAGATAATATGAAAAAGGAACTAAAAAGTACATGAAATGAAATGAAAAATGATGTTTTATGCAATAAAAAGTATATAAAACTAAGGATAAATGACTATATAATAGTCACTTATCAAACTCCCCCACACTTAAGCTTTTGCTTGTCCCCAAGCAAACTTAGAATGAAAATACGGAGAGGGAGAAAAGAAAAGAAAGGAAAGGATGATCCCTCAGAAAATAAAGTAGCAAGCCCTAAATGCCTTTTGGATAATGCCTTCGTCTTTCTAGTCATATTTTGTATACCTTTAGAAATTATTTAGGAAGAAGCATTTCTGGGATATTTTTAAAGAGATAATTTATAAGACAATAACCTAATATAGCATATATAGAATTTGATTAAGTAAAACATGCTAGAATGATAAATCTTAGATCTGCCTCTTGGTATGAGAGAAGCTATCACTCTTTAGAGCGATTTTCTTGAGAAAATGAATTTATTTCTTTAAAATGTACAAAAGAAAGTATAAACATTTATTCACAAGTTAGAAGTTCCCGAAGAATTGTATTGTATTCTTGAATCACAAGGGCGAAAAATGGATGATGACAGTGGAAAAATCTCATCAAAGTTTTAACAAATTTATCTTATTTTTGCACGTGTTATATTTTTGCAAAAGACCTAAGTTATTTTTTATCCTTTCAAGTAGGAGACATTGTGGCTGTGAACCCCATGTTCCTAATACTTAGATCAAGAATACTTTTGGATATTACTCCCGTCTGGCAAGGAAGCATCGTCGCAGCGAACGCCGTGCCCCGAGTTACTTAGGAAGTAATAGGTTTCTTTTTGCTTTTAAGGGTTGGTGACAAAGTCACTCTTTTTAGCAATAAGATAAAGATGTCTAACTTTGAATTGATTAGTGGAAATGGAAATATGAAATTTTTGATGAAAGGGTGTGATTCAAAAAGATACAAAACAAAGGGTGATTCTAAAAAGGGAATAAACATTTAATAAAGATAAAAGATGTACGATTTTAAGGAAATATTTTCAAATTTTTTTCATAAAAATGACCAAGTATAGATTGATAAAGATTTCCTTCTAATCAAATACCTTTTTCTTGATAAAATTCTATATTGTGCTATACTAACTTATGAGGCTTCAAAATTATTTCCTAGAAATATCCCTATATTTTTCTTTTTATAAATTTCTAAGTTTATATAAAATATGAGAGGAAAGATAAATAGGCATTATTCTAGGGCAAATGGCAAGCATAAGAAATAATGATATGGATCATCATAGGGATTTATATATATATATATATATATATATATATATATATATATATATATATATATATATATATATATATATATATATATATACTATTATACATGCATAAATAAAAATGCAACTAAGTTAAAAAAAAAAAAGAAAAAATTACATTAGAAAGCAAGTAAATTTAAACTAAAAAGCAAGTAAAAAGATAGATATACCCCCCCCCACACTTGAAACGAACATTGTCCTCAATGTTTCAAGGACAAAGAGTAAAAAGATAAGCATGCGGTGGTAAACAAAATTATGAGAAACAGTAATATAATCCATCGGTTTACTATTCCGATGATGCTTGTTTAAGGTCATAAGCTCGACCCCTTTCTATCAGTAACAATGGGCGGTGAGTGGTATTGTAATGGTCTCTTATCCTTAACAACTCGCCATTCCTTATCCTTTGGCGTGATTGAGATCTTATGATTGATGTACACGCGACATTCCGGTGTGCCTTTTTTCTTAGGCCCCCTACCCTTTGATTTTTCAATTTTATTAGGTTGTTTAGGGTGCACATTTTTTTCACCTCTATCATCTAAGGGCTTTTTAATTATTATTTTTGAGTCCTTGGATTGTGATTTCTCACCCTTTTTGCTATCATTTTCAGGAGCGTTGACTTCATGACACGACTTCTTGAAATTTAAGTTTTTAAATTCGACCTTCTTATTTCCAATGTTTAAAGAAAGAGTGCCATTATTTACATCTATTACTGCACCAGCGGTGGCAAGAAAAGGTCTTCCTAGAATGATTGGAATTTGGTTATCTTCCTCCATCTCAAGGACTACAAAATCGACCGGGATTATCAATTTCCCGATTTGACAAGGGACATCTTCCATAATACCCATTGGGTATTTAATGGAGCGATCCGCTAGTTGGAGAGAAATAGTGGTGGGTTTCATTTCCCCCACACCTAGTTTCTTACCTATCGAAAGCGGAATGAGGCTCACACTTGCCCCAAGATCTAACAAAGCATTATCAACATTATATTTACCTATTTTGCAAGGAATAGAGAAAGTGCCGGGATCTTTTAATTTAGGAGGAAGTTCTCTTTGTAAAATGGCACTTACTTCTTCTGTCAAAGCGACAGTCTTATGCTCCTCAAGTTTCCTCTTATTTGCAAGAATATCCTTTAAGAACTTAGCATAGGACGGCATTTGTTGAAGGGCATCAGTAAAAGGTATGTTGATGTAAATAGACTTTAAGACTTCTAAAAATTTTGCAAATTGTTTATCAAGTTTGGCTCTTACCAACCTTTGGGGGTATGGTATTGGAGGGTCAAAATTTCTAGAAATCTTAGGGGATTCTGTCCCATTTTCAACATCTTCATTAGTCTCAACCAGCGGTGGGGTTGGACTAATGTTCTCCTTACTCGATTTGATATTTTTCTTATGAAGGGGATCTACAATTTCTTTTCCACTCCTAGTTTCTACCGCACTAACATGCTCATCGGGCCTTTGCGATTGACCGGGAAAACTCCCTTGTGGTCTATGCGAGGTGCCGACTTGTTGAGCTTGTTGATTTTCAAGCATTCTATTGTGGGCGGCTAAATTATCAAACCTAGCATTCAACGACTTTATGGATTCCCTTAACTCATTATTGGTCTTTTCTTGCTCATTCTTACTTTCAATCATAAAATCCATAATAAGATCCAATTTAGACTTAGGAGGAGGGAAAGCACTAGAATTTCCATTGAAATTCTTTTGTGTGAATCCCGGTGGTTGTGTAGAAGATTGCGAGTTTAAAATATTGTTATTCTTATAGGAAAAATTTGGGTGATTTCTCCACTCGGGATTGTATGTGTTTGAATACATACCACCCTTTTCCCCATAAGAATTAACAAAGTTTACTTGATCACTAGAAGTACTGTCAAGCAATTCACAACATTCTGTACTATGTGAGTTTGACCCACATAGTTCACAAACAACATTAATGTTGGCCACGGGATTTACATTAAAGTTTTCAAACTTTTTAAGAAGCATATCAACTTTAGAAGACAAGGTAGTAATGACATCAATATTGTACTTACCTGGAATCCCCTGCGGTTGTTCCTTCTCATTGAACCATTGATAGTGATTCAGGGCTATGTTCTCTATCAAGTCGTATGCTTCATCCACCGTCTTATTCATTAGTGCACCTCCTGCGGCGGCATCAATTGTTTCCCTTGTTCTATATGTGAGACCATTGTAGAAAGTGTGCACAATTAACCACTTTTCAAGCCTGTGGTGAGGGCACATCCTTAGGAGCTCTTTGAATCGCTCCCAAGCGTCATACAGTGATTCGCTTCCTGTTTGGCTAAAATTTGTAATCTTCGTCCGAATTTGAGCGGTCTTGCTCGGAGGGAAGAAACGTCCAAGGAATGCTTCTTGAATTTGGTCCCAAGTTGTAAAAGAGTTGGGTGGGACTGAAATTAACCACTGTTTCGCCTTATCCTTTAGAGAAAAAGGAAAAAGGCGCATCTGAATTGCTTCCTGGGTGACATTCTGAATACGTGTGGTATCACAGTATTCCAAGAATGTTTGGATGTGGAGATGAGGATCTTCGAAAGCGGTGCCGCTATATTGGTTATTCATAACCATAAGCAAAAGTCGCGGCTTTATCTCAAAGTGTGCCGCTTCGGCATTCGGCACAACGATAGGGGATCTAGTTCCCGGGGTACTTGGATTTACGAAGTCCCGTAGGGTCCTAGTGGGTGTTTGCGGTTCTCCTTCCATATGTTTCTTTAAGGTCTCTCTAAATCTTCTTAGTCTCTCGTGAAAGTTTCGTTCGGGTTTCGGATCAAAATTGTTAAGTATGTCCGAGTCCGTTTCAAGCACTAAGAGAAAAACACTTGAAGAGAGATTAAACGCAACAATTTATCGGAAGAGAAAGCAAAATAGTAAAAACAAAATAAAAACTAAAAATTATGTAGTAAAGACAAAAATAAAAGTAAACCGTTGTCCCCGGCAACGGCGCCAAAAACTTGTTCGGTCGAAACCTAACGGTTTATTTATATCCGCAAGCGCACGGGCTATTGTAATATAGCGGGTGCAAGTATGTGTCGATCCCACAGAGACAGGGTATACTTAGGGGATATTTTTGTCTTTAGAAAGTATAGAAAAGATTGGGGGGAGATAAAATTTGTTTTTAAAAGAATAGAGAGAGCATAAACAGAAAATACTTTAATTAAAATCTTATAAAACGAAGCATTCTCGGGATTGGAAATCATACACAGAATCTTATTCATCAAATCGTCATTGTCTTAGAGATAAAAGGTTTTCATAAAAAGCAAGGATGGTATGTTAAGCCTACGCTACTTCGGGCTAAGACAGTAGCGTTTGTATTCTTCACTAATTATGTCCTAACTGTTTGAGATTTCCGTTTACGTTGTTCCCGCCCTGTCACAAACGGGCGTTCCGGCTTATCTCTAGCTGACCATAATTAGTAAGAATCCATTAAGGACGAGAGTCAACATACTTTCCATTAAAGGAACATCCCTAGGCCATTGAACTACTTTCGTGATCAATGAAACCTAGTTTCTTTATATGGTTCCGTCAATCGAGATTCTCCGCTAGGTACTTCTCTCAATTGACTGAATCATACAAATTGGACATCTCCAAAATGTAAGGCGTTTAGAGAATAATATAAAGAAATTGTTTAGATGAAGAAAGAAGACAAGACTTAACATTTTTAGATGATGAATAAGTATGCTTTTGAGTTTCCAACCCCAAGAATAAGGGGGATTACTCACAAGCCATTTATAAAGTATAAGCAATAATAAAAGATTGAGTAAGAAATACTTATGAATGTAGAAGGCAAATGCTGAGAATAATGCTTCACTTTTATTTCTTTTCCTCCAAGGTAATTCCAAGAATAAACAATGAACTTGATCTTCAAATCTCTTTGGAAAATTGTTGTCACAAGTAATTGTATTATCTATCTATCAAGTATCAGTGATTTCTCTCTAAAAATTTGTATCTAAGACTGATTACAAGGGTCCTATTTATAAAAGGGAGGAGACTCTTCAATTGGGTGTCATCAAAAGGTGCCTTTACATCTGCAGTCACGATTTGCACGGCCGCGTCAAGGAAGTTGAAGTTGCACGGCCGTGTGACCCTTGGCGCCAGATTTGAATTTGAGTCTTGACACTTCGCACGGCCGCTCCACTCTAAGATGCACGGCCGCTCTGTATTTTGGCACGGCCACTCAATCTTCAAGACACGGCCGTTCTATATTTTAGGGCCAAAAATGGCCTGAGAATGGCTAAGTGCACGGCCGCTCTGTCTTGGCCGCACGGTCACTCCATCTGAATTTCAACTTTGTGTTCTTGATTTGGTTGGTGCTCTTCCATGCCTTTTGCCTTGAAGTGTCCAAGCATTCTTTTGATAAAAAGAACCTAAAACCTGTCTTTAAATGCAAGAAATATACCAAAAGCGTAAAATCTAGATAATATGAAAAAGGAACTAAAAAGTACATGAAATGAAATGAAAAATGATGTTTTATGCAATAAAAAGTATATAAAACTAAGGATAAATGACTATATAATAGTCACTTATCAGTTATCGGGACACTTGGCACGCATGCACAAGCCCCCAAATCAACATCAATCAAATTCGAGGGTGTAAAGACCAAAATGCCCCTGAAATTGAGGAACTGGCCGTCCGGCCTGTTTTACTGGAAAAAACAGAATTCTCATCAAGCCCTCCAATTTTCCAAAATGACCAAAAACCTCCCAAAATGAGGAACTGGCCGTCCGGCCCGTTTTCCAAATTCACCCTATAATACAAGGGTTGTCAAATTTGAAAAAAAAAAGAAGAAAAATATTAACTCTCTCCAAAAACCACACGGCCCAAACCTGTCCTACCCTCTCTCGAGCCCCGTTTTGCTTGAAAATCCCATTTTCCGACCAAACACGAACACACCCTTTCAAACACTCAAAATGTATCCCGTATACGTAAACTAAGTCAAAGAGTCAAATCATAGCCATGGGTAACACTCTCTCTCTCTAAAAACTCGTTTCACCTCGATTTATGCGTCAAATGCTATTATTGTTTCGGTCAAAACTTTCGAAATGTAGACGTAACGCCGTCTACGGGGCCCGATACGTTTTACCCCTTAATCATCTTCTCTCCCGTAAGAGAAGTAATTTCGGGTTAAAACGGCGTTCCGGTCCCGTTTTGTACGTTTATGTCATTTACAGTCCGGATCGTTTGATCCGTCGATTCGCTTTTTTACCGTCCAAACCGTTTGGTTCGTGATCGTCATTTACAAAATCCGGATCATTTGATCCGTCGATATCGTCATTTAATTTATGTACCTCTTACAACTCCGAGCTGTCCGAGCTGTTTGGCTCGTCGATCGCACCTTTACTGTCCGGATCGTTTGATTCCGTTGATATCGCACTTTAAATACTGTCATTTACAAGTCCGAGCTGTTCAGTTCGTGATAGTATTTACTTATAAAATTCCGAGTCACAAAATGACTCGTTGATCGCATATCATTTAATACCTCTTTTCATAAAATTGGTCACAATGTAATGCCCGGTTAAAAATCGGAGTTCGTCATTCGAACTCCTTTTCAGAAACAACACAAAAATCGACGTTTGGCATCCAAATGCTCACTTTCGACTCCAAACCCGACGTTTGACATTCAAACGATCTTTTCATTAAATCAACGTTTGACATTCAAACTAAAGATTTAAGTTCGTCATTCGAACTTCTTTTCAAAACAACTCAAAACCGACGTTTGTCATTCAAACGCTCGTTTTTATCATAAAAACAACGTTTGTCATTCAAACCAAGATTAAAGCTTGTCATTCAAGTTCCTTTTCAAAAATGCAACACCCACACACACACATGCACACAATTTCGAGAAAGGTAGAAAGACTCGTCATACGAGGCATTTTGGGTGATCTCAATATACTCTTCCCGAAACGTAGCGTGACCTCCGAACCTAACAATCTCTGGTCCTAAAAAGCCTTTTGTCATGTTTTGGCTACCAATCAAAACGTCCCATTTTCAAAGCCTTTTTCGAGTTTTGGCTACCAATCATAATGTCCACTTTTTCAAAGCCTTCTTTAAGTTTTAGCTACCAATTAAAATGACCCCCTTTTTCAAACTCAGCCATTCTCAACGTTTGGGGTCATAATACAAAACTGTGTGGCGACTCCTCTCTCTCTCCGGAAGCGAGGTCCCAAGGTCCGCGAAATGCCGCTCGCCGCGTCCCCGCGCGCGCGATCCGGGTAATTTCACCCTGTTCTCTCTCTCTCTCAAACACACGCTCACACACATATACACACAAAGTCCAACCTAGGGTTCATATGATACGCATACATGGTGCAATCCTGATTCTCGTGATGTGAAAGTTTTACTCAACTACATATTTAGAAGATACGCAGAATCTTGCATAAGTTTTTGATATTTTTTGTGTATATGTTAATTATTTTTCTTAGAGGGATGGGTACAAAATGATGTGTTACTATTTTGATCGCTAATGTGTATTGTGTGATAATGAGATTTACAGGAAATCTCCCTCAATCAAACCTTCTAACAATCATTGTCTAAGTTATGGAACAAATTGATATTTTTATACTCCCTCCCATAATGATAGTCTTATTTGACTAATCAAACATTTTAACAACTTATTTTCACTATCATCACTAACCTTAATGAGGTTTAATTATTACTTCATTACTCACTCTTCTTCCTTGGTTGTCTCTCCCTCTCCTCTCTCCCTTTTCTTCCTTGGTTGGCAAATTTTGAAGATCAATGACGCAGCACGGAAGCGATAGATTCGTGAATAGCGCACCAAACACAAGAGTTAAAAAGCGATGAACCCTAGAAACACAATAAACTGGAATCCACCAAAACCCAATTAAAATGATCAAAACTGTGTTTAACAATGCCCTAAAAGTGTTTAAATACTTCCCCAAAACCCTAAGACAAAATAGTAAAATAATGACCAAAATAACCCTAACTTATTGTTCAAAAATCAGTAAAAACGAAATTAAAACGAAATTAGGAAATTGGGCAATCGACGTGAGGCGCCCGCCTGGGACAAGGCCATGTGGCCGCCTGGAGTCCAGTGTCGCTGCTGCTTGTTTTCATCCACATGAGGTGCCCGCCTGGGAGGTTTCATGCGCCCGCCTCCCCTTCAGTAACTATGGCTGTGTTTGTTCCACCGTGAGGTGCCCGCTTGGAGTTGGATGAGGCGCTCGCCTGGGCGCCAGAAGATACTCCTCCGTTGAAGCCACGCGAGGCGGCTTCCTAGTTTCGATTGAGGCGCCCGCCTGGGCTACAGTTGTCATCGTCTCCTACATCAGTCTCCTCCACCTCTAAAGAACTCGACCCCGAGTTCACATCTGGATAAAGAACTCCATCCGCGTGATACTCATAGATATCAGCAACATTGAACGTATTAGAAATGTTCAAATCATCGGGAAGGGCTACCACATAAGCATTATCATTAATCTTCCTGGTCACTTTGAAAGGTCCATACTTGAGAGGTTGCAGCTTTTTGTAAGTACCAACATGAAAACGCTCCTTCCCCAAGAACACCATTACATCATCGCCAACTGCGAAAACCTTCACCCGCTTCTTTTTGTCAGCAGCAGCCTTGTTTTTCAACCCCGTAGCCTCTAGCTTAGCTTTGACAGCTTCTTTAACAGCTTGCACTTCCTTGGACATATTTTCAGCAGCTTGACTCACACCACGACCGTTAGGTAACGGTACCAGAGTTCACAAGCGATGAACCCTAGAAACACAATAAACTGGAATCACCAGAAAAGAGATAAAATCCTTGAATTAAAATGATCAAAACTGTGTTTAACAATGCCCTATAAGTGTTTAAATACTTCCCCAAAACCCTAAGACGGAATAGTAAAATAATGACCAAAATAACCCTAACTTATTGTTCAAAAATCAGTAAAAACGGAATTAAAGCGAAATTAGGAAACTGGGCAATCGACGTGAGGCGCCCGCCTGGGACAAGGCCATGCGGCCGCCTGGAGTCCAGTATCGCTGCTGCTTGTTTTCATCCACATGAGGCGCCCGCCTGGGAGGTTTCATGCGCTCGCCTCCCCTCCAGTAACTATGGCCGTGTTTGTTCCACCGTGAGGCGCCCGCTTGGAGTTGGATTAGGCGCTCGCCTGGGCGCCAGAAGATACTCCTCCGTTGAAGCCACGCGAGGCGGCTGCCTGGTGTCGAGTGAGGCGCCCGCCTGGGCTGCAGTCGTCGTCGTCTCCTACATCAATCAATGAATTACCATAACAAATAACAATTATGGAAATGGGATTATCTTTTGAGACGAACAAAAAACAGTAAATGGGACATCTTTATGGGATGGGGCTGTTAGAGAATAGAAGACAAATACTTTGGGGCATAAAAGCCTTAGCTTCTTTGTATTGATACTAGAGTATATATATACAAGAATACATGAATCCTATTCCTACTCATATTGTATTTAGCACTATTAGGAAACTAAATATACTAAACACAATTAGGAAACTAGATATATAAGTGAATAAGGAAACTAGATATTACAAAGGAATTAGGAAATATCTATTTCCTTAACATGCCCCCGCAAGATGGACGATCGTTGAGTGAGACCAATCTTGACCATTAATGCTTGAAACCGTGCCCGAAGAAGTCGATTTGTGAGGATGTCTGCTAGTTGATCATTACTAGAGATGAAGGAAACACGTAGTTTGTTGTTTTGAACAAGCTCACGCACAAAATGATAATCAAGACCAAGGTGTTTCATACGAGAATGAAACCGTGGATTGGCTGCAACATAAGTAGCACCTAAGCTGTCACAATAAATCACCGGAGATGACACTTGTGGACAAGCGAGCTCATGAAGAAGATTTTGGAGCCAAAGAAGTTCAGAAGTGGTGGAAGCCACAGCCCTATATTCTGCTTATGTGGATGATCGGGCTAGCGTCCTCTGTTTTCGGGCACTCCAAGTGATAGCATTTCTGCCCAAGTAAACAATGTAACCGGTGGTGGAGATAAATGATTCAGTATCACCCGCCCAATCAGCATCTGTAAAAGCATGAAGTGTGAGGGGGGAATCTCTGCGAATGAGAAGACCATGTGAGGTTGTCCCAACTAGATATCGGAGCACACGTTTGAGAGCTAACCAATGATCCTATGTAGGCTTGTGCATGAATTGAGAGAGTCGATTGATGGCGAAGGAAACATCAAGCCGTGTCAAGGACAAATACTGCAGGCTACCGACAAGAGCCCGAAACTCAGAAGGATCTGCCAAGGGAGTTCCCCGGTGAGCCGAGAGGGGAGGTTGAGGAGCCATGGGTGTAGGAACCGGTTTGGCCTCCAACATGATCGCACGAGCTAGTAAATCAGTAATGTATTTATGTTGACTGAGTAAGATACCTTGGGCGTGTGGCAGAACTTCTACTCCAAGAAAGTATGACAGAGCCCCAAGATCCTTAAGTGAAAACCAGGATGAAAACTGTGTGATGAAGGAGGATAACATGTCATGGTGGGGCCCGGTGATGATGATGTCGTCAACGTAGACCAAGAGATAAATGACACCACGAGGATGATGCAAGGTAAATAGAGAGGAGTCCGAGATACTGTTCTTGAACCCAAGTTAGAGTAGATATGATCTAAGCTCATTATACCATGCCTAGGAGCTTGTTTCAACCCATAGATAGCTTTACGTAGCTTGCAAACATATGATGGATTGGCCTAATCAAGAAAGCCGGGTGGTTGACTCATGAATACGTCTTCGGTCAGAGTGCCTTGAAGAAAGGAATTATTGATGTCAATCTGGCAGAGAGGCCATCCTTGAATAGTGGCAAGAGTGAGAATAGTACGTATCATAGCGGGTTTGACAACCTGACTGAATGTTTCAGAATAATCAATACCCGGGCGTTGATGAAATCCTTTGGCAACAAGTCGTGCTTTATGTCTTTCGATGGATCCATCGGGGTTGTACTTGGTTCGATAAATCCACTTGCAACCAACAAGATTCTGGGAAGGAGAGGGAGGTACCAGATCCCATGTGTTGTTATGTAAGAGAGCATCAAACTCTTTTTGCATGGCATTATGCCATAGGGGATTTTTGAGGGCTTGGGTTATGGTGGTTGGTTGGGTGGTTTGAAGAGAGGCTTGGAGGTTTAATTTCTGGATTGGCTTATGTATATTTTTTTGTGATCGAGTGATAGGGGGAGGGGGATGGCATCAGGAAGGGGAATGGAGCTGCTGGGCTGAGGGGGCGACCGCGCGGGTGAGGGGGGCGATCGCGCGAAGTTTCTGGACAAAGGGGGCGATCGCTCCCTTCCAAGGGGCGATCGCGCGGTCTGTCTGGTTGGGCCTAGTTTATTGGCAGAGGGGTAGGTGTGTGGGTAGCTGGGAAGGCTATGTCAGGCTGGTTTGTAGGAGGGTTGTTGGTATAGGGGGAGATGTGGTCGGGTGGGTTTTAGGTGATGGAATGAGAAGGGAGAAGCAGAAGCGAGACATCACACCAATCATTGACCATGAGAGCGGGAGTGGGGGGAGTGGACCGAGATTCAAAGGGGAAGACTGACTCAACAAACTTGACATGACGAGATGTGTATATTTTGTTGGTGTTGGGTTCGAGGCAATGGTAGGCACTTTGAGTAGCTGAGTAACCAACAAAGACACAAGGAGTGGAGCGGGGATCAAGTTTGTGAGAAGTGTAGGGACGTAGCCATGGGTAACAGAGACACCCAAAGCTATAGAGTTTGAGATAGTTGGGATGTTGTTTGTGGAGAATAGAGAATGGTGAGTGAGATTTAAGGTGGGTGTAGGCATGCGATTTATGAGATAGCATGCGGTGGAGAGAGCATGAGTCCAAAAGGTACGAGTCATGGAAGAGTGGGTGAGGAGAGAGAGACCCGTTTCAACGATATGTCGATGAAGGCATTCGGAATAACCATTGTGCTCGGGTGTATGGGGAGGGGAAGTGAGATGTTGGATACCATGGGAGGCTAGAAGGGTACGAAGACCAAGATATTCTCCTCCATTATCACTGTAGATGGTTTTGATGGATCGGTCAAAATATTTTCTACCATGGTTTTGAAGGTGGTGAAGACGGTGAGGGCATCGTTTTTGTGTTTGAGAGGATAAAACCAAATGTATTTGGAAAAGTGGTCAACAAAGATAATGTAGTATTTGTAACCATCATGAGAGAGAAGAGGGGATGTCCAAACATCACTATAAAGTATATCAAGAGGACCAAAGGAACGAATATTGTTATTATAAAAGGGTAGCTTGTGACTTTTATTACAATCGCAAGAGTTGCAGTGAAAATCACTAGAACTAGGAATTCCTTACTGAAAACTATTACTAAGATGATGTAAAATAGAAAAGGACGGGTGACCTAATCGATGATGCCAATTTGAAGTAGAAGAGACGGAAGCGGAGTGAACAACAGAGTGAAAGGGACACCATTCATAGACGCCGGATTTAAGATGACCTTGTAGGAGGATTGCCCCGGTGTGATTGTCCTTAACAACAAAGGAATCAGAGGAGAAAGTGATAGAGGCGTTGTTATCTTGACACAATTTAGAGATAGAGATAATATTACGAGACAGATTAGGAACATGAAGAACATGATTAAGTTTATAGGAAGAGGAAGGAGTGAGGAGAGAAGTAGAACCAATGTTTGAGATAGGTAGGTCGGATCCATCGCCAATGACGAATTCATTAGTGCCATCAAAGGGACAATGGAGAGAGAGATTGTTGAGGTCATTGGTGGCATGATGTGTGGCGCCGCTGTCAAGGAGCCAATTGAGATGAGGAGCAGGAGAGGAGGTAGTGGCAGCATAGAGAGAGTGGGTGGATGGTTGGTGATATGAAGGGTGAGGACAAGGGTTGTTGTTTTGAGGTGGGGATGGTACATTGGCGTTGGGATATTGTCTGCGGAAGGCGGGGCAATAGGAGAGGGTATGACCAATTTCTCGGCACTTGACACTTGCCTTGGTGGGTGTTGCGGGTTTGGTTGAGGGATACCATAATAAGGGGTTTGTTGGGGTCATCGGAGTTGGGTATAGGAGAGAGATCGGTGGAGGAGGCCATAGCTTATTGGCGGTGCGAAGGGGTAGGTCGGGTAGGGAGGGCAGCTGGGTAGGGGTTAGGCCAGGTAGGGGGGAGGTGGGTACGGCAAATAATTTAAGATCTTTGCTCTGATACCATGTTAGAGAATAGAAGATAAATACTTTGGGGCATAAAAGCCTTAGCTTCTTTGTATTGATACTAGAGTATATATGTACAAGAATACATGAATCCTATTCCTACTCATATTGTATTTAGTACTATTAGGAAACTAAATATACTAAGGGTATGTTTGGATAACCCAATTCCATAGATTGAAATTGGAATTGGGGCCTCCAAAACCAATTTCATTGTTTGAGAACATAACTAAAATTTGGAATTGGAATTTGTTTTGGTCAAATTTCAACAATTATATTTTGATGATGGGAAAAGTGACTAAAGTGATATGAATCTAGGTACAATGACTATCAAGTTGAATAGAAACGGACACAAGGTGTTTGTTGACTAGGGAAAGCCCTTGAACAACTTGTTCGCCGGCATAAAACCCCGGGAGGATTTGGCTCCTTCCTTGACCGAAAGTTTACTAAGTGTTTTTGATGAATACAGTGCTAAGAGCGTATGAAAAAGGGAGCTTAAGCTAGTGAATCATGTGTGTGTAAAATACAGTGTGTGTTCCCCTTTTATACCTCGGATAAGGCTAATTAACAAAGAGAGAAAATGGGACTAAAAACTCGGGATTATGGTTGATCTAATAGAGATATTTCCGCCATTTGCTGTTTGAGGGAGAAGATAAGATCCGTTGCTGGGAAAACGTCTTTGACTTAGTCTTTGCTTCCTTCGGCACATTCCCTACAAAATAGGAATAACGCAACTGTATCCCAACCTGCAGAAAACCAAGTTGTAAATAGAACAACTCAAGTTGTTAGTACCAAGTTGTTAGGTGTAAGTTGTAATACATGTTGACTGAAAATGTAGGGCCCAACAATTGCCCCCAAACTTTTTGAATTTTTCAAAATGTAGAATATAAAGAGACAAAAAATTTCAAAAAGTTTGCCAAATACGAAAGAAAAGAACGACGGTTTAAATGAGAAAAAGGGACGCGATGGGAAGGTTTTTGAGTAGTTTCCCAAGGCAAAAAGGCATGATCGATTTAGAGTTCCAACCACCTTCAATCTCCATAAATAAATAGACTCTTGCTCCCCCTCTCCCTTTCACCAAATCAAAACCGTAGCTTTCACAGAGGTTTCTCGAAGAAGAACCAGGGAAGACGGTTAGGGCGAGAAATCAAGTAGAGATTTACGGTGAGTTTCTTGTTTTCTCTTCAATTCCATCTCTGATTTCTTGTTTTAAGTTGAAAAATGGGTCGGAAGAAATTAGTCGTGATTGAGAGTGATGAGGGTTTGCCCGAGGGTTTCATAACCCAAAACTTGTTGAAGGAACCTGATAATGAGAAATGTTTGATGCCTAAGGCTAACCTAGAGGTTATTAAGAAGAATCACGCCATGCCCTACGAAATGCCTTTCTTCACTCACTCTGATTTGACTTCCGAATGTTATTCCCCTACTTGGGTATGCTTTTCGGAGTATCCCTTTGTTATAGGCTTAAAATTTCCTTTCCCCGACTTGATCACAAGGTTCTTCTCCTACACTAAACTAAACTATGCCCAACTGATGCCTCAAGGTTGGAGATACTTACAAACCCTAGTTAGATTAGGAGAGAGGGCCGATTTGGTTGTTGGATTAGAAGAATTAGCGTACACTGTGGATTTAAGGGGTTTTGGTCCAGGAAGGTTTGGTTTTAAGGTTAAGAATGGTGAGCCTATTTTGATCTCCAATCATGATCTTGCGGATAGAGGGTGGAGGAATAAGTTTTTCTTTGCAAGGAGGGACACCTTGGGTCACGTGGAGGGTGTTACTTCCAAATGGAGGTTTCAAGGTAGTGAAAATATTTTTTTCTTTTTACGAACGCTTCCTAATACTCTGATAACTAACTACTAAAATTCCCTTTGTAGAAGTTGCTAAGCTGTCAGACTTGTTTCCGGGGCAAGAAGGAACGCAAGAAAACGTAAACCAGCTTCTCCAATCGGGTGTATCTCGATAGGACCTTCAATGCTAATCCCGTTGAGTTCTTCGTTGAGAGGGCAGAGGTTGAAGGCGAAGCAGAGGTTGAAGCTGAAGAAAGTTTACCCCCAAACTTACCTGAGATGTCTACAGGTTTGACTCCTCAAAAATCTTTGTACTTTCGCAAGTCTTTCTAATTATCTCAATTTCCTATCTCCTTGTTGCAGCTACACGATCCAAATCCATTGTGAGTGCTACTGACTTGATGGCTGCTGCTAAGGCAAAAAGGATTGCCAAGAAGGAAAGCAAACCTCCAACTCCAATGTCCATGGCCTCTAGTTCTGATCTAAATGCTTCCAAGAAAAAGGGGGAAGCGAAGAAAAGGAAGATGTCAGAAGTTGAGGCTACGGACACGAATGATGATTGTGATACGGCTAAAGCACAGAAGAAGCTAAAAGATGCAATAGCATGCTTTGTTGACAAGGTAAGATGAGAAAACTTGAACTTTGCTCTAGATTCTTGATGAGTGCTAATATTTCTTTTACACAGGTAGCGGATATCATGTGTCCTATTATGGACCAGTTGGATGCTTTGAAGATCAAAGCAGCCAAATACAATTATGAAGCTGAGGACTACAAGAAGCAATCTACCAAGAATGCTGAGGAGGTCGAGAAGTTGAAGAAAAATCTTGAGGCTGAGAAGAAGGAGTTGGAAGTTGTTAAGGCTGAAAAAGTGAAGGAAAAGGAAGCCCACGAGAAGGAATTTGATGCTGCGAAAAAGGACTTCACGTTTAATGCTACCAAAGTGGTGTTTGAAGCCAGGATCGAACTTATGGAAGAGTACAAGAATGGGCTGGCTCCGGATTGGGATGTAGAAGCAGAGAAAAGGTCTTTGGAAGATTTTATTGGTGAGCCAGTCGATGCAGAGGAAGTGAATTCTGCGGCTCTGAAAGCTCTGGTTGAGGATACTGATAGAACCCTGAGTACCCTAGTGGTAGCTCAAAATGGTCAAGGGGAGAATACAATACCGGCGGCAGCAGGCCAAGTTTAAAAACAGTTTAAAACTTTGTTGGGTATTTTGGGTGAACAAAAACAATTTTTGCTTTTATTTTGGTACAACAAATGGGGGGAGTGTCCCCAAAAACAAGGTTTTTTATTTTGTAATGGCTCATAAGAGCCGAGACAATCTATTTGGGAGTACTAGGTTGGTCTAGTACTCCACGCTTTCCTTAGGTTTTTAAGGGATTTGGTTGGCTTACCCAACTTGTCCCCTGACTGCAAAAATCTTTTGAAAATATTTTAAGGTTTTTTATGAAAATGCTTTAAGCCTTTAGGAAATACTTGTTTGTTTTTTGGATAACATGTTGATGCTATAAACCTTAGGTAACATGATAATGTTACAACCAGTAGTTCACAACTTGAATAAGTGTGAAAACGTGCGCCCAGGCGAAGGTGTCAAAACCTTAATTCATAAGAAAAGATGAATATCTTTTAACCATATGTACCTTTGATCAGAGGTTGAACGTTTGAAGAGATAGAACAAGTATCAGCCGTCCTGGCGTGTCAACAAGTTCCATCCCTCTCCAGCTAAAGTTTCAACATGTATCAGCCGTACTAGCGTGTCAACATGTTGAACTCTTCTTCCTCAGGCTCAAACATGTATCGCCCGCATCGGGCGTGTCAACATGTTTGTCCTGTTCCAGCTTAGGTCCCAACAAGTATCAGCCGTACTGGCGTGTCAACATGTTGAGCCTACTCTGTTTGCTCAAGTTGCACCTCGCAAAACAGATTTATGTTAGGGTTGGGCGTTAGCGTAGCTAACACCCCTCCGATGCTTAAGTTAGTAAGGATTCTCAACAAAAATTAACAACTTGAAATATACGAATGAACTTGACAACTTAAAATAAATCGTACCTGAGAAGTCTAGTTGCAAATAACTGGACCTACATGAAATAAAGTTTTAAGTGGATAGCGTTCCAACTTCTAGGGATTCTGTCTCCACTTGGGGTTGACAACCAATATGCACCTTTGCCGCCTTCAAAGATCGATGAGATATGGTCCTTCCCACATGGGGGCTAGCTTACCTGCATTCAATTCTCTTGTATTTTGAAATACTTTTCTCAAAACTAAGTCACCAACCTGGAACCTTCTGACTCTGATATTCTTGTTGTAGGATCTTGCAATTCGTTGTTGATAAGCCGCCATCCTTATCTTGGCTAAATCCCTGATCTCATCAATTGTATCTAAATCTTGAGTTAGCAAGAGATTATTTTCATCTTGAGTTAATAAGCCATACCTTGCTGTTGGGATTGTTACTTCAACTCGGAATTACAGGCTTCCGCCCCATATACCAATGAATATGGGGTCCTACCCGTGGCTCCTTTTGTGGTAGTCCTATCTGCCCAGAGTACAAGTGGTAACTCTTCAACCCATTTTCCCTTCTTTTGATCTAGACGCTTCTTCAAGTTGTTGATGATCAACTTGTTGCTTGATTCAGCTTGACCATTGGCTTGAGGGTGGACAGGTGTAGACATGATCAACTTGATGCCCCAAATGAGTACAAAAATCCCTGGTCTTTTTACTTATAAATTGTGACCCGTTGTCACATATAATCTCCGATGGCACACCAAACCTCGCTAATTATATTTTTCTTTCGAAATGAGATTACCTCCTTATCTCTCACCTGTACATAAGCTTCTGCTTCGATCCACTTTGAGAAGTAATCGGTTAATGCCAACATGAACACTTTGCCTCCAGGAGCCTTAGGCAACTTGCCTACAATGTCCATGCCCCACTGCATGAAAGGCCAAGATGGGACTATAGAATGTAAAGGCTCAGCAGGTTGATGCAAGATGTTACTGTGTCTTTAGCAGGCATCACACTTTTGTACATAGCTCATAGCATCTTGACGCATGGTTGGCCAATAGTATCCTGTCTTGAGGGCCTTCGACGCCGCTGCTTTCCCACTGCATGGTTCCCACAAATTCCTTCGTGGATTTCTTTGAGTACTAGTTCAACTTGCTCATTATCGACACATCTCAAATAATGTCCTGCAAAAGACCTCTTGAATAGCACATTATCTATCAAAACAAAAGTAGAAGTACGAATCTTAAAAGATCTAACATTCTTAACATCGGGTGGAATAGTTCCAAGTTGAAGGAACTCAATTACAGGTTGGGTCCAAGAAGGTTTAGCATCTTGTGCCCCAGTAGGTGGAGTAACCACTTGAGTTTCCTCAACTTGGTCTCATCGGGTACTTAACATAAATAATGGGGATATTAGTATGCAACATTGATTTGCAAGCGGAACCCAAGTTGGCCAAGGCGCCCGCTTCTGCGTTCTCTTCTCTAGGGACCTGTTCTAGAGAAAATGATAGAAATTTCGAAGCTAAAGCCTTAACATGTTGGAGGTACAGGGTCATCTTGGAATGCTTCGCCATATAACTGCCATTAAAATGGTTAGCTAGTAATTGAGAGTCAACAAATACATTTAAATGCGTAATATTTAAACTTAAAGCTGTAGTTAAACCCATGATTAGAGCTTCGTACTCAGCTTCATTATTTGTTGCACTAAATTCACAAGATACAGCTTGAGGTATGATATCGCCTTGAGGGGACTTCAGGACTATTCCCAAACCAATTCCTTTGGAGTTTGAAGCTCCATCTGTAAACAATGTCCAAAATCTAGGAATAGTTTTACCTTCAAGTTGTTGCACTTCCAGTTCTACCTCGGACTGCAAACTTGGACTGAAGTCAGCTACGAAATCGGCTAGGGCTTGTGATTTAATGGTTGTTCTTGGCTCGTATGAAATGTCATACGTGCTCAACTTGACTGACCACTTGGCCAACCTGCCCGACATCTCTGGAGTTCTCAACACATTTCTCATAGGATAATTAGTTCTAACAGTTATGGAATGTGTTTCAAAATAATGACGTAGTTTTGTAGCAGCTAGTAGTTAAGGCTAATATCAATTTTTCAAGATGAGAGTACCTTGTTTCAAAGATCTAATAAAGACTTACTTACGTAGTAAACAGGATGCTGTTCACCTTGGACTTCCTTCGCCAATACCGCACTAACAAAGATTTTCGTATACGCCTAAATATAAATAAAGGTGCTCACCATGTTCGGGTTTGGCAAGTAGGGGTGACGTCATCAAATATTCTTTAAGTCATTTGAAAGCTGCCTCATGTTGGTCAGTCCATTGAAAGAGTTTTTTTTTTCTTAACACTTCATAGAATAACCTGCATTTATGAGATGATTTGGATATAAATCTATTCAAAGCAGCTACTCTACCTGTTAACCTTTGTACGTCCTTGATATTCTTAGGGGATTCCAAGTTGAGAATGGCTTTGATTTGTTCGGGACTTGCTTCAATTCCCCTCTTGGTCACCATATATCCCAAGAATTTACCTGCTCTGACACCGAAGTTGCACTTCGAAGGATTGAGCTTCATGTTGAAGGCTTTCAAGATGTTGAAGGCCTCAGCAAGGTGTTCTACATGGTCTTCAATACACTTGGACTTTACTACCATATCGTCTATGTAGACCTCCATCGTCTTGCCAAGTTGATCTTTAAACATCTTGCTTACTAACCTTTGATAGGTTGCCCCTGCATTTTTAAGACCAAATGGCATAGAAATATAACAATATATACCTTCTGGAGTCATGAATGCTGTATCTTCTTGGTCTGAAGGCTCCATTTGAATTTGTTGGTACCGAAGATGCATCCATGAATGTCAAGACGTCGTGGCCTGTCTCGTCAACTAGAGAATCAATATGAGGGAGAGGGAATGGATCCTTCTGGACAGCCTTGTTCAAGCTCGGTGAAGTCCACGCATACTCGCCACTTGCCATTCTTCTTCTCCACCACTACAACGTTAGCCAACCACCTTGGGTACCGAACTTCTCGATCATCTTGGACTTCGAAGCCTCTCAACTTCATCCTTTATGATCTCGGTTCCGCTCTGGGCGAACTTCCTTCTTTTGATGGACGGGACGGATGGTCGGATCGATGTTCAACTTGTGAGTGATGATGTCCTTGCTTATCCCCGTCATGTCTTCATGCTTCCATGCAAAACAACATTTCTGACTTTTCAGAACTCGATCGCCTCCTCTTCGATTTCGGACGGTAGGTCTATCCCAACTTGCACTTGGGCCTCAGGATTTGATGCATCAACAGGAACGCTTTTTGTATCGTGCTCCACCGCTTCAAGAATGTCCTGGGCCTTTTTCTTTAATTGCTATGCTTGCCGAGGGGTCGAGCTTGCTTTCATGTTGACCTTGTAGCATTCTTTAGAGACTTCTTTGGTTTCCCTTCAACTTGGCAACTCCCCAAGGTGTTGGAAACTTGATGCATTGATGGTAAGTTGATGGCACGGCCTTCATGTTGTGGATCCAAGGTCTTCCCAATATAACATTGTACGAGGAAGAGCACTCAATCACACAAAACCTCTCCATGGAATTCATACCTTCTAGGTAGATGGGCAACTTGATCTCTCCGACTGTTTGCTTCACCTCACCACTGAACCCTACCAGTACGGATGAATTCTTCACCACTTCGGACAGAGGGATGCCCATATCTTCAAGAGCATGAGTGAAGATGATGTTGACCGAGCTGCCACCATCGATCAAAATCCGTTTGACCACACAATTAGCAATCTACACCTGAACAACTAGACCATCATGATGAGGGTCCAACGTGTTGTCCTTATCTTCATCTTCAAAAGAAATGATATGACCATCTGTGAAGTCACGACGCCTTGAAGGCAATTCTGACTGATCCTCCTTAGAGCTCTTGGCATGACGCTTGGCTGCAGAGTAAGTTGTGCCGCAAATATGAGACCCACCTGAAATAACATTTACCACCTTGGTAGCCGGAGGCGGTGCAACTTTCTCGGGTCTGGACTGCTCCCCTGAATCAGGCTCTTTAGACTCAGTTCTGACCCTCTTCTTGCCCAAAGAAATCCTTAAGAAGACCCTTGGACAATAAGTGAGCGATTTCCTTCCTTAAGGCAAAACAATTCTCGGTAGTATGCCCGAAATCCTCATGAAATGCGCACCACTTGGACTTGTCCTTCCAAGTTGTAGACTGGTCGTTCTTCTTGGGCCACCTTGCTTTATCTCCAAGATTTCCCATGGCGCACAAGATTCCTGCAATATCCACAGAAAAGCAGTATTCAGAAATTTTTGGATAATCATTATCATCTTCCTCTTGATCATCAACTATAACATGAATTCTAGAAGATTCAGATTTAACAGGGGGTTTGCCCCTGTTGGACTTATAGTGATGGGAATCCGATTTTCTGTCAGAAGGCTCAAATAGAGGAGTAGGAGTCCTCCCAGTTGACTTCCCCATCGCCAAGCTATCTTCCTCCAATCTGATGAAAGGCAAGGCCCGGTTACGATTTCTTCAAGTTGTTTCGCAGGGGTCATCACCAACTCGTTGGAGAACAATGAGCTCTTCTTCAAGCCTATGCGGAATGCTTCCGTATCGGTGGACACATCCACGTTGGGTATAGTTATCGCCTCTTTGTTAAACTGTGCAAATACTCTTTAAGATTTTCGTTAGGCTGTTGCACAATTCTATAGAGATCACTAGTCAACTTGTCAAATGCCCTATTGCATGAAAATTGGTTAATGAACATATTAACAAGTTGAGCATAAGATGAAATAGAGTTTAGAGGGAGCCCTGTTAGCCATTTTAAGGCCGGTCCCGACAAAGTAGAGCCAAAGCCCCTGCAAAACACGCTTCTTTAAACATAGGGGGATACTTATGATATCCATTGATTCCCGATACAAAGAACACATGCTCACTGGATCGGTACTCCCATCATACTTCTTTATATGAGGAACTGAGAATTTCTTCGGGATCTCCACACTGGCTATTGCTGGCACAAAACGAGACTCATTGTAGCAAGTTGGAGAGACTTGATGATACGGCAAGTTGACCCCAGGCACGCTTCGAAGCAACTCCTTAATGGTTTGCATTTCCTTAACAAGTTGGTTCTCTGCGAAAAGAGGAGCATTATTAACCTGAGGTGCGAAAGTATCGAAAGTATTAAAGAAACTTCCTGTTTGCCCCATTGAGGGCGTAGCATAAGTGTAGCAAGATGATAGCGCAGGTTGGCTAGCTGATAGGCCGAATCTTGGCTGCTCGATTGGAAAGGATGTCACAATTGTGCTCTCCGCTGGCAAGGTGTTGGACATAGGGATATCTCCGACATGGCTCAGTCATGTACCTGCACCAAACAAAGATCTAGGAAGTAAAGGTGAAAACGGAGTGGATACTTGAGTCTCAGCTTGCTTCCCTTTACGCAGACTATCAATGGCATTGAATATCATGGTATTCGTATGCTCCTGAGCATCCAACCGATCGCCTATTTTCTTCAACATGTCCGCCATGTTGGACATTATCTCCAAATTGACAGCTTCTGCACTTGGAGGAGGGTTGCCTTGGGCATTGGAAACAGGAAGTGGACGACTCCCAGCTTGACTGCCGGACGACGGATTAGCCATTTCCACTTGAATAATCAAAGTTTCCCACAGACGGCGCCAAATTGTTTTGGTCAAATTTCAACAATTATATTTTGATGATGGGAAAAGTGACTAAAGTGATATGAATCTAGGTACAATGACTATCAAGTTGAATAGAAACGGACGCAAGGTGTTTGTTGACTAGGGAAAGCCCTTGAACAACTTGTTCGCCGGCATAAAACCCCGGGAGGATTTGGCTCCTTCCTTGACCGAAAGTTTACTAAGTGTTTTTGATGAATACAGTGCTAAGAGCGTATGAAAAAGGGAGCTTAATCTAGTGAATCATGTGTGTGTAAAATACAGTGTGTGTTCCCCTTTTATACCTCGGATAAGGCTAATTAACAAAGAGAGAAAATGGGACTAAAAACTCGGGATTATGGTTGATCTAATAGAGATATTTCCGCCATTTGCTGTTTGAGGGAGAAGATAAGATATGTTGCTGGGAAAACGTCTTTGACTTAGTCTTTGCTTCCTTCGGCACATTCCCTACAAAATAGGAATAACGCAACTGTATCCCAACCTGCAGAAAACCAAGTTGTAAATAGAACAACTCAAGTTGTTGGTACCAAGTTGTTAGGTGTAAGTTGTAATACATGTTGACTGAAAATGTAGGGCCCCACAGAATTGTGTTGGAATTCTAAATCACTCAATTTCACAAAACTAATTCCATCTTAAATCCTAATAATTTAAATTCTAAATTTTGATCAATTAATAACAACTCACATTCTTTTTACCACCACCACAACAACTTTCAACCACCACCATTTGTGCCACCTCCCGCCGCTGCCAACACCTCCGGCAACCGCCGCCGCTTATAGCCACCATTGTTGCCGCCAACACCTCCGGCCACCGCCGCTGCCTCCGACCACCATTTGTGCCACCTCCCACCACCGCCAACACCTCCGGTAACTGCCATCGCCACCTACAGCCACCATTGCCGCCACCAATACCTCCGGCCACCGCCGTTGCCTCCGGCCACTCTTTGCCACCACTGCCGCTTTCGAAAATCACCGCCTCCAACTACCTCCACCGGCTGCCACCTACCGCCGCCGTTAACTACCACCACTATATACTATTTATTTTTAAAAATATAAAATTTTTATACTTTTGTTGTTAGCAAGGTTTGAACTATTGTTATTTATAATAACTAACAACCATATACCACTAGACTAAACTAGATACTTGACTTATTATTGAACTTCTATTTTAAGTATAATGTATAATTACAATTGAATTCTACACATTATTCAAACAATGGAAATGCTATGATTTTGAAAGCAAATTCTAAGTTATTTAAATTCTATAGAATTTGAATATTTATTGAATTCAAAATCAATGCATCCAAACGGACCCTAAACACAATTAGGAAACTAGATATATAAGTGAATAAGGAAACTAGATATTACAAAGGAATTAGGAAATATATATTTCCTTAATAGGGGTGAGTATATGAATAGTTGTATTTGATAAGATAGTTTTGAGATCTGAATTAAAAGAAATGGCAAACTACGTTGAGATTAAAGAATTATTTTCCTTGATGCAGATTTTACATATATCGGAAGTAGAAGTAAGGGAGACGAAGATGATGGGGGACATTCCCTTAATCATTGTTCAGTTCCAAACACAACAGGTCCATTGTGTACATGACAGTTGGTGCAATTGTAGAAGGAAGTCAGGTCAAGTGGTTCAGATTGTTATTTTTTTTTTTTTTTGCAGCCACTTAGTGATTTTTTGTTTTTCACTTGTATAAGTTGAAACACACACACACACACAAATATATACGCGCGCGCACACACACAGAGATATATGTGTGCTCGCACACACTCTCTTCTGCCTTGTAGAAGTTGCGAATTACTGATTAGGTGGTAATTTCTATTGGTTGATAATCAGGATACAATCAATATGGTACATTACTTATGGGCAATGGCACAAATGGATGTAGAAGAAGCTGGAGAAGGTGCTCTCTTTCCTATTTGGAGACTTTGGGACATGCAACAAGTTGGTATCCGGGCCCTTATCTAAGTTTTGCATTTCCTCCTGCAACCGAGTGTTGTGTTAATTTTGATCAGTCCTCTGTCCTAACACTGAATAAAAACATCCGTCATTATTTTTAACTGAAGTCTTCAGTTGTGGTAGTATTAGATTTTTAATCACTTATGACGTGCTCATATTCATGCCCATTGTCTGCACAGTATCATTAATCTCCCCATTTTCCAAAAAGAAATATTGATACGACGTGGAACCTCTCCGAGTCTTCTTCTCCGAATGTGTAGGATTTGAAGCGACCGGTAATCCTTGTACTTTGAACAAAAGTGCTGAATATGCCACCTTCATAACATACCTTGTAAGTGTCCCAATCTGAACCGCCAATGTTCCTTCAGCCCAATTTAACGACTTCCACGTCGAATGGACAGTCAAGGGCATTTTGGTCATTTCCTAAGACAATTTAAACAAGAAAGGGCCTTAAAGGAATATCAAAAATAGGTCAAAAACCGGTTGGGAAGAGTCATTTCCAAGAAATTGACCAACTTTACATTAAATGCAAGCAGCCAAAACTGCTTTCTGCAGAGTCAGGCATGCCTACACTCTCGTCCGCGCGGACAGAAATGAGACTCGGTCTCGTCCGCGCGGATATCTTTGTAACCTAAAATCTGCCTATAAATTAAATCATTCTCTCTCAGTTTAACAAGACAAGAGCTCAAACCCTTACTGTTATATTCGAAAAATATCCAGAAAACAGCTTATACACCAAGCAAAAACACAAAATCCCAACACAAATCTTGATCAAATTCAAGCCCCAAACACAAATCCAAGGAAGATAGGGTACAACCATTGGTAAACCCTCCTTGTCCTTACCTTAATCTCCCTCATCCATGCATACATCTCACATTTTAAAGATGTAACTTGTTCAAATACTTGTTCTTCACTTCTTGCCCTAGATCCAAGAGGATCTCCATGGATCTCATGTCCATGGATGATTCTCTATAAGGATCAACATTTCTTTTAACTTGCTATCTCTCTTCTTACAATAACTAGTTGCTACTTGATCTCTTGGCCTAAAGTGTGGTCACCTTGGAGTTCATCTCCATGGATGATCACACAAAATGGCACATATCCTTATTTTTCATCTTCTTTCATATAATTAGTTCTTACATTACCTAAAATGTAGTCATCTTGGAATAAATTTCCATGGATGACCATTTTAAAAGGTCTAAATTGTCTTTACTTCCTTAAAAATGTTTTTCCTAACCTAAGATCTTCACCTTGGAACAATTTCCATGGATGAAGATCATTAAGGTTCTTAGGTTGTAAAAAGGGTGAAGTTGATACATTGAGTTCAAAGATCTCAAGGATGGTCATCTTAATGACCACCTTAGAAATCCACTCTAAAGTTGATACACCCTTAACCTAATATCAATTTTCATACATTAATCTTTGTTTTATTGTTAAATCTCCCCATCCCAAGCATATGAAATGCTTTCAAGTCCTAATGTACCCTAAGGATGGCTTGATATAGTAGATCACCACTAATCATGTTTAGTGATCACTAATCAAAGCCTAAGGAAAGTGGGGACAAGCATGGATGCCAAATTCAAAAATGTTTTTTTATCATTTTCTGGTGCCAACTCCAGTTCTGATTCTGTAACTCCAGTTTACATTCTGGAATTTACAGAATCAGACTGGAAAGCTGCAAAAAAGAATATTTGCTGTCCCATCCGCGCGGACAGGATTGATTCTCGCTCTGATCCGCGCGGACAAGAATGCAAGGGATAGACATTTGTTTTTTCAGTCATTTTTCACTTGCAGAAGCACATTAATTTGGTAAATTTCAGTCCAGTCAAGTCAAAACTTCATTTCCAGAAAATTCCTTTTGCAAAACATACACACACACACACACACACACACACACACACAAATGGTTTTAAATTAGGAAGACTCGTTTACGAGGCATTCCGGGTGAACCCTAACGTTCTTCCCGGAATGTAACGTGACCTCCGAACTCAAATCTCTCAATTTTGGACATTTTTCGAAGTTTTGGCCCTTAAACTAAAAACGGCGTGGCGACTCCATTTGATTTTTCAAAAAATGAAAATCGGGCATCATCACAGTGGCGACTCCGCTGGTGATAGAAAAAATAAGCTTTATCTTTTTTAAAAAAAAATCAAAAAAAAAGAAGAAAAAAAGAAAAGCTTTTGTGGGTCAAACTTCCGTCCCGGTATTTGAAAACATTTGTACTGTGTGTGTGTTGGTTTTGCACATTTCGTGTTGTTTTGACCGTCCCGGAAGAATCGATATCTTGACTGTCGGACTCATTTCCTTAACTGTTTGAATTTTGTGCTTATGTGCTTATGTGTTTATTTGCTTTCAAAAAAAAAATTTCGAAAATATTTCAAAAAAAAAAAAATTCAAAAAAAAATTTCAAAAAAAAAAAATTCAAAAAAAAATTTCAAAAAAAAAAATCATTTTCAAAATTTTTTGCATGCATCATACTCTTTAAGACACATGTGAAAATTTCTATTTTACTCAGAAAAAGAAGATAGATTGCCGCACACTACGCGTACTTGGCCTTACACTGCACACTACGTCCTTAACCCGGGAAAATCCCAGTAGCAGCCCGTTTGGCCTTATTACGCCTCTCGGTGCGAGCACGGGACTACCCAAACATCCCTTGGAGCCTCGTGTCGACCATGCACTTGTCCGTGACACACTTTGTCCGAGACCCGGTTGGTTTTTAGTCTGGTCCGTGTCGTGCCCTGTCTGTGTATACATCTTGCCAGTCAAACCTTAGTTGGCATGCCAAGTCAACATCTTTCGGAGACCCTAATCAGTCGAAGTCATGCCGGTTTTCCGTCACGGACTTTGACCAGATCTTGACTGGCACCTTGACTTTGACTTTGACTTACACAACTTATGCACCGACCCCCGGCATGACACTGAGTCATCAAGGATTAACGATTATTCCATGTCTAATTATGACTTAACTGACGACGGGTCAAGATCAGTTATAGAAGTTTATCAGTCAAAACCATGTCGACTTTTCGTCGAGCCCTCGGACACGATCTTGAACTTTGACGTCAGCTTTGTCCGTAATTTACATCGAATGCTCGTTAAGACTAGATTACCCGCCAGAATTTATGATCGTTTTTCTTTTCGGTCAGTGGGACCTGCTTGCCCTACGGAACCCTTGTTCGGGGTTACAGGTTGAGGGTCCACAGGCGTAGTGATGGGTCCCACTGATCCAGGACTTAGAGTAGTTTGCGAAAAAGAAGAGCAATCTATTCCAACCGCTTAGGTTTTAATAAAACACGTTTTAAGTAAACGAGAACAAATAACTACATGCTGCATGAGCCCTGAGCCCAAACAACTACCCTCCTTCATTCCCAAAAATCTGAACCCTCGTGTCTTTCCCCCGCAGCTCCTCACAAAGCTTGGTTTCGGGCACCGGGTCACCGTCTGATCAGTTGGGAAGAGTCAAGCGCATCGTCAGCTTCACCATTTGTTTCAACTCCGGGTTTCGTATGTCTCGCACGCCCAGAATGATGGGGACAACATCACTCCGCCTCTCGGGACTCCTCAAACAGAACAGCAGTGGAATCAGCTAGCTGAACAGATGAGATTATGACAGGAAGCACAGATGAATAGCCTTCTGGAGGCTATTAGGAGCCATGGTCTGGCCGCCAGTCTCAACCCCGATGGCACCTTCACTGTGGAAGAAGAGGAGGACTCCAATCCCACTCTTGGTCACCCTGAATACTCCAAGATGCCACCACTAACCTCCTATGGTATCACTACCGAGGCCCATGCTTCTCGATCTATGGGTCAGCTAGCTCCTCAACCACAGACTACTGGACCCATCCACCTGGGACAAGCCGGTCATAGCTCTCGGTGGGGACAAGATCAGTACGGAATGTCTTCCCATGGTTGGGGGGACAAGATCAGTACGGAATGCCGCAGCAAGTTGGGATCCTGCCTCAGTTTGGAACCAATCAGTCCGGACCTTCACAAGAATAGCCTGTGGTACCACAAAGAATATCGAAATGCCGCCACCACAGCTTGGTCTAGGGCGTGATCGGGAGCCCCTCTTCTAAGTAATGTTGGTCCAGCTGCCACTAACACCTCTCTGGCTTCCACAAACCCATTTCTCACTCAGGGTCCAATGGGCCAGCAAGCCCCTATCCCAGTTTTATTAGAATCACCAGGACCGCAGTACCCTCCCGGTTATATACCCTCACCATAGCCAGGCATGCAGTTCAACAACCAGGGGCAGGAACCCGCATTTAAGCCTACTTATGAGTCTCACTCTGGAAACCCGAACTATTCGGCTATCTCAGGTCTGCCTCCACCTTCTCTGCCCCTTGGAAACCCACAGCAAGCCGCTGGGTTCTATCCCTTTGCCCAGGCTCCTACCTACACTCCCCAATGTAATTTGGGCCAAGGACAGGTTTTCACCTATGCCCCCGGACCGGCCATTCCTTCCACCAGTGCACCACCAATGGCTAGCCCTCTTCCTAGCTCAAATGTCGGCTCAGGCATTCCCGCTCCACCTTCGGATCCCCATTTGGCCTGGTTTATGGAGCAACACAAGGAAATGAAAGCGCAGCTTGCTGAATTGACTGTCAAAAGGAACACTGCTCTTCGGCCTACAGATCCGGACTCCATTGTACCCCTGCCACACAAGTTCGTGATGCCCAATCTTGACTTGTTTGACTGAAGTGCGTGCCCTAAAACTCACTTGGACACCTATACTTTGGCAATGAAAGCTAAGGGATGCACAAACCAAATAGCTTGGCCGACTACTTCATCTC
The DNA here is from genome assembly GCA_022495995.1 of Adenophora triphylla var. japonica. NCBI lineage: Eukaryota > Viridiplantae > Streptophyta > Magnoliopsida > Asterales > Campanulaceae > Adenophora > Adenophora triphylla. Next base: position 680,725 of record JAFEMH010000182.1, read on the forward strand.
TCTTTGAAGTCGAGCTTTGAAATGGTTCTTTCGATTAAAGCCTCGAAACTAGGGCTACTTGGGAACAGATTACCGGTACTTTCACGAGATAAGTATAAAGCCAACTTGGAATGGGAGACAAACAGAGTTGACCTGCAGATGACGATGCAGCGCCCAGATGAGAATATTGGGGATTTTTATAAAAGGTGGAACTTGAAGCTCAGTGAAATGGCCATCCCTCCCTCTGACGAGGAGCAGTTAGACATCTTCCAGTCATGCTTGAAGCCGTATTTAAGGGCCTCACTTAGCAATTTCCCCTATCCGGATCTGCGGGCAATGGTCAATTCCGGGGCTAAATTTGAGAGGGCTTACAATCAGCAGTAAGTTGTTGCACCTGCTTACAGATATCGGGCTTTTTCCACCTCCAACACGATTCCTGCCCAGCCCTATTCGGGACAGGACTGTAACAATGTCACTCCTTTTGTTCCCAAGAAACCTGATGCGTCCAGATCCCGGTTCCAAGGCTTGGGAGACTTTGGGATGCCTTTGAGTGATATCTTCAGAGGTTTGGTAAAAGAAGGTTTGCTCCGACCTTTAGATAATTATCAGCCTAGAAACCCCAATGCTCCTTTGGATACCTCCAAGCATTCTGCCTTTCATCAGTCCCATGGGCACCTGACAGATGATTATGTCCCCTTGAAAAAGGCCGTCCAAAGGTTGATTGAGCAAGGGAGGTTAGAGGTGCCTGAAGGGCCCAATACTATCAATAACCCGTTCCCTAGAAATAACAACATGAGTGTCAACATGGTCGAGTTTGGTGATTCAAGCCTTGTGGGCATAATGAAATTTGACTCGCCCCTGTGTGAGGTCGATGAACCAGTCATCGCAGGCAATGAAAATGGTTGGATTGACCAAGAGATTGCCAAAGAAATCCTGATGGAAAGATCTGCAATAGCTCCCATCTCCAGCGTCGAAGAGTAGATGCATGGTCCAACAGCAAAGAGCGGCTAGACTAGGGGCTACCTATCTTTAAATTAAATTGAAATGTTAAAATAGTCTTTTAGTCAACCTTCGTAGGTTCTAGTACTTCTCTTTCACCTAATTCCGTCTTGGGCACTTGTTGGTTTAGTCCACCTCGAATGTTGTGGTAAGAAGTTTAACTATCATTTAAAATTTCAATATATATATCTCTTCTTTCTTTTCTTACTAGACTCGAGACATCACTTGCACACCCACATGAAATGGTTTTATCCTAGATGATCACTTGTGCTGCTCAACCACTAATTCTTTGAAATGATTAATATTTAAATTAATCGGAATGAGAAAATCAATTGATATCCTTCTCAAATTGGAGCTTACCAACTCCCAATCTTGCATCTCATATGCTCACATCCCTTTCATCATCCTCATCATCTCGTTGAATTTGCACGGATCTTTTCTCATTTAAAGCTTAAGCAAGCAATGAAGACTTAATTTCGTCATCCGGTAGGGATTGCGGTTGAAGCCGTTCACCCGTAGGAAAAACCTTTACCTCACCCTCACCGAACAATACCCTTTCATTTTAAGATCGGCGAAGTTAGCTTCGAGAGTCGGCGATGCGCAAAATATCTCAAGCCATGAAGGAAGGACAAAGATAATCCTCAACTCCTCAGGAGGCCTTCCAAGTTATTAAAAAAAAAAAAGAAAAGCCCGAGCAAGAGCTTCAAAAAAAAAAGTATTTTAAATCCTCATAATTCAGCAAGAATCCTCAACGTCTCAGGAGGCTTTTTTAAAATAAGGACTGTCGGTCCTCACAATTCAGCAAAAGTCCCCGACTCCTCAAGAAGCTCTCCGATGATCAAAAAGGAGCCCAAATTCTCGCAAGTTCGCAAAAGTTCTCGATAGCTTGGACTTCCTCTCACCATTACCTTAATCAATCTCAAGCCATCCTCTCGATTTTAGAGGATACTCCCATTTCCTTAATCAATCCCAAGCCATCCTCTTGATTTTAGAGTATACTCCCATTTCCTTAACCAATCCCAAGCCATCCTCTAGCTTTTAGAGGATATTCCTGTTACCATTACCCTTGCCTTTGGCCAAAGTCAAAATCTGACCTCTCATTCTTAGAGGCAAATCAGTTTTCTTACCTTAGAAATCCTAAACACATCCCTGCAAGCCAACCTCTCATCTTTAGAGGCTTAGTCAGTAAAAAGCCCAGCCAACCTCTCATCTTAAGAGGTCATGATATCCCAAATCACTCGATGGCCGATCGAAGCCCGAAAACCCAGCTACAGTCCCTACCGGATAGTAATTTCATTCCAATATCTTCGAGTGCTAATTAATGCTTCATTGCTTGCTTAAATTGGAATCTAATCCATCTTGGCTCAAAGTCATCAATCTAAGATTGTGCAAATTCAATCCATTCATTTGGCACTTCATGTGAGCACATTTCTCTTCCGCAAACACTTGCCGTGGATGTCCCACTAGGGCTCCGCATCCGTGTCTTCCATTGACACTCCAAGGAGACATGTTCTTAAACTCTCCAATTCTCCGAAAATCCTCAAAGGTCCTCGAAATCGTGAATTTTCACATTCATTCCCTCTTCATTCGGGATAAGCCCGAACTACGGCGACCTGAGCTCCTCACAAGGAGGGGAACGTAGGCAACCATAACTGGTCCGATCGAAATCACAAACAAATCTCAAAAAAATCCGGTCTCCTCAAGGGCCGTCCCCATACACAAGTCCTCTTTCCAATCCTTTCGAGCTTGATTCTCGATATCAGTTGGTTTTCTCCTTGTGATTAATCAAAATATTTGTTCATATCAGATTTAGTGTTTGAATAACCCGAACATTAATAAAGGGTTTTAAGCAGCCTTGTGACCATCACGAGTAAAACAAGTTTTCAAGTGTCTCGACAAGTCTTCTCTTTCTACATCATAGGAAAATAGAGCCAAACACTGTTTCGGTCAGCAGGGGCTTCCATACACCTTTCCACACCTTGTGATGCTTATACTCTCCCAAAAGATTCAAACCCAAAAGAGAGAGTGTCATACACGAATTCGGGATCCATTCCCACCTTCGAAAAATGTGCCCTTGCACATATACATTTTCGAGTCTTGTCCAGCGACTGATTGACTGCGGTATGAAACGATGGGTCGCCTCCTCGACCGCAAGATTACTCTGTCTGCAATAGGGATGCATTGAATCTCTCTAAGCTGGGGCTTTTGTTAAGCTGTTCTCTCGGGCTCTCTTTACCAGATTCCCTCCGAGTTTGCTTTGCATCATCAACTGGGGCTTTGCCATGGTCACCTCATCAAGATCTGGGGCTTCGCCTAGTCATCCCTTCAAAGCCGGGATCATTCTCTGCACATGCTCTGCTGCTTGCCTCCTCGGACGCGCGATACACTTTGTTATTATCAGCAACAATCAACCTGCTGCCAACCATCAGGACTTGACCTGATGGCCAGAGCACTGGGACACCAACACGGAGGTCCTGGGTTCGACTCACCCCAGTGGTTAGAGTGGATGATTATCCCTCCCTAATTAATATTAGGCGCCTCTGGGTGGGGATTTTAAGGGAATTTCAGAGAATTGATGAATTTGTTAGTAAATTGACTTACACAAAAAAAAGGGGGGCTTGACTCGAGTTAGGCAAGCCTCAAAAAAAAAAAAAAAAAAAAAAACAATCAACCTGCTGCCACCAGTACTCCCGAGAGCATCCCCGACTTGCCTAGGCTGCACCATCCATACACCATCACTCATACATTTCCCCACCTCATGGGAGAGGGTCCAACCCCTACATCATCATATACACAATTATTACTTCATAAATCCATCATAGCCTAATTGCTACATACATATCCGCTTGTCGAGCCATACAAAATCCTCCTTCCACTTCCATCCCCAGCTGAGATGGACTTGTGCAACAAAAGATTAATAATGCATAAACAAAATTTCAATAATCGAATAAAATGCAAAGTGCCTAGAGTGTTGTGTTTCCCCCACAGTGGTACACAATCGTGTGATCATAATCTGATCATGGGGATTGCTCCTCAAATCACAATCTGAACAAAGAGTTCAAATCTTGCAGGTGGCATATTCTGCCTTCATCATCTTCATCAGTCTCTTCTTAAGACTTATCAGCATCATCTGAAAGAGCCTTAGCTACCTCAGTCTCCAAGCAATGCTCGTCAAAAAGAGTTTCAGCTGCTTCAATCTCCAAGCATTAGGGCTCTTTAGCCTCATCTTCAAAAGCCTTCAAAAGCCCGTTCTCATGGGCAGATCATCTCAGAATACCCGTTCTCATGGGCAAGTCATCATCAAAAGCCCGTTCTCATGGGCGAATCATCAAAACACGTCCCACACAGCGAATTATTTCCAAGAGCCCATTCTCAAGGGCAAACCATTTCCAAGAGCCCATTCTCAAGGGCGCTTCACCATCAAGAGCCCATTCTCAAGGGCAAACCATCTCCAAAAGCCCATTCTCAAGGGCAAACCATCTCCAAGAGCCCATTCTCAAGGGCGCTTCACCATCAAGAGCCCATTCTCAAGGGCAAACCATCTCCAAAAGCCCATTCTCAAGGGCAAACCATCTCCAAGAGCCCATTCTTAAGGGCGCTTCACCATCAAGAACCCATTCTCAAGGGCAAACCATCTCCAAAAGCCCATTCTCAAAGGCGCTTCATCATCAAGAGCCCGTTCTCATGGGCAGATCTTCACAAAAAGCCCGTTCTCATGGGCAGATAATTATCAAGAATCCATTCTCATAGGCAGACCTTCAAATAGGCAGACCTTCAAAAAGCCCGTTCTCATGGGCAGATCTTCGTTCAAAAGCCTGTTCCTGTGGGCGCACCTTCATCAAGTCCTGTATGAATCGGCACGTCTTCATCCGAGTCTCCATGAGTGGACGGAAGATCATCCACAAAAGACTGTCCCTTGCACGGTAAACCATCCCTCAAGTCCAAGAATCAGCGGGTCCAACCCTCAAGACAAAGAATCATTGGGTCCACCCCTCTTGTTAAAAATTCTCGGGTCCGTACCATTCATCGTCGACAACAGTGATATAAGGCCCTTCGGCAACTACAACCCTCCACAATCATCAGCCGTAGCATCAATCCCTCCGGCAGCTACAGGTAAGCACAACACAAGTATGAAAATATATCTCATTTAAACTACAAATCATCTTGTCTTATGGAGTTCATCTCGCGATACTTTTGAGTTAATCTCGATCCTCGCTAGGCTTGTTCCTATACCCTTCAGGCTTGTTCCTATACCTCTTCGGGTGACTCCCAGATAACAATCAAACCTCGGGTGACTCCCAAAAACAGTCAAATCCTCGCGTGACCCCCAAAGAAACAGTCAAAATCTCGGGTGACTCCCAAATACCGTCAAACCTCGGGTGACTCCCAAATACAGTCCAACTTTGGGTGACTCCCAAATACAGTCAAACCTCGGGTGACTCCCAAATACAGTCAAACCTCGGGTGACTCCCAGATACCAGTCAAACCTCGGGTGACTCCCAAATATAGTCAAATCCTCGGGTGACTCCCAAATACAGTCAAACCTCGGGTGACTCCCAAATACAGTCAAACCTTGGGCGACTCCCAAATACAGTCAAATCCTCGGGTGACTCCCAAATACAGTCAATCCTCGGGTGACTCACAAATATAGTCAAACCTCGGGTGACTCCCAAATACAGTCAAACCTCGGGTGACTCCCAGATAATAGTAAAAACCTCGGGTGACTCCCAGATAACAGTCAAATCCTCAGGTGACTCCCAGACAACAGTCAAATCCTCGAGTGACTCCCAGACAACAGTCAAACCTCGGGTGACTCCCAAAAAAATAGTCAAATCCTCGGATGACTCCCAAATACAGTCAAACCTCGGGTGATTCCCAGATAACAGTCAAATCCTCGGGTGACTCCCAAATACAGTCAAACCTCGGGTGACTCCCAAATACAGTCAAACCTCGGGTGACTCCCAAATACAGTCAAACCTTGGGTGACTTCCCTAAGAACAGTCAATCTTGGGTACAAAGCCCGTGGCCTCTCGTTATCGCCACCTCTTTGACGAACTATGTACAGGCTTGATTCCCATTTGGGATACATGGGTAGCCTACCATAGGTCCAGCCACTTGACCAACACGGTCACCCTTTTCCCCGATAGTTATTGTAAGCTCGAATCTTCCCCAGCGAGAACGCCTTCAAATAGTCTCCCTCAGGTACAAAACCTCGACTTAGGATCATACTCCTGAACTAAGTCCCCGTTTAGATTCATACTCCTGAACTAAACCTCAACTTAGGTTCATCCCCGACGATAACTAACAAAATCCCGTTTCTTTCCTCGATTCCATCCCCAGCGTCTCTTCCGAACTACGTATGGGCTTGATTCCCCATTCGGGATACGTAGGTAGCCTACCATAGGTCCAGCCACTCGACCAATATGGTCATCCTTTTCCTCGGCAGCAAACGTAAGATCGATCCCTTCAAATGAAGTCCACCAAAGGACTATCCATCCCCTCAGAATCCATCCCCAATAAAAGGATGCGAACCATCAAATGGAATCATTTCAAATCAAGGTTCGAGGCACCTAAAACGACATCATCAAGGTTCGAGGCACCTAAATGCCATCATCAAGGTTCGAGGCACCTAAAACGCCATTATCAAGGTTCGAGGCACCTAAAACGCCATCATCAAGGCTTGAGGCACCAAAAACGCCATCTTCAAGGTCCGAGGCACCTAAAACGCCATCATCAAGGGCTGAGGCACCAAAAATGCCATCATCAAGGTCTGAGGCACCTAAAACGCCATCTTCAAAGGTTCGAGGCACCTAAAACGCCATCTTTAAGGTCTGAGGCACCTAAAACGCCATCACTACCAGGTTGACATCCTAAAACAGTCACTCTAGGGTCGACGTCTGAAGATAGTCTATTGACCTGAACTACGACCGGCTTGATTCCTCTTAAGGATACGTAGGTAGCCTATCATTAGGTTCAGCCATCAGACCAAAATGGTCATTCCTTTCCCGAGCGGTCAGACCAAAATGGTCACCCTCTTCTCCCCAACAGATTGGGACCTCACTTTTATCGACGACCCCACTTCCTTCGAAAGTGCCGTCGCCGAGGGGCTACTGTAAGTGTCCCAATCTGAACTGTCAATGTTCCTTCAGCCCAATTTAACGACTTCCACGTCGAATGGACAGTCAAGGGCATTTTGGTCATTTCCTAAGGCAATTTAAACAAGAAAGGGCCTTAAAGGAATATAAAAAATAGGTCAAAAACCGGTTGGGAAGAGTCATTTCCAAGAAATTGACCAACTTTACATTAAATGCAAGGCCTAAAATCGTTTCTGCAGAAGTCGTGCACGCCACACTCGTCCGCGCGGACAGGTATGAGACTCAGTCTCGTTCGCGCGGATATCTTTGTAACCTAAAATCTGCCTATAAATTAAATCATTCTCTCTCAGTTTAACAAGACAAGAGCTCAAACCCTTACTGTTATATTCGAAAAATATCCAGAAAACAGCTTATACACCAAGCAAAAACACAAAATCCCAACACAAATCTTGATCAAATTCAAGCCCCAAACACAAATCCAAGAAAGATAGGGTACAACCATTGGTAAACCCTCCTTCTCCTTCTCCTTACCTTAATCTCCCTCATCCATGGATACATCTCACATTTTAAAGATGTAACTTGTTCAAATACTTGTTCTTCACTTCTTGCCCTAGATCCAAGAGGATCTCCATGGATCTCATGTCCATGGATGATTCTCTATAAGGATCAACATTTCTTTTAACTTGCTATCTCTCTTCTTACAATAACTAGTTGCTACTTGATCTCTTGGCCTAAAGTGTGGTCACCTTGGAGTTCATCTCCATGGATGATCACACAAAATGGCACATATCCTTATTTTTCATCTTCTTTCATATAATTAGTTATTACTTGACCTAAAATGTAGTCATCTTGGAATAAATTTCCATGGATGACCATTTTAAAAGGTCTAAATTGTCTTTACTTCCTTAAAAATGTTTTTCCTAACCTAAGATCTTCACCTTGGAACAATTTCCATGGATGAAGATCATTAAGGTTCTTAGGTTGTAAAAAGGGTGAAGTTGATACATTGAGTTCAAAGATCTCAAGGATGGTCATCTTAATGACCACCTTAGAAATCCACTCTAAAGTTGATACACCCTTAACCTAATATCAATTTTCATACATTAATCTTTGTTTTATTGTTAAATCTCCCCATCCCAAGCATATGAAATGCTTTCAAGTCCTAATGTACCCTAAGGATGGCTTGATATAGTAGATCACCACTAATCATGTTTAGTGATCACTAATCAAAGCCTAAGGAAAGTGGGGACAAGCATGGATGCCAAATTCAAAAATGTTTTTTTATCATTTTATGGTGCCAACTCCGCTTCGATTCTCAGAATCTAGCTTTACATTCGAATTTACAATCGACCGAAAGCCGCAAAAGAATATTTGCTGTCCCATCCGCGCGGACAGGATTGATTCTCGCTCTGATCCGCGCGGACAAGAATGCAAGGGATAGACATTTGTTTTTTCAGTCATTTTTCACTTGCAGAAGCACATTAATTTGGTAAATTTCAGTCCAGTCAAGTCAAAACTTCATTTCCGTAAAATTCCTTTTGCAAAACATACACACACACACACACACACACACACACACACACAAATGGTTTTAAATTAGGAAGACTCATTTACGAGGCATTCCGGGTGAACCCTAACGTTCTTCCCGGAATGTAACGTGACCTCCGAACTCAAATCTCTCAATTTTGGACATTTTTCAAAGTTTTGGCCCTTAAACTAAAAACGGCGTGGCGACTCCATTTGATTTTTCAAAAAATGAAAATCGGGCATCATCACATACCTGCATGCACCTGCATGCATGGTTGTATCATAATAAAACTGACTGGTAATCCTTGTACTTTTACACAGGGAGATTACAAATTTATAACCATATGTTTCTTTGTGTGTCACAACATATTCGCACTGATTCTAAGCCCAGGTTGTTAGTTTCACCCGGTTTGTGTTCCACATTGTGGGTGAGCATAACCGTCCACAATCGCTCATAACCGTCTACCATTCTAACCCACTTCATGAAAATGGGAAAATCACTCGCTACTATTTAATGGAAAGAGTATATAAATATCATGTTGGGTTTGATGTCATCTAACTTAGGAATGCCAAATTAGGGGATTAAACAAACAATTCGGTAATTATGTGACACGGCCGTGCGAGTTGCCAAAACACGCCCGTGCAAGGCTAGGGAGCGACCGCGCAATGCAGAGGGAGCGACCGCGCGGTTCTTCTATCACTTTGGGACGATCGCGCGCCAGGAGGGGGCGTCGACGCTCTTAGGCGATTTGGGCCTGATCAACGGCAAATTTCGTGAAGAAATAGGCAGTATAAATACACCTTATTCCTTAACAGTTTTGTAGCCTCTAGTGTGATAGGCATATCAATAATTCTAGGGTTCTTTTAGTTCTTTTTTCTCTAGATCTAGAGTTTGCACAATTGTTAATTCTTGTGATCAAGAAGTTCGTGCATTTGATTAGAGATTGTATTCGGTGAATGCCAATTGATAAGAATATTCTTGCCCTCTGCCTGTGGACATATCCAAGTTGGTGAACCATATATATCATTGTGTTGTGTGATTGCTTATTTTCTGTCTTTTACATTAGATCTGTTACAACAAACTGATATCAGAGCTAGTAAGGTTGATAAAGGTCTATGGGGTTTTCGCTGCAGAACAAGATGGGATCAGGAATCGAATCACCAGTTGACAAGTTTAATGGGAAAAATATTTTTTCTTTTTGGCAAATCAAGATGAAGGTCTTGTTGAGAGACAAGGGTTTGTGGGCTCCGGTGGCTGCTGCAATCAGGAATAGTCAGGATTCAAAGGGCAATGCTGCAGCAGTTTCCACAGGTGTTGTCGTGGGTGAAACAACATAGGGTTCGGGAAAGGCAGCTGAAAAGGAAGCAGTAGATCTGATCGCGCTAGATGAGAGGGCCCACTCTAAAATCATCAGGTGCTTAGATGATGATGTTCTGGCGAATATTGCAGATACTGATTTCGGAGGTGCTCTGTGGCTTGCGTTGGAAGATATGTATCTGACACGATAATTGACCAACAAGTTATATCTAAAGCAGAAGTCGTATTCTCTTTGAATGATAGATGGTACGCCCATTAGGGATCAAATAGATCGGTTTACATCTTTATTACTTGAATTGCGTAATATTGATGTTAAGGGTAAAAATGAGGATGCTGCTCTTATGTTGTGTATCTCATTACCACTGTCATACGAATGAATTGTGAATTCCTGCATTAATGGTAATGATACGGTTACTTTGGAAGAGGTTAAGAATAATCTCAAAACCAAAGATCTGCACCGCAAGATGAGCGGTTTATCTACAAAATCTCAGTCAGTAGGATTGATTGCAGAAGGCAATAGGGGCCAAGGTAGGAGAAACAAGGGTTCTTCTAAAAGGGATCCAAAACGTGGAGATGTTTGCAGTTACTGCAAGTTACTCAAGGTGGAGTTGAACTGGGCAAGTCACGGTCAGTAAGTCAACACACAATTGGGAAACGAGAAAGGAATCGAGGAAAAGGTATGTATTGTTAGGGATTCCACGGATATGGCCATTTCATCTGTTTGGGTTCGCAAGATCCAATGTCGACTAAATATGTCGAATTGCCGGTTGGGGTAATTTTGAGTGCCTACTGGAGTGGCACAGTTGGGTGTCTTAAAGACACATTCGTGTGCTCGACGCTGCACAGTTTAGGTGTTCGGGGGGATACATTTGGGTGTCTAGTAGACACGTTTGTTTACTTGTTGAACGGGTTCGATCAATGTTGCAGCAAGTGTTTTGTGGTGTTTGGCGTAACACATTTGGGTGTCTAGGGAGATACAAACCTTTGGTTGTCTGAATGACAAGTTTGGTGTTTGGCATAACACATCTGAGGCAGAGGGGAGTTCTGGTTTTGTGATTGGGAGTTAGATGTCAAGGTGGAGATTTGTTAGGCTTGATGCCATTAAAAAAAAAAAAAAAAAAAAAAAAAAAAAAAACTGGGAATGCCAAATTAGGGGATTAAACAAACAGTTCAGTAATTCCGTGACACGACCGTGCGAGTTGCCAATACACGCCCATGCAGGGTTAGGGAGCGGTCATGCAGAGGGGGCGTCCGTGCGGTTCTTCTGTCACTTTGGGGCGGTCGCGTGCCAGGAAGGGACGGCCGCACCCTTTGGCGATTTGGGCCTGATCATTGACAGATTTATGCAGGATTAGAAAATCGTGCAGGGTTAGGAATATGCAATATAAATACGCCATATTCCCTAACAATTTTGCAGCCTTTAGTGTGATAGGCATATCAATAATTCTAGGGTTCTTTTGGTTCTTTGTTTCTCTAGATTTAGGGTTTGCACAGTTGTTAATTGTTGTGATCAAGAAGTTCGTGTATTAGATTAGAGATTGTATTCGGTGATTAATAATATTCTTGCCCTGTGCCCGTGTACGTAACCAAGTTGATGAACCACGTATATCATTGTGTTGTGTGATTGCTTATTTTCTGTCTTTTACATGGTTCTGTTACAACATATCAGTTCTGGGGGTCCCTAATCCCACTCAAGATCATTCAGAAAAACACACCATCATGAAGAGAGAGTAATTATTTCTAACATTTGGTATCAGAGCAATTGATACCTATTCTTTGCTCTGTCCCTGCGAATCTACTATAATTTTGAAATTTCAACTAAAGTAATATTTTCTGCAATTTTTAGTCTAGATCATTATGAAATCAGATTATTAGAATATTGATATATATATTGTGTTGAATTTCATTACTTGAAATCGTAAAAAAATTGTCGGGTCTTAAAATCGGGCTGAAGTTAACCCAACGGAAGGTGAAGATGAAACTATTACATTTGAAATAAATTCATAAACTATTGCTTATAGTTTATGCAATAATTGTTGAGAAAATGACTCTTATAGGTAACATACTTTACTCCTTTGCATCAAATAATGCAACATAGTTCTTAGTGTTTAAAAAATACATCATACTTTTATATTTTTTTTCATATAATGCAATTTTCAAGTTAAAAAATGGATGGCGTTAAATATAGTTAACACCTTGTAACGAAATTAACACGAACTAAGTATTTAACGAGCGTTAATGCCTTTTTTTTTTCCTTCTTGGAGAGATTGAAATCATAATTTATATCATTATAATTGGTATGCTCGTGCAAATAATCTTCATAATTAGTATTATTTTTAAAATTAATGTTTTTTTCATGCATAAATTAACATATTTTATTATATATATATTATTAATTAATATGGTTTGGTTCAGGATATGATTCAGCTAGCTGAAGCTGTTTTCTTAGCAAATAAACAACCTTAAGTTCCCAGAATCTTTCTATCTGTTTCTCCAAAAAAGAAAAGGGCTATTGATTTTTTGAGGGGCAAACCGGAGAAATCATCGGCGGTAGATGGGGGCAACCACCCTTGGAAACATCCCTTCCCTCTGCCGCCTCATTCTTCTTGAGTTGATTAAACAGTTATTTTTAAAGAATTTACTACCTATAATTCCCAGATCTGTCTTTTCTAAACCCTAATCAAATTCTACATTTCCATTCATCGATTCAACAATGTCGATGCTCAGATTTCATCTTCTCCCCCTCGCGTTCATCCTAGCATTCGTCTTCGCACAACAGACTCTGTGTGCAGATTCACCGTCGTCTTCACCGAGTCCAGCATCTGCACTTCCCGCCGACGCACCGTCGGCTCCCTCTCCGTCTCCATCCGCCAACAGTGGTTCGCCTCTTGCACCTCTGCCTTCTTCAGATCTACCTCCGTCTCCCGCTCCGTCTCCGGCGAACTCAGCAACCCTCAAACCCAGCAACCATCTTTCCACTTCCCATTTGCCTCTCCATCTTCTCTCTTCCCCTCCGCCACCGTTCACCTTCTTCTTCTCCGGTACTCTTGCAACTGTACCCAGCAACTTCCAGTTTGATTTTAAATATGGATTTGTAAATTGAATCTTTAGCTCTTTAATTATTTAGGGGCATGTTAGAGTTGGGATGAGATTTAAAAATAAAAAGGTAATAAATCTTCTTGTTTGAACTATGGTGGTTGTGGAGGTGGATGGTTGGCTATGGAGGTTCATTGGCGGCGGGGCGGTAAGGTTAGGAGACGAGGGTGAGAGATGATGTTTTGGTGTTTGTATTCTATCATTCTCATTCAACAATTATGGAGGTTGATTTAACATTCTTTAAACATAAAGATTAAATTTGAAAATTTCAATCTAACTTTCGGTTAAGTTATTAATGTTCGTTAGTTAAAAAAGAATTTGATTGCATTATTTGATAACCGGTTAAAAAGTACGTTGCATTTTTTAGACACTAAAGAGTACGTTGCATTATTTGATGTAAATGGGTAAAGTACGATGCATATGTTGGTCGATAATGCTTATGGGATCATATAATTTTAATTAATTAGGAAGTAGCTACATCATCTATATTTAATTAAAAATATATATTTGGATTTAGGACAATAATTTAGAATGAACATTAATTGTAATTAATCATACTTTATATAATAGATTCTATCTTACATAAATTTTTATTATATTATGTATGATTAATTATGATAAAATATCAAACTATATTTTCTAATTTACCCATAGGAATTAGAAAAGGGAGCATAGTTTGATGGTTTTATCGTAAATTTAAAATGAATTTAATTGAATTAGAGCTTTAGATCACATACAAGTTTTATGTTACTAGGTTCATGTTTTGCATGTTTTTACATTAGTAAAACCTGCTACATTTACTAGCCTCAAATTTATTAATATGAGCATTGACACTTAATTATTAAAGCAATTCAATTCGTTGGTTACCATGATATGATATGAGATGTTACATCCCCAATCTTAAAAGGGGACAACTACAAATTGTGGAAGGAGAGAGTTCTCCTTCATTTAGTAGGATGATTGAACCTTAACTATGTCATAAGGAAAAATGAACCACGTCCTATTACTGTGACTAGCATTCCAGATGTTGTTGATGTTTATAACAAATGAGACCGATCCAATCGTCTATGAGTGAGCTACATAAAGACAATAAATTATGGAGCTTCATAAAGACAAAAAATTATGCTGGCATAAGAGGTTCATTCAAGCATATAAAAAAGGTTAAAAAATTATTAAAGGCTATTGATGATCAGTTTGCCACTTCAGATAAGTAAATGACAAACACCCTCATCATGCAGTTTACTTCCGTAAGGCTCAATAGCATTAAGGGTGTGCGTGATCATATCATGCAGACGAGGGATATTGTGGCTAAATTGAAAGCATTAGAGGTTGAGATGTCGAAAGTCTTCTTGGTTCATTATATCCCTTTTACCTTACCTCATGAGTATGACCCATTTAAGATTTTCTACAATACACTTAAAGATAAATGGGCAATCAATGAATTAATACCATGAATGTTCAGGAAGAAGGTTGGCTGCTTACGGAGGATAAGAAAGGAGAGTATGAATTTCACTACAGTTAAAAAAGAACAAGAAGGATCAAGCCAAAGACAAGGGGAAGGGAAAAATCTCTCCCAATAAGTAAATAATAAATAATCATTTTTGATAGTTTTTAACCCTCCAATTTTATTTATCCACAATAAAATATACCAAACTAATATGCTCCCTCCGTCCCACATATCATTTCTCGTTTGGTTGCCGGATAAGGATTAGCAGTATTATTAATGAGGGAATTATTATGGAAGGGATTAATAATACTTCCCTGAGATCAGTATAATTAGTGAGGGGATTAAGACCTAATCCCAATAAATCGGCTTAATTATCCGGATGCCTAATTTACAACCAAACGCCCTCTTAATAAACCTTATTAATCCTGATGAATGTTATCCCGTCTTAAGCCTCCTAACCAAACGGCCCCTTAGTGTTTTATCCAATAATTAGGAAAAAGTATAAATAATGCAAGTGTTGTGCGTATTAAAAGTGAAGTAAGAGAGAGAATGAGTGGAATAAATAGTAAGTTGATTTTTGTTGTGAGTAAAGTAGGAAAGAGAATGAGAGGAAGGAATAGTAAATATTATTTGCGAAAGAGAAATGATATATGGGATGCCCAAAACGGACAAAGAGAAATGATATGCGGGAAGAAGGGAGTAAATATTTTCTATAACTAACAAAGGATAAATTCCCAAAATACAACACAATAGCAAATTAACATCATTAATTTCCATATTAATATAACAAAAAATAAAAAAAATAAAATACATACACAAATACACACATTCAGATTACACTGAATCGCGCGCACACACACACTGCCCGTCCAACAAAACACACATATAGTCTCACTTAATACTAACAAAATATACATACATATATTTACCCAAAAAATACAGACAATAATTTTAAATACAGATATTTTCCAAAAATATACATACAGATATTTGCCCAAAATCAGGGCACACGGACTTCAACACAAGGTCAAAAATAGAACACTTACCTTAAAATTGTAAACGGCCAAAGAACAAGTGACAGAGCTATTGTCAGAGATATGCAGGAGAAGAAAGAAAAACCTAGGTCATGGATTAAAATATGTATGTTAAAAATTACCAATGAAAAATTCTTAGCATTTAACATCAAAGGAATGGAGAGGAGGTAGGGATGGTAGAAAGGGAGCATACCGTCAAGAAGAGGAGTCCTGCAGGAAATTATATCCTTTGGAAATTATATCCTTTGACAATTACATATACCAACAGAATATCGGTCAAAAACCTTTCAAAAGCTTTTCCAGCTCATGTCGGATTCTTCTGACACAACCTCGATCTCTGCAGGTGAGATGTGTGCCGTCAACTTTCCAGCAGACTTCTGTTGTCAGAAGTGTAAAAGTCCGTCAACAACTTCCGATGGAAAATCTCGGGTTGATCTAGTAGTGAGTACAATAGATGAATTCCCAAAAGTAGTGAATACACAAAATCAGATAGTGTTGGTGGTGGCCTGGGAATTCAACTTCTTGTTACAAACGTCACATATTTTGCTGACATTTGTATCAAGGATCCCACGAGTCACAAGACGTATACTCCCTCCGTCCCACTACAATGTGCATAATTTGATTTATTTGGTCAACTTAATCAATCTTTGACCATAATTGTATAAATATCTAGATATCTCTATATAATTCTAAAAATTGTTAATGTTTCACCATTAGAAATAATATCAATAACAATTTTTAGAATTGAATAGAGATATCTAAATATTTCATAAAATTACGGTCAAACATTGACTCAATTGACCAAAAAAGTCAAATTGTGCACATGGAACGGAGAGAGTATACGGTTAGCTTTCCTTTACAGTTACATAGAGAGGTATGCATAGATCAAAACATATATTACGTGTTAAATCCAAATTATCCAATTTTAAAATTACGAGTACTTAGGAGTATGTTGCATCTGGGAGCCTACACCCGGAATATATACGCACCTTCATTGTTGTAGCCTGTAGGTGATACGGTTAAGCTTGAAAAGCTAAAAATACAGCTTTCGAGGTTGCTTTAGGCTGCGTTTGATTGCTCTGAACCATCTCTTGTTGTATTCGCCATGAATTGTGTAAACTGGAATGATTGTGGGACATCTATATGCAATAGCAATAGTATAAGCTAGGGTCATTTGTTGGAGAATTGAATGTCTTAGTTTGTTGAAGAGAAAATTGACAGCAGAAGGATGTGAGATTTGTTTTGGGTACTAACAAAACTGATTTTTTTTTTTTGAATACTATGTATTAATTAGTTGCAAAAACTCGAAGTAACCTTAGACATGCCCGGTTCACGGTTCATGATGGTTCACGGTTCGTAAAAAATCAAAACCGTTTATGAATCGTTAACTCACGGTTCACCGGTTCATATGGTTCATTTTTTAAAAAAAATATATAAAATATTTTGAGCAGTTTTTAGACAATTTTTTTTTTCAAAGTTTGTTTTTTTTTCAATTTTTTGATACATTATAAATTATTTTACTTTACATAAGTATTAAGAAAATTTTAAATTTCATATTTTTATAGGAATTAATGGGTGGAATGAGACAAAAATATTTATTTTTTAAAGGGACGGTACCCTTAAAATTTTGTAGATTTTTGAATTAAGACAATATGAACTGCGGGTATGAACCGTATGAACCGCCGGTCCAAACCGCCGATTTCGAAGCCTAAACAGCATATGAACCGTAAACCGCCGATTCACGGTTCACCCGGGTTAACGGTTCATCCGGTTCACGATTTTTAACGATTTTTCAACGGTTCAAAATCGCTGGTTCATCCGGTTCGAACATGAACTGTGGGCATGTCTAAGTAACCTTGCATTTAATCCACGTATATACTCCCTACGTCCCATTTGAAAAGACACAAAATGAGTCTTACACTTACAAGGAAATTAAGGAGAGTGTATAATGTAGCAAGTATTGTGAGTATAGAAAGTAAGGTAGAAGAGAGAATATGGGGTTGGGAATAGTAAGTGTATAATTATTGTGAGTATGACAAGTGGGCACCATAAATAAAAAAGTAATAAAAAAATTCCATTTTGGGAGTGCGCCTTTTTAAACGAGACACTCAAAATGAAATTTTGTGCTTTTTCGAGTGAAACGTGGGGAGTATATATTTTTTAAAAGATGATCAATAGTGGTTCTCCACTTCCCCTTGTTATAGTGAGTTTTAGGGGGATGACCAAATGATTAAAGACGGTGGAAATGACTCAAAG
This sequence comes from Adenophora triphylla var. japonica, assembly GCA_022495995.1. NCBI lineage: Eukaryota > Viridiplantae > Streptophyta > Magnoliopsida > Asterales > Campanulaceae > Adenophora > Adenophora triphylla. The sequence goes on from JAFEMH010000182.1 coordinate 698,476, forward strand.
TATTACTCCTTCCGTCCCAAAATGAATGATCAAAAAAATTCCAAATTTGCTCTTGATTGATCAATACCAAATTTGAAATTTTTTTGGTCATTCATTTTGATTTTGAAACAGGGGGAGTAGTAAGATTTAAATTTAACTCAGAATACCTTACCTCAATAACATGTTATGTTCTAACGGCAAAAGCGAGCGGTTTCTCATCATAAAACTATCCAGGTAGAATATGGCTGTCCAAGAGTCATTAAATTTCAAATCAAGGCATGAAAGGCAAAAGTTATGTCAGAATGAAATTACAAATATTGAAAGAGGGAATTCAGAAAATACTGTATTTGTCAATTGCATTCTATATAGGATGCCATATTTATCATACCAATACACTAAAACACAGGCACACCATTTCGAATTAACAACACTTTTTTTTTTTACATAATTCTATATAACTGTAACAATAAAATAGAATAGTGTCGCTTTTCTAATTAAGGGTATAGTAATGTTAATGCAGTTTTACTATGGCACAAACAGTGTACAAATAAATAAAGCACATTTTTTAAAAAGTTTGACGTGAAAATAAATTGCGACACTTATTATGAAACGGATTGAGTATTACTTTATTTAAGGAGGATGGAGTAAGGGATGAAAAGAGTGTACCTCGACCTCCATCACTTTCCTCCGCACAAAGAACTAGGAAGAATAAACTGCCTCTGAGAAAATAAGTAGTAGCAGGGATACGATAATTAGAGAAAGAAACATCCATTTGGTAATTCCAAAGAAGAGTCGTGTCATTGATGTCCTTCTCCTCTTCCTCTTCTAAACCTTCTTCATAGACGGTCCTTAGTCCACGCTTTTCAACAGAAGATACAATTGTTTCTGAACCGTTAAAAGGCAGAATATGGAAGTACAATTCAATTTCATCACCGGCCTCCAATAGATCCTCACACTTCCACGTGCTTACCCACAAAAAACTTGTAAATGTTGCACCAGCTTCCTTTTGTTTCTCAGCTTCCTCAAACCTATCATAAATCCTGTAAGCCCATGCTAAATCCTTAGTCTTATTTCCAACTGTAACATTAATTTCTATATGCCCAAGAATCAAATATTTATCTGGATCTAGATCTAGTATTATGGCAAAACAAATATTCAAGCCCTGGATTTTTTTATTACCGACTGAAGAGGGAATGGTATATGGTACTTTTGATCTCCCCATTTTCTCGTAAGAAACATCCTCTGACTCTTCTCCATCCTTTGGCTCTTCTTCTCCATATGGGAAGTAGGTTTTCAAGCGACTGGGAACCTTTTTACTTTTAACAAAGGTGCTGAATATACCCTGAAAGTGTGATAGCATCACACTTAGCCAAGTCAAAAGGTTGACTTAATTATGTTTTGTTACTTTCTTTTTATTTAAAATTATGTAAATATTTTATATTTGATTTTTATTATTACTAACCTATTTAACCGAATTCTATTATCTGTTTAGTATTGTTTTGGTTATTTTTTAGGACTCTCACATTGGATAAATGAAGGCTTAAGAGATAAGAAGATTGAAGATTTTAATCAAGCTCTTCATCAATATTTATCCTTACCCGTTATCATAGAAGTCCTTGATTATAAATACAAGATCCAAGGCTGATAACAGGATACGTTTTTTATACTCCGAAAGGCTGAAGAAATATAGACTTTAAAAGGAGTGTTTTTGTGAGAGTGTTCTTTGTTGATTTTGTTATTCTCTTAGTTGAAGTTTTGTAATCGGTTCACAAGTGTTTTAATAAGAGAATTTTATTGTCTACAGCATATTGCTGTAGATAAATGTTTAAATCCTCGTTTGTTTCTGCTTCTTTATATTATTATTCCGCTGCTTTTTACTGTTGTGCTAGTACTGGTGCGATAGCATCAGGACTCACATCAGTCTTCTGTGTCTTCCTAGCCGCTCCATTTCTTTCAATTGGTATCAGAACTCCACTCGACTTCACTGAGTGAGATCCAAGGAAGAGTGGTCATTATGGAAGGACACTTGAGTCAGTATCGTCCCCCGGTTCTAGATGGAACTAACTATGCCATCTGGAAAGCTAAGATGCGTCTCTTCATCAAAGCAATTGATGAACGAGCATGGCTTAGCATTATTATTCCATGGTCCCCTCCTAAGGTTGAAATGAAAAATAAAGAAGAAGAGGGTGAAACTTCCAAAAAGGAGTACAAAATTAAACCTGAGGAAGAATGGACCGCTGATGAGGTCACTTGTGCTAATTACAATTCCAAGGCTCTTGGTGCTATTTCAAGTCATGTGGATGAACACATGTTTAGACTTGTTTTAAATCAAAATATAGCAAAGAAAGCCTGGGATATTTTGCAAGCTCACTGTGAAGGTGATGACAGTGTCAAAGCCACTAGGTTAAGGATTCTCATGACCAAGTTTGAAAACTTGAGGATGACTGAGACTGAGGACATAAAGAGTTATTCTGCTAGAATAAGAGAAATCTCTAATGAATGTCTCTCCCTAGGTGAACCTATTTCAAATGCTAGATTAGTATGCAAAATGTTAAGGACTCACAATCGATAAGTTCAACATTAAGATATCTCGCTATCAAGAAGCAAATGATACTGCAACCATGGCTTTAGATACTCTTGTGGGTAAGCTAACCATGTTTGAATTGAACATTTCTATTCAGCAACAACATAAAGCTGAAAGTGTTGCTCTTGCTTCTGCCCTTTCTAAGGCATCCTCAATTCCAAAAGAGATTGAGGAAATCTCAAATGAAATTGATATTTCAAATTTGGAAATCAAAGATGTTGCTCTTTTAACAAAAAAAATTTACTTCTTTTCTTAAAAATAAAAGGGACAACAAATTCTCTTCTAAGAAACCAAATACTTTTGATAAACCAAAAGAGGATAATGAGAATACATTCAAGAAACCCACTAGTTTTTCTAAAAATAGATCTGAATCTGTTCAGTGTAGAGCCTGTAAAGGGTTTGGACATTATGCAAATGAATGTGCCAATACTCTGAAGAAAAAGGGGATGACCCTAAGTGCGACCCTTAGTGATAGTGAGGATGAAGATGAGTCGCTAAACTTAGCAATCATGAAAATCTCGCCTCCAAATCATGAACATCAAACTGATGTAGCTTCAGATGTTAGCACATCTCCCCTCACATCTTCTGAATCTTTTATAAATTGTTATACCTCCTCACTGAACAAGAAGTCTGAAAACGAAGAAGAAGATGATGGAAACTATAACGAGCTATTGGATGCCTATGCTGAGCTATATGCCGATTGGGAAAAGCGTGTTGAAAAAATCGCTGTCTTTGAAAAGGTAACTGAAAAACTCTCTACTGAATTATCTAAAGTTAAAGATGAACTGAAGAATGTATCTACTGAAAATGATAACCAAAAGGATTCTATTGCCAAACTTGAGGTCATGCTCACTAAACGTGATATTAAACTTGAGAAAACCAAAACCGAACTCACAGAGGCCAAGAAAACTTTTGAAAAGCTGAATACTGGAAAGGCAACTCTTGATGAGGTTCTTAATGTGAGCAGGTTTTCAAAAACAGGTCTTGGTTTTGAATCAAATTTTTTGAGAGAGGGAGAAAGTAGTTCCTCGAAACCTAAAACTTTTTACAACCAAAAATCATCAACCAAAAAGAAAAGATTCGTGTGCCATTACTGCTTCTTACCAGGTCACATAAGACCTTTCTGTTACAAGAGGATTCGTGATCTGGGGAAAGATGTTCCTCAGATGAGTGAACGAATGCAGTCACATCACAACTCACATCGCCAAAAACCTGGCCAGTTCGTATGGGTTGAAAAGAAAAGCATGGTATACAAAGTAGTGTTTACCTCTCTCAAGAGCAGCATTGCTAGCTCATGGTACTTTGATAGTGGGTGCTCAAGGCACATGACAGGTAATGCCGAATTTCTCACTGATTACGTCACTATCAAAGGTGGGAATGTAAATTATGGGGGAGGAGCACAAGGTAAGATTGTTGGAAAAGGTACTTTATGTGTAAATGACATGCCTAAACTGAAAAATGTCTATCATGTAGAAGGATTGAAAGCTAATTTGATTAGTATAAGTCAACTATGTGATGACAATTTACATGTCAATTTTGACAAACATGAATGTAAAGTGTTTGATAACACTAATAAATGTTTGTTCACCGGAGTAAGGTCTCAAGATAATTGTTACAAATTTGGTGACAACTTATCCTGCCTTAGCTCCAAAACAAATGAACTTGAACTGTGGCATCAAAAATTAGGACATGCTAGCTATAGGAAAATAGAAGAATTAGTTAGGTTTGATGCTGTTAAACACTTGCCCAAGCTCGACTTTAAACAATCTAGTGTGTGTGGTCCTTGTCAAAAGGGGAAGCAAACCAAAGCCTCTCATCCAAAAGTGGACCAAAGTTCCACATTTGAAATTTTAGAATTAATACATACTGATCTTATGGGACCAATTGAGGTTGAAAGCTTAGGTAAAAAGAAATATTCATTTGTTTGTGTAGATGATTTCTCTAGGTATACTTGGGTGCTATATTTAAAAGAAAAATCTGAAGCACTTGAAGTATTTAAAGTATGGTATAAAAAGGTGAAAAACTTGTATGGAAAGAAAGTTATCAAAATTAAGTCTGATCATGGAACTGAATATGAGAACACTTTGTTCTCAAAGTTTTGTGACTCCAAAGGAATCACCCATGATTTTTCAGCCCCTAAAACACCTCAACAAAATGGGGTTGCAGAAAGAAAAAATCGTACATTACAAGAGATGGCTCGTGTCATGCTTAGTTCAAAAAACATCTCTAAACGATTTTGGGCTGAAGCACTTAATACTGCCTGTCACATAGGAAACAGAGTTTATTTGAGAGTTGGATCAACTATGACTCCCTATGAAATCCTCCTTGGTAAAAAACCTACTCTTAAATATTTTCATGTTTTTGGATGCATATGCTATGTTCTAAATGATAGAGATTATCTATCTAAATTTGATTCCAAAAGTGACAAGGCTGTTTTTCTTGGATATTCCACAAACAGTCGTGCATATAGGGTTTATAACCTCAGAACCAAAACTGTGATGGAATCGATTAATGTTACATTTGATGATACTGCTGACTTGAATTTAAAATCTCTTGAAGATGATGTCTCAGATTGTATAGAGACAATGCAGGAAACTCAGAACCAAACTAAACAGACGCAGCAAAATGGACTGCAAAAAGCAGATGCAGGTACTGATGCGAGCACATCACCACCTACATCAGGGCAAACAAAATCTGGTTCAGAATCTGAGGATTCAGACTGCGAAGAAGGTAACTTGGATAGGACCAAAGACATACCAAGCAGAGTACAAAAGAATCACCCAATATCTCAAGTAGTGGGTGATGTAAACGAGAAAATTAGCACAAGGGAAAAGCCAAGAGTCAACTACCGTGAGTTGGCTGGGCTAAGTTGTGTGGAATCACAAGTGAACAAGGTTAGTTCTTGCTGCTTTGTTTCTAATATTGAACCTAAAAATGTTTTAGAAGCTATGAAGGATGAAAATTGGATTGTTGCCATGCAAGAGGAATTAAACCAGTTTGAGAAAAATGAAGTATGGACTTTAGTTCCTAGGCCTATTGGAGGAAATGTAATAGGAACTAAGTGGATCTTTAAAAACAAAACTGATGAAAATGGTCAAATTACAAGAAATAAGGCTAGGCTTGTAGCCCAAGGTTACACTCAAATAGAAGGTATAGATTTTGAAGAAACATTTGCTCCTGTTGCTAGAATAGAGTCAATTAGGCTTTTACTTGCTATTGCTTGTTATTTGGACATCACTTTACATCAAATGGATGTTAAGAGTGCCTTTTTGAATGGTATCCTAAATGAAGAAGCCTATGTTGAACAACCTAAGGGCTTCATTGATCCCCATTTCCCTAATCATGTCTATAAGTTGAAAAAGGCCTTATATGGTCTAAAACAAGCCCCTAGAGCTTGGTATGGGAGGCTAACTGAACATCTCATACAAATGGGATTTAAGAGAGGTGAGGTAGATAAAACCTTATTTATTTTAAAAGAAAATGTAGGAATCTTAGTGGCCCAAATTTATGTTGATGACATTGTATTTGGATCATCTTCCAATGATATGTTAGACTATTTTGTCACAAGTATGACTACCACCTTTGAAATGAGTTTGGTTGGTGAGTTAACCTACTTTCTAGGACTTCAAATAAAACAAAATAAGGAAGGAATTTTTATATCTCAAAGTAAGTATGCCAAAAACTTAGTTAAAAAAAATCTCTTGACAATGCCTCTCACTTTAAAACTCCTATGGGATCATCCCAAAAGTTGTGCAAAGATGAGAATGGTGAGGATGTTGACCCCACCTTATATAGAAGTATGATTGGAAGCTTATTATACCTTTCAGCAAGTCGCCCTGACATAATGTTTAGTGTATGCCTGTGTGCTAGATATCAAGCTTGCCCCAAATTATCCCACCTCAAGGCTGTAAAAAGAATCATTAGATATGTTGGTGGTACTATCAATTTAGGGCTAAGCTATACTAGAGAAACCAACACAAATCTGGTAGGATTCAGTGACTCTGATTGGGCAGGCAATACTGATGATAGGAAAAGCACAACTGGTGGTTGTTTTTATCTTGGGAACAACTTAGTATCTTGGTATAGTAGAAAACAGAACTGTGTATCCCTTTCTACTGCTGAGTCAGAATATGTGGCTGTAGGGAGTTGTTGTTCTCAACTCCTTTGGATGAATCAGATGATTAAAGATTATGGTCTTAAAAGTGATATCCTAACTGTTTTTTGTGATAATCTAAGTGCCATAGAAATATCAAAAAATCCTGTTCAACACTCACGTACTAAACACATTGACATTAGACATCATTTTATTCGTGATCTTGTTGAGCAAAAAATTATTAGCATGGAATCAATTAGCACTGAAAAACAGTTGGCTGACATTTTCACCAAAGCCCTTGATTTTCAGAGATTTTCCACTCTAAGGAAATCTCTGAGTTTGTGTGCAATATAATGATGTGATCCCCCGTGTGATCACATCATATCTAACACCTGTATTCTACAATTCTAACAAAAAAAAATGCATTGCATGATTTATCTCAGTGTGGTCACTTGTATTGCATCTTTGATTTATTTCCTCTCTGAATTGTGAATCCTTCTTAAATAGTAGTCAACAACTGTTGACTCTAAATTTATCTTACTAGATGTCTCTTGGTGGGTGCAAAAACAAAAAATTGGGAAACAGCTACTCCACTCATGGTATGAAGTCATTTCAATGTGATCAAAATGTCTTCAAGAGAAAGTTTGAGTCAAATTGATAAGATCATTCGAAAGAGGGCTATCCATGAGAATAATGAAGAGTGAAAGCTACCCATAACATATTTTTCCATAAGAAAAAATTTATATGTGGAAGCATTCTAGAGGCCAAGCAAGACAAGATTCTGATTCATTGACTTTTTTAGAGGAAATGCGTCCCCTGATGTAATTACATACTATGCCACACATCTACTGAGATTTATCCTTCACATGTGTGTAAATTATGCATCATTAAATTTTAGATTTTTTCTAGTCAACCTGGTCCTTGGTGAAAATTTCAATCAATTGTTTTTCTACTTCGAATTAATTTTTGTTAAAATATTTTATGCTCAACAAAATTTCGTATAAACTTTTAAATGTCCATATGTTTAGGGGGAGTATAATTTTTGTGGTTTTTAATATATCTATGGTAAGTACATTATCTAAATAAGCTAAAAGTTTTTTTATTTATCTTTATCATCTAATTCTCCAAGGTAGTTAAGAGCTCATTTACTCCAAGGATATCAACCGGCCAAAGGAATTTAGGACTAGTTTAGTTCAATTTAAACTCTAAAGCCTAATAAGTGACCTAAGCCTAGTTATGTTGAATGACATGCTATCACATCAAATAAATACCTTCACCCTCCTCTCTTTAAACCCTCACCGGCCTTAGTGATCAAAAACCCTTAGAAATTCCAAAGCTTCTTTCAGTTGCTCCTCTGCTCATGGCGTCTCCGTCCAAACCCTCTTCTCCAACCGCCGATCGTTCGCCCCCTCCATCTCCGACGTCCCAACCAAGTGATGCCGTCGAGCTTTTTGTCGACACCAATGCTACCCCTGTTTCAATGTCGCTCCCAGTGCATCCGACAATGCTATTGATGCCGATAATCACAGGGATTTGAAAGCTGTAGGTGAAATGGCAGGGATGGCTAGAGGCCCTAATTGGTCGTTGAGGCAGAGGGGTTTCTCTCCTAACATGGGGGAGTACACCCCTAGGGTTCGTCCAAACATGGCCGAGCCAGAGTTCATTGAAGGCGAGGATGAGGACTTTGATCCCTCTGCTGATCTCAAGAGAAAAAGGGGAAAAGCTAAGGCTAGTGATTCTGGGAGATCTTCTGGTAAACCCGTGTCTCAGAAGAGAAAATACGTGAGTGGTTTGTCTGTGTATTCAAGTGATTCTGAAGAAGAGGATGTTGAGGCATACAAAGTAGTGTCTAGAAGGTCTCAATCTGTAGAAGTTGAGGAATTGAGGGAAGTTGAAGACATTGTGGAATCTGCTGCCCAAGACCTTGAAGATATCTTCCCTCATGTTATTGTGATGCCTGGAGATTTGCCACCAAGTAGGATCTCCACACCTCAGCTTTCACCTACTCGTGCTACCAAAGGTACAAATGCATCTCCAACTCCATCCCCTCCTTCCAACTCTCCTGTTGCCCCTGCTCGATCATCTCCGGGCAACTGGTACTGCACAGAGCTCATTAAGGGAACCAGATGAAATTGAAGAAGGTAATGAGGATGAGGATGAGGATGAGCATGTTCCCCTGCAAGCTCTCTTGGATTTGAAGAAAGGGAAGGGAAAGGGAAGGGAAAGGTAAGGCAAGCAAAGGCCAAAGCTGTTGACTCTATCTCTGCCCAAGCTTCAGACATTGGTTCAGACGATGATGAAGCTGAAGATGAGACGTTCAAGCTTGGGAGAGATGAACTTGAAACAGAGAAGAAGGATGTTGCTGACGATGTAATAACATCTGCACCCTCACCTAGAAGGAGCTTGAGATTATCTAGTTCCTCCAAAGCTGATTTGCCTAAGCCAAGGCATACCCCAAGTGTTAAACCCTCTTCAAGGAAGGTAAGCCCCCTCTCACCTGAGAAATTTATGTCAAAATCTGTGAAAGAACGTTTTGCCTTCTTTAGGAAAAAGGGATTTTTGGTGGAAAGGGTTATTGATAAAACATTTGAGGATGTTGGTATGAAACGATATTTAGAGGAAAAATGCTTACTCTTTTCTGTGTCTTACCCCAACTACTACTATCCCTCGATTGTTAGTGAGTTCTATGCGGGTCTAGTTCAGGTTATTCAAGATCCTAGAGATGTTGGGTTTGAAAAGGTTGTGGTTCGTGGCACTCTCATTAATTTTTCTCCTGCCTTGATTAATATCTTCCTTCATGCTCCTAGTCCTCACATCCTTCCTCCTATGGCTCATAAGGATGAAATTTCCAATACCCTAACTAATGGTCTTGATCCTTTGTGGCACTCTCAATTCAAGTGCACAATGCTCATTTCCCTGTGTAGTTTTCTGTTTAAAATCTCTACTTTTAATTGGAAACCCTCCTCAAACAAAAACATTGTCACTGTGTCACATACGAATTTGATTCATAGGATTTTTACTGGTCAAGTATTTAACCTTGGTGAAGTGATATTTGGGAGTATAGTACAGTTTGTAGAAAAGGAGTTGCCCTCTAATCTTCCTTTTCCATGCTTAATAACTGGTATTTGTGTGAAGCAAGGGGTTGAAATCTTACGTTCTGATCGTATATGTGAGAAGGTTGAACCATTTGGTATTCAACCTGTGTTAGAGTACACTAGACGCACGGTAGATTTACCTGTAGCCTTCCCAGATGATCCAGTCATTGATGCACAAGATGTTGATGAAGATGAACCTGCTGATGCTACTGACGATGTGCGTACATCATCCCCAGCACCACCTGTGAACCTAGTAAAAGTACTCTCTGATGAAATCAGGTTTTTGGAAAGGTGGATGCTTAATACAAGGGTACAGTTCAAGGAAGTCTCAGTGAGAAGGAACAAGTTGTTGGCTGCAAGAGATGAGCTTTCTGATCAAAAAGGGGGAGCTAGCTCAAGTCGTGTCTATGAAGAAGTCAGCCATGATTTCAGATGGGAGCTACTGGCGAAAACACAAGCTGAAATGGAGGAAAATCCTAATCTGAACTGGAGCAGGACTTTTTTCTGAATGGGGTTATGATGTTTTTATAAACAGTTTTTTAATTTCGTGTGTGTTAGGAACAATGGTGATACTTGTTTTTGTGCTCTGGTTTGGTTGTGTTTGCTTTGGTTTGGTTTGTTTTTGGTTTGTTTCTGGACATGTTGAACATGGTGGTTTGTTGGTTTTTAATAGCTAGTATTTAGGGGGAGCGTTCGAGCTCTCCATCTCATATCATGTGTTTTTGATAATCTTTAGCTTATTTAATTGTGTTAATATATATTGTGCTTGAGATTTGTTTTTGAACAGAAAGCAACAAAACAGGGGGAGATTGAAAGTGTGATAGCATCACACTTAGCCAAGTCAAAAGGTTGACTTAATTATGTTTTGTTACTTTCTTTTTATTTAAAATTATGTAAATATTTTATATTTGATTTTTATTATTACTAACCTATTTAACCGAATTCTATTATCTGTTTAGTATTGTTTTGGTTATTTTTTAGGACTCTCACATTGGATAAATGAAGGCTTAAGAGATAAGAAGATTGAAGATTTTAATCAAGCTCTTCATCAATATTTATCCTTACCCGTTATCATAGAAGTCCTTGATTATAAATACAAGATCCAAGGCTGATAACAGGATACGTTTTTTATACTCCGAAAGGCTGAAGAAATATAGACTTTAAAAGGAGTGTTTTTGTGAGAGTGTTCTTTGTTGATTTTGTTATTCTCTTAGTTGAAGTTTTGTAATCGGTTCACAAGTGTTTTAATAAGAGAATTTTATTGTCTACAAGATATTCTTTGTAGATAAGTGTTTAAATCCTTGTTTGTTTCTGCTTCTTTATATTATTATTCCGCTGCTTTTTACTGTTGTGCTAGTACTGGTGCGATAGCATCAGGACTCACATCAGTCTTCTGTGTCTTCCTAGCCGCTCCATTTCTTTCATACCCATTTCATACAGTACCTGCACGGGTGCAACATATAAATCATTCTTTCATTTATAATACACCAAATTCATTATTGTGTCTATGTGAGAGAGATAGAGAGAGAACCTTGCCCACACAGCCGATCGGCACTGATTCTAAACCCAGGTTCTTTATTACTTTTTTGTCGGCACTGCATGCTGGTACCCACTTGAAACAGCCTTCAATTTCAACATATTCTGTGTTCTCATCCATTTCAAATGATCCAGAGTTCGGTCTGACCTTAGTTCTTTTCAACTGTCTGTTTCCCACAAGAAACATATAGTCTACACAGCATGGGGGATGTATAACTGACCGGAGCTGTGGACAATCATCTATATAGAGCTGAAGATCCGTATAATTTGATAGATTTTTGACCAATCGGGCAACCTACTCATCAAGTTTCCACCTAGATCAAGCACATTCAAGGAGGAAAGCGGACTAAAATCCCTCGGAAAACATCCATCAGTCAGATTGCTGTCTCTAAGACTTAACTTCACCAAAAAGTGTGGTAAGCAAGAAAGTAGCTTGATCTGTCCCGTAGCAATAGCTGGTGAAGCAAATTTCACTATGCTATAACAATCATTTTTTGTCTACTCTCTTGGAAACTCAGTAAGATCACAGCCTGATAATTCCAGTGTTACTATAGATTGTGGTAAATCAGGAAGATTCCTCATACTCTTGCAGTTGCATAGATCCAGCAACACAAGTCCCTTGAGAATTCCAATAGTTTTGCAGACCTTAACCAAATTAGTACAACCCCTGAGAGTCAATCTCTCAAGCTGGGGGAGTCCTCTGAAGTCAGGAGTTTGGCAAAGTTCCAGTGAGTAACTTAGATTAAGAAACTTCAGTGATTTAACTTCCTGCACGGGAAAAAAGGTGATGGAGAAAATTCCACTGTGTAATAAAAATACCTTGCAAGTGTACAAGTCACCGAAGTAGCAATGTACAATAGTAAGGGTCGAACCACAGAGACTCGTGTGTTTAACAAGTAGATTTAAGTGGTGCAGAAAGTAACAAAACGGGATTTTTGACTTGGTTTATTAACTAAATTACTAAAGCGAGAAATTAAACTATTTAAAGAAAACAAGAAAGCAAGAAATACGAATTCAATCAGATCAAAGAAATTCACGGATTGGATTTCATATTCATCTTCATTCTATGCTAGAATTATCATGATAAAATTAACAATCTCGTTCATAGATTCGTTCACTTGATTTAAGGGTTGAGACGTTTGATGTTCGGATTGCAACCCTACTATCTCTCTCCTATTGTAGATTCCGCTAGGTCAAAACAATTATCAAGAAATTCATTAAGCACAATAAAAACATATGAATCTAGATTCTCTTGTGTTCCGCTAGGTCAACAATTAAATCCAATTGATGAAATAGTGGCCTAAATTATGAACAATCCACACTAGTGCAACGATTCACAACCTAACAATTAAAGGTTAAAATAAAATTAAAACCTAAAACTGAAGATAGTTATTTCATCAAACATGAACAAGAAAGTTTTGGAAAATTATACTAGCATAGAAATCCGACAAATATTACATCCAATCCATGAACTAAAGAAATTAGTTACTCATCTTCGATAGCAAAAGACAAAAGAGATGAATAAAAACACATAAAACCTTGTTTGATCCTTGAATTGTAAAGAAAAATACTCGAACTCCTTGTTCCTAATTGAGACTTGAATCCAAAAGCATGATGATATTACAACCCTAAAGTGTCTCCTATTTATACTAGGAGATTAGGGAGAGAAAATCTGGGAAAGATCTCTAGAATCCTTTCAAAATAAGGAAACTGGCCATGACTGTCCGACCCTACTGGGCGCGCGCCCACTGGCACTGGGTGTGCGCCTACTTCCATTCTGCATACTTCTAGGCGTGCGCCCACTTCCACTGGGTGTGCACCTGCCTTCCAATCAGCAAGCTTCCAGGCGTGCACCTACTTGCCCCGGGCGTGCGCCCTCCTTGAATTCCAGCTTTACTCCCTTTTTCTTCAATAATTCCCTTTTGATCCTCCAGCAAAATGGCTCCTTGACTTCTTAAAATACCTCACAAGTATTTTTTCACTTTCCAACAGATCTCCGCTCCACTTTTGCTTCCTTCCTTCACTTTAATCCACCGTTTTTCACCTAATTAACCTGTACTCATAAAGACACTAGAAAATACATTAAGATAACATTTTACTCAAGAATTTCACAATAAATAAGTGTAAGAGTACCTAATTTAGATGTGTAAAAACACATCCATCAAAAGGTAAAACAATCGTAAAGTGGCAGTCATTGTGACAGCTTAATTCATAATCTAAAATTCATATTTAATTAAAAATAATTGTGTAAGCCCTCTTTAAGTGGATGATTATTGCAGTCGAATTTGTTTCAACATAGCTGATTGTATAACATGCTCTTATGGGCATGTTATGTGGTAGAAAATCATTGTAAGCTTTGCATTTCTTGGGACAATCCAAGTCCTAAAGATTGCATCAGTGCAGCACTTATTTATTAATAAACAAATGTCTTACCTTGTATCCCTTCCAAACTTGTTTTAATATGCTTTGTTGCAAGTCAAGAGCAACCAGGTTCTGCAGGGGCAACTCCATGGGTGTACATATTCGAGAGGAAATCCATGCCAACTTATCAATATCAATTTCTTGGGAAATTTACTACAGCATCCAGTGAGATATACATGGTTGAGCTTGACAAATTTCAGATTTACCATCTTCGTAAAAGCATCAATTTTCAATTCACCGTCAGTTGAAGGTAAAAATCTGTCAAAAACCTGTTCTTTTTTCTTTTTCACATAGCCAAGCACTTTTGTAATTAAGTGCTGATTTGCATCAGCGGCAGCCAAGCTTGATCCATCAGACTCTGCTTATCTTCAGCCAGTCAAGAACGAGGCCTTGAACAGCTTCAGTGCCCTACAACACAGAAAGAATTAAAATATAATGTCAACTGACTTGCAAAGCATGAAAGCATGCATTCACAAAAAGCTTAGACATTTATAAAAAAAATACCGTATCATATTTCAGTACTGAAAAAGAATCCTCATGACACCACAATCTACTCCGTCGCCCAGACTCGTGCGGGGATTCTTTTCTAACTATTTCTCGCCCCATATCTTGAATCACCCGATGCATCATCAACTTCATGTCAGGTATTCTTTTTGTTATCAGACATCTATCAATCAGATTTTGGATTCCCACCAAAGCATGCAGACCACAGTGGTCTAATAATTTTACTACATAATCTTCTTCTTCTCCCACAAAAAAGCAAGCAACATGCAAAAACAGATTTTTCACCGTCTCATCTTCCAAAGAATCATAGCTTATCTGCATAACTTTCAGGACATCAGGGTTCCCAATTTCATCCCATTTTTGCAATTGCTTTTTCCAAAAGACAATATCTAACTTTCTGCGTAGAGAAGAACCCAAAACTACAAGAGCCAATGGAAGACCTCTACAGCGCAAGAGTATCTCTTTTGATAGCTGCATGTATTCTTCTAGGGGGAAAAGTTGTCGAAAGGCATGCCAACTGAAGAGCTCCAGAGAGTCCTTTTCTTTTAAGCATTCAACATTATGGACCTTAGGATGAATGATGAAATCCTTTTGCAACGACATGTTCCTAGTAGTTACTAGGATTTTACTTCCAGGACACAGCCTCAGTGGTTGTCCAAGAAGTGCCTCTAACTGCTCCGTTTCACTAACATCATCGAGAACAAGAAGGAATTTTCTATTGCATATAGCTCTCTTTATCCTTTCGGTGCCCTCATCACAGTTATAAATTCTTATCTCCTCCCTTTTATTTAGAATGGTTGAGAGAAGTCGACTTTGTACACCACAAACCCCAATTTGATCCCACATCGCTGTAATCCTTGCAAGGAAACAACTACCTTCAAAATCTTTATAATATTCATTAAACAGGTGTTTGACAATAGTTGTCTTCCCTATTCCACCAATTCCGTAAATGACGAGGACATTATTGTCCTTGGATCTATTTTTCAACCACGAGTTAATCTCACGGGTTTGATAATTCATTCCAACTAAGACTTGAGGGATATTCAAATCCTTGCGGCTTGGTAGACTGCTTTCAACCTCACACACAATTCTACCAATGAATTCCGTCTCAGACCTGAAACGTGCATCAAAATAAATTTTAAAAACCACTTTCAGTTATACTTCCTGTGTCACACTCGTAGAGATGAGATTTGACTAAGCACACAAATTGAAGAAAGTTGTTGACAGTAAATAAATATCTAAAGTACTCGTTAGAACAATCAAATTCAAAACAATGAGAGAACATTTATTTTAAAGTAGCGAGAGAAATGAAGCTTAGTATAGTCAATTGGTTGAAAAAATACGAACCAAATGAGAAATTTACTCAAATGGAATTGTCATAGAAGAAGTTCCCACCTCTTCAAATATGACGGAGGTGGGATAAATTGTTCGGGATTTGGTGGTCTCGGAACAGTATTTGTCTCATACCAAATATACAAGGAAAAGATAACATGCATGCAATATCCATATGAAAAGTAATAAAAGACAAGAACAGGCAATTTTTTCACCAAGTTCATCCCATCGGGCTATATTTGGGGGCACTACCAAGCTATGATATCAATTAATATCACCAAATCTGTTTTATAATATTCGCTCACGTTTACAACAATAAACATAGCCTCCGAATCATAAACACCCCCTCAAACAAATAAACCCTAGACATCTTCTAGCTAGGCCATCTATGCAATGCCCCTAAGGGCACCACAAGACCCACCACTTTCTTGGCTCTCTTTGTTGATCTCACATATTCGCTCTGGCTAACACAAATTAGCAACGACTAATTTGCACAATATTCTAGGTTATCACTTCTACTTGTATATGAACAACAAATCTAAACCTACAAGGATTCTAAATTCTTCTCCAAGAAGTAAACTGCTTCCTGCACAAGAAAAGAATTTTGTTACCAAAAGGAGTCCACGCCACGAAAGGAAACCAAATCGCTGCTACAAATTTGGCCTTTTTCTTCTTCCACTAGATTTGTATCTAATCCCAACAATCTCCCACCGGTAGACAAACCACAAATGATTTTCACCATCAAACTCCCACCCGAGAATGACTTTCACATATTGTGTCCACTACGTTTAACTTCTGCCAAAAGTCAAAATCATTAGAATCGACAAAGCCCACCAAAACGAGTTGAAGCAAAGCTTAAGTCTTCAACATAACTGTCGGAATCTCTTGCCCCAAGTCTTCACTTTCAAAGTGATCCTCCCTGCAAACATCTCCGCTCGTATGTGCCTTGTTTCTATTCATGAACCCCTATGCGAACCACATGCCTTCACAGTCTTGATCTTGTTGTCTGTTGTGTCCCAAGGCAACCACCGCAACTCAGTTCTGGATAACGCTCATGTTGGCCAAGTTGTTCCCGCTAGCGATAGCCTTCACAACCAACTTTCTACCAACATACTGTTAACGAAATTTCTCTTACCATGGCGATCTCAGTCCCCCCACCATTTGTCATTGGGATACGCCCCGTTTAACCAAATAAATTATTATATGTGGTGTACAATCACATTGCCTTCAAGCTACTAAGTTCGCTCTTTGCAATCCTCCGTGACCACAGTCGAAGGAGACCACAAAACCTTTCTTTACATGACTGCACACAGAATCCATGTCTTCTATTCCTTCTTTAAATGTCCCTGCAAATCACCAAACGCAACACACTCATCCATAATCTTGAATTGCTCGAAGTAAAGTTTCATACCATCACACTCTACCCTTTGATGAAATGAAGCTTCCAAATCAAAATATTAACGAACCCACTTGACAACACTTCTTCAAGATTAATGCACTCACTATATATGATTTGCCCACCTATTCAATCCATACCCATCAAGGTCTAGAAACTTAAATCTTCTGTCTCTTTCTTTTCATTACTTTCATATTTTCGAATCTGTTGCCCAAATTTGATCTCATCAAATTTTTATGTCAATCCATCTCAACGCATCATCGCTAGTCTCACCAAATCTACAATAACACCGGATCCACCTAGATCTCCGTAGCCCTGATACCGTCTGGATCTCTGCAACCCTGATCTTCAATATATGGCCTAATTCTAATTAGAGTCGTCAATTTGAGATCGTTTCGTCGGGACGTCCTGTCCCGCCATACAAATGGGGCGGGATAGGATAGTATATTCTAATCCCGTATAAAAGCGAGCATATTTGGGACATTCCGTTTGAGACGCGGGACAAGTCGGAACGGAAGGGGATGAGACGAGACGTCCCACATTTTTATTTTTTAATTATAATTTTTATTTTTTTAACCTCAAATGTATTTTATCACTTAGTTCTTAGTGTTTTTTTTTTCAACTATCCACCATTTATATTTGTGTTGATTAAGCTATTTTATAAATTTAAGAAGTTTTTATCTTATTGAATTGCAAAAGATTAATCTTATGTTTTCAATTTAATGTATAGGCATCATCTCAATTAGATTTTAGTTTTATAATATTAGCGTCTTCTTGTCCCGTATTATCCCGTATTGTCCCGCGTCCTGAGGTGGGTGGGACGAGATGAGGATTTTCTGTCCCGCAAAGAATTCGGGACGTCCCGTCCCGTCCCATTTTTCTGAATTGACAGCTCTAATTTTGATTGAATCCCTGCAACCTTGATTTGAATCTATGCAGTCCCAAAACCATCAGAATTTATGAAACCATGATCCTTTTTTGTCTAACAAGCAATAAAGGGCAAGCGAGAATGCTATAAATTATTGGGGAAATGTAGGAGCGACGAGAACTATGAGAAGTATAAGGAAGCTAGAAGAGATGCTAAGAAAGCAGTAAGAGACGCAAGAGCAAAGGTGAATAAAAAACTTTATGATAAGTTGGATACAAAAGAAGGGGAAAAGGACATCTACATAATCGCTCGTATGAGGGATAAGAGGACACGAGATATTGGAACGGTTAAATATGTGAAAGATGTAGATCAAAGAGTTCTAGTCGGGGATAAAGAGATAAAAGATAGATGGAGTTCGTACTTTGATACCTTGTTTAATGGCGGTCAAGAGTAGGATATTGGAGATTTAAATATCTCTTCGAGTATGATTAATCGAGATTTTATGCGGAGAATTCAAAAGAGTGAAGTGAAAATGGCAATGAAAAAGATGAGATTGAAGAAAGCTGTAGGACCGGATGGTATACCAATTGAGGTTTGGAGATGTTTCGGGGAGAGGGGAATAGATTGGTTAACAACGCTATTTAACAAGATATGGAGAATTAACGCAATGCCATTGGAGTGGCAGAAGAGTACTCTGATCCCTTTGTATAAGAACAAAGGTGATGTCCAAGATTGTGCCAACTATCGGAGGATCAAACTAATGAGCCATACTATGAAACTTTGGGAAAGAGTGATTGCACAAAGGCTGAGAAAAATTGTGGATATTTCGGATAACCAATTTGGGTTTATGCCAGGAAGATCGACTATGGAGGCAATACATCTTATGAGACAAACCATGGAGAAATATCGGGATCAAAAGAAAGATTTGCATATGATTTTCATTGATTTGGAAAAGGCGTATGATAAAGTGGGCATTAATAAAGAAGGGTGTTTCAAAGAAATATATTGATATTATCAAGGACATGTATAATGGAGTTAGTACTTGTGTACAGACTAGTGTTGGGAAGACTGAAGAGTTCCCTATAAAGATTGGAGTGCATCAAGGTTCCGCACTTAGCCCCTTTCTTTTTGCTTTGATAATGGACGAATTGACGAGGTCAGTCCAAGATGATATACCAAGGTGTATGTTGTTCGCAGATGATATTGTGCTGATTGATGAGATAAGAGAAGGTGTTGAAAGTAATTGGAGTTGTGGAGACACTTTGGAATCTCGAGGTTTTCGACTAAGCAGAAGCAAGACTGAATATTTGGAGTGTAAGTTTAGCAGAGTTGGAAGTAGGGAGGCAGGGGCGGTCACATTTGATGGAAATATTGTCCAAGCATCTGAGTTTTTTCGCTATCTTGGATCCATTATCCAAAAGGATGGAGAATTAGATGGTGATGTGGCTCATAGGATTAAAGCAGGTTGGTTGAAGCGGAAGAGTGCCACAGGGTTTCTATGTGATCGCGGCATGCCCAATAGATTAAAGGGAAAATTCTACCGCACGGCAATTAGGTCGGCATTGCTTTACGGCACCGAATGTTGGGCCGTGAAACAAAGGTCACGTGCATAAGATGAATGTGGCGGAGACGCGTATGCTTCGACGGATGTGCGGTCATACAAGAAAGGATCGATTGGGAAACGAGGTGATCGTAGAGGGTAAAGTAGGAGCTGCGCCTATCGAGGATAAAATGAGGAAAATCGTCTGAGGTGGTTTGGACATGTGAGAAGGAGACCGAGCGATGCACCTGTTAGGAGGCCTAACAGCGGAGAAATGATAAAATGGCGAGGGTAGGGAAGACCCAAACAAACTTGGATTAGAGTGATTGAAAATGATATGAGTTTACTTGGAGTGGATGAAAGTATGGTGTTGAAGAGGCCGGAGTGGAGGTCAAAAATCCATGTGGGGGGTTGATTTATTTATTTATTTATTATTATTATTGTTTTTACTATATATATACATAGATATATTTTTATTTTTATTTTTTTTATTTATTATTATTATTATTATTATTTTAATTTTATTTTATTATTTTATTTATTTTACTTATTTATTTATTTTTTTCCAACAACCTTTTCACATGATGACATATGAGGATTCATGTTAGCCGACCCCAAATTATTTTGGGACTAAGGCTTTGTTGTTGTTGTTGTTGTTGTTGTTGTTGTAACATAAACTTATCTAAATCTCTGCAGTCACCAATTCTGATCCATGTTCCTACGGCCACATCCGATCAATTTTGAGCAGCCTTAATCTCCACCAAACGAAGCTCTGCACTAAATTCTGCACCGTACCACACCGTATTGTACTGCATTGTACCGAAATTTGCACCGTATTGTACCGCACCACACCCAATCAATTCGGGCAGCCATGATTTTTTAGCCGGAGCTCTAATATGAGTTGTTGGGGAATTGGTGGTCTCCAAGCATTACTTGTCACATACCAAGTGTACAAGGAAGAGCTAACATGCATGTAACGTACACATGAAAAGTAATAAAAGACAAGAACACCCAATTTGTTCGCTCAGTTCATCCCATCGGACTATATCTAGGGCACTAAGGCAGAATATCAACTAATATCATCAAATATGTTGTGTTACAATATTCACTCGTGTTTACAACAATAAACATAGCCTCTGAATCATGAACACAACCTCTAACAAATAAACCCTAGACATCTCTTAGTTAGGCCACCTATGGAATGCCTCTAATGGCACCCCAAGACCCACCACCACTGTCTTTGCAATCTTTGTAGATCTTACAAATTTTTGATGGCTAACATAAATTAGCAACGATTAATTTGATCATCTACTAGTAGCACAATATTCTATGTCATCACTTGTATTTATCTATGAACTACAAATCTAAACCCACAAGGATTCTAATTCCTTCTCCAAGAAGTAAACTGCCTTCTGCCAAGAAAAAAATTATGTTTCCATGGTCCCCTATTACTGAGTTTCAAGAATTTCATGAGGGGGAGATTCTATTTCCTAGAATTTTCATTTCTTTCGCAATTTTAATGATAGAGTTGAATGATGTTCGTATGCTCCTTTCCTCATCTTTTTTTCTTTTTGATAAGAAAGCTCCTTTCCTCCTCTCATGTTCGTTTGTCGAATCAACAAGATTATCTTACTTGGTTCAACAAGATTATCTTACTTGGTTTTTAAAGGAATCCGACAAGTACTCTTGTAAATCTTTTCTTAATTTCTTCATTCATATTCAGAGTCCTAATCCATTATCCTTTCCTTTTTCATCTCAGATTTTAGTACTTAATAAACTCAATACTAGTGACAAATTGCAGCTACGACGTCCTTATAAATATTTATTGCCTAGTTGGTGCATAAATTGCAATGAGTTTGACGAAACACGCGATCCCCTCTTCCTCCACCATAGCTTTGCTCGTTATCTTGGAACCGTTTGTTTGAGGTTACTAAAGAAGTGTGGGTGAGTCCAAAATCTATTTCTTCGCTTCTCCAAATTCACTTTAAGGGGTTTAAGGAGAAGAGGCAAGATGCTTGTGGGATTGTGGAGTATTTGCAGTTTGTTGGTGTATTTGGCCGGAAAGGAACACAAAGATTTTCAAAAGTAGGTATTTATCGAGCCATCTCTTATTGAATAAAGTGGTTTATTTAGCTTCTCTTTGGGCATATGTTGATGGTGGATTTAGGGAGTTATCTCTTAATGATTAGAAAAGAGATTGGGTTGTTGCGATTTCCTAGCGAAGAATCCATGTATTTTATTTTCCTCTTTGTAGATTGACCTCTTGTTCATCTTGATGTAATTTGACCTTCTTTTTAATACAAGTTTTTATCCTATTAAAAAAAAATTGAAGCTTATTATTAATTTATCAGACAAGCTGAAAGTGTCATTTAACAATATTTGCCCTCTCAATCGTTCCTCTCTCTTCTCTCTCCTCTTTATCACTCTCCTTCTCCACCCTCCTCCCATTGCCACTGCCTTAATTCGTCACTCTACATCTCCTACAAGCCTCTGCATATGCCCTCCTCCCTTCTCCGCGATCTCTACTCTTTTCTAAGGCATAGTCTTTAGCCAACTCTGACCAAATCTTACAGCCCCTTGCAGTCAAACTCACAGCCCATCTTCAGTATATTAGAAAAGGGATCTTAAGGACTTCGACCTAGATCTGGTAGCCTGCGTATCCTCTCTAGGACTCTAAGTTCACATCCTTTCTCAATCCTCACTTTTAAGCACCTCCGTGAATGCTTATTGGGGCTGCATTTCCTGTAGGGGCACAATTGGAATTAGGGATGGCAACGGGTCGGGTTCGGATCGGATCCGGCTTGATCCGAACCCGATCCGAACACTATAAACCATTTACCGAGCTCCGATCCGATCCGAAACTGTCACCATTACACCATAAAAACCCCAAATCAACAATGACATCAAGAAAATCAACAGAACCCTAGTTTTCAATCAACACAAAGTTCATAACAATCTTAATACATGTTCAAGATCATGACAACCAATTACAAAAACAAAGGCGGTTAAATTACAGGAAATTATGAACACATAGCCAAGAAATCAAGAATGGCAACAAGAAACAGTCTGCAATTCAAGAAATTAAATAAAGACGGAAACTTTGCAATAAACATGAAAAATTAAGAGATGCCCCGATCAAGATTTACCAATTCAACAATGACATCAAGAAAATCAACAGAACCCCATTCGACACTCACTTTGCAATAAACATGAAAGAAAGAACCATGTAAAGTTGGTGTGTTGTAAAGTTGGTGTGTTCCAGGAGAAAAATGGAAGTGGGGAGAGAAAGGGGGACGGGAGGAACCATGTATTCAACACTCACTTTGTAAATTATCCACAGATTCCATGCCTATTCGTGTTATGAATTGGGTTTGCGAACCAATTCAATTGCAAATCAATGGATTAGAATTTATGAGGTAAGAGTAAGAACAGAGGAAGAAAGCTTCAGATTAAGAACAGAAATGGAGATAACAGGGATAGAGAGAGAAATTAGGAGAGAGAGAGGAGAGAGAAAGAGGCAAGGAATTTGTTAATTCATTCATAATGGAAAATCTTCCATGGCCATGTGCTTTACACAACGACTTAGCTACCAGACAAACCAAGACAACCACTAAAACACGTGATTATCTTCTAAGAACAAAACGACGACGCATGGCTCATTTAACTAAACGACACCGTGCGATTATTAACAAAACGACGACGCTAAACAACTACCATTCAAAACACAACGGCCACATCAACTAACGGTAACCCCCAAAATCAAATGAACCCTAATTCATAACAATCCCCACCGCTTCAAAAAATCCTTGTCTCAAGGATTGAAATTAGGGAAATTGGCTGCGATTACTGGCCACTCTTCCCATGTCGCATCTTCAGGTAAAGAGTTTGTCCATTGAATCAAGACTTGAGCTGCGGGGCGTCCATTCTTCTTGATGAGTCTTCGATCCAAAATTGCCAGTGGTTCAACCAAGCAAGTACCAACCTCATCTGTAGTCGGAAATGGAACAGCATTAATGGGAGCATCACCTCTCCTCTTTTTCAGTAGTGACACATGGAAGACGGGGTGTATCTTGGCAGTGACAGGTAAGTCCAATCTGTAAGCTACATTCCCTATCTTGCTCAGAATTTGATAAGGCCCAAAATACTTCTGGGATAATTTCATGTTCCTTCTTAATGCCAATGAAGTCTGTCTGTAAGGTTGTAACTTGAGGTATACCCAATCACCCACCTTAAATTCTCTTTCACTTCGATTTTTGTCATAATTCTGCTTCATGCGTGCCTGTGCATCTACCAAGACTTCCTTCAATAGCTTGATCTGATTATCTCTGTCCTTCATAAAATCATGCACAGCATCCACTTTGGTATATTGCTCATGTTGAAATAGAGATTGAGGAGGGGGGTAGCCATAAAGAGCTTCGAAAGGGGTTGTCTTCAAAGCAGTGTGGTAGTTGCTATTATACCACCATTCTGCCAAGGCTAACCATTGAGCCCATTGGTTGGGTTTCAAACCACATGTCACCCTCAAATATTGTTCTAGACACCTGTTAAGTCTTTCGGTTTGCCCATTAGTCTGAAGGTGGTAGGCAGTGCTTAGGTGCAATGTTGTACCCATGAGCTGAAACAGTTCTTGCCAAAACTGACTCAAAAAGACTTTATCCCTGTCTGAAGTTATGGTAACTGGTAGCCCATGTAATTTATACACCTGATCAAGGAATACCTTAGCTACTTGATAGGCTGTAAAGGGATGCTTCAAAGGTATGAAGTGACCATATTTGGTCAGCCTATCTACCACCACCAATATAGTGTCCCACTGTCCAGAATTTGGGAGTCCCTCTACAAAATCCATTGCAATATCAGCCCAAGGTTAATTAGGTATTGGGAGAGGTTGCAATAGCCCAGGTGAATGAACATTCTCAGACTTATTCTGTTGACACACATCACATGGTTCCACCCATTTCTTCACATCATTCCTCATGGTAGGCCAGAAGAAATATTGAGATACCCTTTTAAAAGTTCCTTGGATACCTGAATGCCCACCTAATGGTGATGAATGTAATTCTGCCACAATTTTCTGCCTCAAACCATTGTTACACCCCACATAAATCTTCCCATTTTTCCTTAGGACCCCATTCTGAAGAGTGAAACCTTCAGAGTTTGTAGGACATATAACTATACTCTCCATCACCTTCTGTAACTCTTCATCACCTTCCATACTCTTCATCACTTCTTCCACCCATTCAGGTTGCACTATGGTAATTGCATTGCATTGTATGTTCCTGACCTCTTCATGCTGTCTGGATAGGGCATCTGCCACTCTATTCTCCACCCCTTTCTTATAACTGATGGTATAATCAAACCCCAACAGTTTCGAGATCCACCTTTGTTGCAAGCTACTTGTGATCTTCTGCTCCATTAAGTGCTTCAGACTTTCATGGTCAGTTTTAATTTGAAAAGTATGGCCACATAAGTAATGCCTCCACTTCTCCACTGCTAATATGATAGCCAAGAATTCCTTTTCATAAGTGGAAAGGCCCAAGTGTTTAGGACAGAGAGCTTTACTGAGAAAAGCAATTGGTCTCCCATTTTGCATCAAGACTGCCCCAATCCCATTGTAACAAGCATCCGTTTCCACAATGAATTCTTTAAAAAAATCAGGCATAGCCAACACTGGGGCACTACACATAGCATGCTTCAGATTCGCGAAGGCTTTATCTGCTTCCTTGTCCCAATTAAAGCATCCCTTTTGCAACAATTTAGTTAGGGGTTTACTAATGAGACCGTAGTGTCGAATAAACTTTCGATAATACCCTGTGAGTCCTAAGAATCCTCTCAGCCCCTTCACCGATGTAGGAGTAGGCCACCTCATCATGCATTCAATCTTGCTTGGGTCAGTAGAGACTCCTGAACCATTCACAATATGGCCAAGGTATTCCACCTGAGTTTGACCAAATGTGCACTTACTTTTCTTAACAAATAATTGGTGTTCCTTGAGGGTAGCCAATACCAACCTCAGATGCTCCAAATGATCTTCCCAATTGGCACTATAAATCAAAATGTCATCGAAGAAAACCAATAGAAATTTTCTCATGTAGCTCGCAAATACCTGGTTCATCAAAGCTTGAAAAGTAGCGGGTGTATTGGTTAATCCAAAGGGCATAACCTTGAATTCATAATGACTATGATGAGTCCTGAAAGCAGTTTTAGGGATATCTTCTTCCTTCACCCTAATTTGATGATAACCCGACCTTAAATCCAACTTGGTATAAAACTTGGACCCATGCAATTCATCTAACAATTCGTCAATCACAGGTATAGGGAACTTGTCCTTGATAGTCAAGTTGTTCAACTCCCTAAAATCAATACACATCGTCCAACTACCATCTTTCTTTTTAACCAAGAGCACAGGAGAAGCAAAAGGACTAAAGCTATGCTGAATAATTCCACTTTTCAACATTTCTGCAACCAACCTTTCAATCTCAGCTTTCTGGAAATGAGGGCATCTATAAGGCCTTTTATTCACTGGTAAACTCCCTTCCTTCAATGGAATCCCATGATCCAAGAACCTGGTAGGTGGTAATTCTGTTGGCTCTGTAAAAATGACCTCATACTCATCCAACAGCTTTTGCATATCCCAACTCAGCTTTCCCTTGGGTTCAGATTCCAATGAATACAATTGTAACACCACACCACATGGTAATGCTTGTATCTCTTTCTCTAATGCCATCATAGAGATTGATTTTATAACTACTGACTCCTTCATTCCCTTAAGGCAGACAACTTCATCTTGGTGTTTGAAACTAAGGGTCATTCCCTTGAAATCAAATGTAACTGGGCTAACAGTTTTGAGCCATTGAATACCCAACACAGCATCACACCCTCCCAAATTTAATATCCTCATGTCAGTTTGGAATTGTGTCCCTTGCATCATCCATTGGAACCCTTTGCATTTACCTTGACAAGAAACTTTCCCTCCATTAGCTGTTGTCACCAATGCCTTAGGGCTACTTTCAACCACACAACCCAATCTCTTTGTTGCATTTGTGTCCAAAAAATCATGAGTACTACCACTATCAATCAATATGGTGAATCTCTTCTTCTTAAACCACCCCTCTATTTTAATTGTTTGGAATCCAGAGCTCCCAGTCAGTGCATTGAGAGAGAGATTCATATCTTACTCCTTTTCATTTGCATCAGTGTTCTCTATAGTCTCTTCACCCTCCAATGTATCATGCCATTCCTCATCATCATCCTCCTTCACATTCAACATAAAAATCTGTCTATTCTTGCATCTATGCCCAAACTTATATGGCTCATCACATTTATAACAAAGACCCTTATCTCTCCTAGCTTGCATTTCAGTTTGGGATAAATGTTTGATGGGGAAGGTAGGTTTAGGATTCTGGTTCACAGATGAAGAGCTAATCTGAATGGATTTGGGATTGAACTGTGGCTTGATGTTCACAGTTGGGCTTGGTTTGTAGTTACTGGTATTGGTGGAATAAAGGTTGGGTTTATAGCTTTGAGTCTTTTATTTCTTATTGGCAAAGTCTATGTGTGCTTCCTCAATCAAAGCAATACTAATAGCTTGAGACAAAGAGGTAGGAAACTGAACATGAACATGATATCCAATTTCTTCATTCAGGCCTTTAATGAAAATATTCGTATAATACCTCTCAGTTAAACGTGGGTTTTCCACCTTCATTAAGGCTCTAAGCTGCTCAAACATTCCCAAGTAATCCTTGACAGTTCCCTCTTGCTGCAACTTGGAAAATTCTGCTTCAATGTTCTCATGGATCTGAGGACCAAATCTCTTGGCAACCACTTGCACAAATCTTCTCCAACTCACCCCTTCTAGCTCTTTCATGTAATTTTGATACCAAAATTCAGCATCCCCTTCCAAATGCATCGTAGCTAGCTCCACCTTGTCTTCTTCAGGCACAGATCTATATTTGAAGAATTTATTACACTTCCTAGCCCATCCCCTATAATCACTCCCATTAAACTTAGGAAATTCGAGCTTCAAATGTTTCTTATAGCTCTCAGCAATTCCCTTCTCCTTCACAGATTCTTCCTTCCTCTTATCTTCCTTATCTAGCCACTCTTCTTCATAAAACCCCTCAAAATCTTCATCATCCAAGTCTCCTTGCTTCTGCATTTGAACCTTAGTTTTAGCATCTCCTCCGGGACCTGCTCCCAGAATTGATTTCGATTTCTGTCCAGCTTGGCTCGATCCTGCTGTTGGGTCTGTTGTCTTACCCTTATCATTACTCCCATTCTGTTGTCCTATCATCATGTTTCTGATTTCATCAATAACCAGACGCATTCCATCAATATCACCCTTCAACTCCTGCTTGTTGATGTTAATGGTTTCTTCCAATCGATTGTGTCCATTCACCAAGTCCTTGATCCTCTCATCGCATGCCTTGAAACTGCTCTCCAGCACATCATAACGAGTTTCCACCATGATTATTCACGGAAGCTTATCTCGAACGAGAAAGCTCTGATACCAATTTGTTATGAATTGGGTTTGCGAACCAATTCAATTGCAAATCAATGGATTAGAATTAATGAGGTAAGAGTAAGAACAGAGGAAGAAAGCTTCGGATTAAGAACAGAAATGGAGATAACAGGGATAGAGAGAGAAATTAGGAGAGAGAGAGGAGAGAAAGAGGCAAGGAATTTGTTAATTCATTCATAATGGAAAATCTTCCATGGCCATGTGCTTTACACAACGACTTAGCTACCAGACAAACCAAGACAACCACTAAAACACGTGATTATCTTCTAAGAACAAAACGATGACGCATGGCTCATTTAACAAAACGACACCG
Source organism: Adenophora triphylla var. japonica (assembly GCA_022495995.1). Taxonomy (NCBI): domain Eukaryota; kingdom Viridiplantae; phylum Streptophyta; class Magnoliopsida; order Asterales; family Campanulaceae; genus Adenophora; species Adenophora triphylla. Next base: position 726,655 of record JAFEMH010000182.1, read on the forward strand.
TGCGATTATTAACAAAACGACGACGCTAAACAACTACCATTCAAAACACAACGGCCACATCAACTAACGGTAACCCCCAAAATCAAATGAACCCTAATTCATAACAATTCGTTACCTAATTTGTTACCTACTAAACAGAAAAATAAATAAATTGAGAGGTCACCTTCAAATCATCAATCAATCGACGGTGCAGGAGAGAGACAAGCGGGGAGAGTGAGAAAGGGGGACCGGAGGAACCGAGGAAGTGGATGAACTAATGGCGTCGCTGGTCCGCCGCAATATGCACCGCAGCAGAGAGAGGCGACGGCGAGCGGAGAGAGAGAGAAAAAGAGCCCTAATTTCCATCTCCAATACCCTAAATTTCACTTATATAGATAGGGTTATTTGTATTTTCTAAAAATATAGGGGCTAAAACATAAATTCCAACTTATGTATATATTTTCGGGTCGGGTCTGGTGGGATCGACAGCGGTACCCGAACCCGATCCGAATCCGATCGGGTCAAAAAAAATTGAAACCATATCCGAATTTTTCGAATCGGATCACTTTCGGTACGGATCAGGGGTTAAATTGCCATCCCTAATTGGAATCCAAATTTCATAGAGGGAAAGGGAAGTGAAGGGCGGTGTGCGGAGCATCGATTATGAGTCGGCGGAGATGGGTATAAATCTGAAGTGACTCCCTCTTCATCTGATTTTCTCACTCTCTCTCTTTTTATTCCACCCCGCCCCGCCTTTTCGAGATCTTCCACTCGAAACCCTAGATATGTAACGCAATGGTGATAATGCGGTTGAGAGAAAGGGTAATTTGTGATTTTATGCAATAGAATTCAAATTAATCTTGAAATAACATCCAAATTTAAGCTTCATATCGTGGTAAAGCATTGTGCTGGGCTGGAAATTGGCAGGTAGAGGAAAAGAGATGAAATGAGTTTATTTTATTTTATTTTGGTTAAGGTTCAAATTGTAAATAAACACTCCCTCCATCCTGAAAAGTTTGTCCCACTTTTACTTTCATAGTCAGCTCAATTGAACTTTGACTATAATTTTTTTATGAAAATCTAGATATATCAATACAACTCTAAAAATTGTTTTGTTATTGTTTAACCATTAGGAAAACTATCAATAACAATTTTTTGAATTGAATAGAGATATCTAGGTGTTCATAAAATTAAGGTCAAAGATCTATTGAGTTGACCATAAAAATCAAAGTGGACAAACTTTTAGGGATGGAGGCAGTATATTTAGACAATGAATTGAGTTGAATAATTAAATAGCTTAAGCACTTAATAATTTATTCTTTACTACATCTTATAAATCGAAAGAATTTCAAACATGATTTCATACTTAACGCAACAAAAACGCCTTAATCTAAAAATGATTTGGGGTTGGCTAACCTGAATCGTCATATGAACGGGTTAAAAATGAAAAGACAACGAAAAAATGAACAGATGCTAAAATAAAAAATAGTACTACCTCAGTCCCATAATAATTTCGCACTATCTTTTTTGGTTAGAACCAAAATGAGTGTCGCGTTTCTAAATAAGGAAATAGTCTTAGTGCAATTTTATCATTGTATAATATAAGGCATGTACAAACAAGTAAAGCACATTCCTTAAAACGATGACAAGTCAAATGCGAAATATATTATGGGACGGACGGAGTAATAAAATAAAAATTGGTGTTAGAAGCTTTTTAAAGAAGAAATAAGTGTAAAGAAAATCAGAGAAATAGGAATACATAAACATTTGAAAAAAAAAAAAACAAAGAAGAAAAGAAGATAAAAAGGAAAATAAGAAAGTATCAAACCCCGTTATCGGCATGAATTCTTTCCCACCGCTCCACCCTCTCCAAGACGTATTTTCTTCGATTCCAAGATATGTTACTCGGACTTTTCAAATTTGTGGAAGTAACCATGACACCGACATGGGTATGAAATTTGTACCCGACACCATGATTTTCAGTCGAATACGGCAAGAAAAATTGAAAGAAAAAAGGAGTGAATTGAAGAATGTTACCATCGATGTGATTCGGCTTTGTTTGACTTCATTTATAAAGATTTTATAAATTTTAATTTTAGTGTTTTACTTAATTATACATTACTCCCTCCGTCCCATGTGATTACAAACCATTTTTTCGGGCACATTAATTAAGAAATATTATTAAGATAATGAAAATGTGTGGTAGAAAATGAAGAGAGAGAATGAGTGGAGTTGGTTGAATAAATTGTGTGGTAGGAAATGAAGAGAGAGAATGAGTGGGTGGGATATGGTGAATATAAAATAATAAATTTATTTCCATTTTGGGCAGTTTGTATTCACGTGGGACGGACCAAAAAGGAAATAAGTTTGTATTCACGTGGGACGGAGGGAGTATATCTTAGCCAAATTTTATTAAAATTGTAATTATATTAAGAAAAAAAAATTACATTTTTGTAAAAAAATAATTAGACTATTTTTTATGATAAACAAAGTATATAAATAGATTTAATGTATTTTGTTATTAACATATCCCCGTACCCGTATAGTGTCCATGTGTCCAATCTTTTTAGGAAAAGTGAATTTGACACTCGAATACTCGAATTCGTACCCGTATCGGATTCCGTACCCTAGTCCAAGTAACATAGATTCCAAGTAGTCGCATACCTCTTTCAATCACCCTTATACATTTTTTCTTAGGTCTTTCCCTACTCTCACCGTCTTATCGCTTCTCTACTCTACATCAGGTGTATCACTTGATCTCCGTCTCACAAGTCCAAACCATCTAAGGTAATTCTCCTCAATCTTGTCTTCAATTGGTGCAACGCCTATTTTCTCCATAATCATCTCATTATTAATTATTAATTATTTTTCTAATCAAACAAAAATTATTAATTATTTTAGATTTGATGTAATATTAAATAGATAAGTTTAATATAAAAAAGAATGATAAATTAAAGGATAATTAAAAGTTCAAATGAGAATGACATGATACCCATAGCGTGACATGCACAAGACCAATTTCGTTAAAGTTTCTAACATCAGTTAGTGCTAGGGAATAAATGAGATAATTTCAAAATTAAAGTTCCACTTAGACCCACTTTCGATCAGGGGTGCAAAGTGGGAATGGGTGTATACTTGGGGGACTAAATGTATTTCGATCGGGAGTATTATCCAAGGGGACATTTACCAAAAACTACTTTTGAAAGATGGATATTACAAAAAAAAAAGCACACAAGTTGGATATTACAAAAAACTCTTTGAATATTACAAAAAACTACTTTTTTTTGTACTTATCTGTCAAACAACTAATAAATGTCAGTTATAAACGACTGAATGTAAAATGCATTTATCAATGTAAAATGCATTTATCAGTTGTTTAACCAAAAAAAACAAGCACAAAATACTCTTTAAAAACTGATAAATGAATTTATCAGTTATAAAAAACTGATAAATGCATTTTACATTGATATTATAAGTTGTTTTAACTGAAAAGGCAAAAAAAAAAATTTTAAAAGTAGTTTTTTGTAATATCACACCTTACATGTTTTTTTTGTAAATAGCATCTTTTCGAGGTAGTTTTTGGTAAAAAAAACTCCTTAGTTCAAAGTGCACAGTTAAAAGCATACAGTAACAATTAATATACAGTGGGAATTGAAATATATGCAGAATGTAGCAAACGTACCCGCCATTGATTTTGTTCAAGGCAAGTCCAGCAAAATTTACAGCCTCGGTAAGCGCTACCTCCCATGCATGGATCTTCTCCAAGCTTGCAATACCTTTCTCTCTGTGCAGATTAAACGCTTCTCCATAGCTTCCTCTTTGATATCTGACATCAGATGCGTCAACCTGGTAGAAGATTGGTAAAACCTTGAAATTACCTTGTATCTTCTTCTGTTCAAGAATCATCACTACTTCATCAAGGCACCAAGTAGAAGATGCATAGTTCTCGGAGAAAATGACAATAGAGATGGATGACTGTTTGATTGCATTCCCCAGTTCTTCTTTGAGACTTTCTCCTTTTTCCAATTCATCGTCGTCTCTGAAAGTATGGATCCCAGCTCGTTTCAGATGATCGTAGAGGTGATCAGTGAAACCATAGCGGGTGTCTGAACCTCTGAAGCTCAAAAAAACGTCATATTGATTGTAATCTAGATCGTAACTCCTCTTTCTTTTCAAAGAAGTCGTACTAGATGAACTAGCAGAGGGGTCAAGATCACTCAAAATAACCATTGAATCAAAGTTAACCAATATTGGTAAAGGAATGGATGAGAGTTTTAAGAAAGAAAGACAGAACTAGAAGGTGCAAATCTCTCAAACTAAGATATATAAAAGCCAGTATAGTTGGGGGTTGATTATAATAGACAATCAAATTAGACACAAGCATAAATTAGACAAAAAATAAATAAATGTGACATAAGCATAACAATAAATTAGAACAATTTGATTATAATAGACAATTAAATTAGACATAAGCATAACAATAAATTAGACAAAAAAAATGTGACGGAGGAAATACAATTACCCCACACCAGGTCTTCTTCTTCTACGTTGACCACACCCCCCCCCCCCACACACACACACACAACTATGCAAATGTATCATCTAAACATCTTGAAATTGTTAAATTTATGACTTTTCACCACTAAATATAAGTTTCCTCGATTATGAAACCCTTAATTTTAGGGGGAAAAAGGACTACGTGATAATTTTGAACCCTTCAATCAAATTTCTGGCTTTGCCACGGCTTTCAGTCTTTCTAATTAAGTCGCCGGCAACTGTCAAATATCACCGACGACGTGTGTGTGCAAGAAGGTGGAAGAGTACCTGGTGCCGATGGTTGGTTAATGAATCAAGGACTAATGCAGAATTGCAGGGGTTCGGGTTGTGTTAATGGTGAGACTGACGACGGGGGCGGCCGAGAGGGCCGGAATGACGGGAGGGGGACTGAATATTCGGAAATGAGGGGGAAGGGGTGGGGCCGGCACCTGATCTTAGAGTAAGCTACAATTTGGTCCTCATTAATTTCAATTTCGAAATTTCGCAATTACAAATGCGATTATTTTATTATCGTATCATATAATCCCTCCGTCTCGACAGTAGCTTCCCATTTTGCCATTTTGGGTATTAATTTCAATTTCGAAATTTCGCAATTACAAATGCGATTATTTTATTATCGTATCATATAATCCCTCCGTCTCGACAGTAGCTTCCCATTTTGCCATTTTGGGTATTAATTTCAATTTCGAAATTTCGCAATTACAAATGCGATTATTTTATTATCGTATCATATAATCCCTCCGTCTCGACAGTAGCTTCCCATTTTGCCATTTTGGGTGTCTCGTTAATAGCTTTCACTTTCCTTTTTTGGCAAAGAAATCTTTACTATTCCCTCCACTCATTCTCTCTCCTACATTATTTTAATACTCACAACACCATTATAATTTAATATTCCCTTCACTCATTCTCTCTCCTATTTTCAAATTACACTCACAACATTTTTACTTCCCCCTCATTTTATTAATTTGCGTGCAACCCAAATTTTGGGCAGCTACTATTGGGACGGAGGGAGTATTATAAATATAGCAAAATTATTTAGAGGCTCCAGTAAATGACACGTCAAAGGCCACGTCAGCAATTCAATTTCCAACTCATTTTTATTCCAGATTTTAGTTAAAAAAATATACTCCCTCCGTCTCAGCCGAGTGTACACTTATTTCCCTTTTGGTCAGTCAGCCGAGTGTGAACTGTCCAAAAATGGAAGGGAATCTTCACTATTCCCTCCACTCATTCTCTCTCCTATTTTACTTTTACACTCACAACATTCTCTCTCCTAACTATTCCTTCCACTCATTCTCTCTCCTATTTAATTCTTTACACTCACAACATTTTCTTTCACTTTTTTCCTCTCTTACTTTTCCTTAATCGACGTACCCAACATTTTGGTTTACAGTCGGGTGGGACGGAGGGAGTAGGCTTTATCAAGAATGAAATCTAAATCTGATATAGTCATAATTATTTCGTTAAAAGATATGATAAATATAGGCTTTATCAAAAATGGAATTCAAATATCAAATTGGTTACAGTTTTGCTTCATACGTTTGGTTATATGATTTTGTTTGAAGATTACATTTAGGTTTAGTTGTTTGTTCTGATTTATTAGGATGCTTTTTTAATAATATTAGTTGTTTTTGCAAATTACACATGCAAAGATATAGTTCTTGAATTACACATCCAAGAACATCTACTCTTAATTCTGCAGAATATATGTTTTCCATCATTGGTTACAGTTTTGTTTCACAGGATACTTAAGCAAGCAGAAATATTTTTCCAACTCGGTCATCAACATCAATTCCTCTCTGATAAAAAAAATTTGACCTTTTTGAAGCATATCAATAATCCAAGAAAGTAAAACAGCCAAGAAATTAAAACAATAACAAAAATTCTCAACTGACACTATTTTTTAAATTGTCACATATAATTTGACAAGTATAATTGGGACCAAACAACCAAATATGCACAGCTTCTGTAAACAAGCATTATTTGATTTAAAATTCTGAATAATAACTTGATTTAGATTTTAATTTTGATTTTTTTTTCAATGTAATTATTTCCCAAACGAAATTCAAATATAAACAAAATGTTGATAAGGGACACTTCCTTTTTATTTGAAAAATATATAAACCGAGTCAATAACAAAAAAAATATTCAGAATTTAATTATATATATAAATAAATATATGGTCAAAAGGTCTTAACCGAATTTAAAAAAAATAAATAATAACTGAATTTTTAATTCGATTTTCAAAATATTTGTTTTAATTCAATTATACCTATTCTGAAATTGGGATATTAACAAAATGTTGATAATGGACTTTTATTTTTAAGTTTAAAGATACATTCAGTAAATTAATTAAAAAAAGTACATTTAAAACATAATAATGGATATAACTAACTATTGATGTATATGATATACTCCCTCCGTCCAGTTACATACTTCACACTTTCTATTTTGGGCGTCCAATTACATACTTCACACTTTGTTTCTTTCCCAAAATGGAAAGGAATCTTTACTATTCCCTCCACTCATTCTCTCTCCTACATTATTTTAATACTCACAACACCATTATAATTTACTATTCCCTCCACTCATTCTCTCTCCTATTTTAATTTCACACTCACAACACTTTCAATATAATACTCACTCCTTAATTTACGTGAGTACAGTAACTGTGAAGTAACTACTTGGACGGAGGGAGTACATAGTAATATTTATCGGAAATAATTTAGGTTCAGTATCTATTTTTTTGTTTAAAGATTTATGTTCAATATCTATTTTTTTGTATGAAGATAATGATTCAAATTGTTGATAATGTAAATATCTTTTTGATTTAAAAGAAGTATAAATAATATTGTTACTAAAAATAGGGAATTGATTTACATAAGATCAGAATCATATTAAAAAGAGATATATCATCATATTTATCAAAAATGTTTCATTATTCAATAGAACTCTTTCACTGTTATTAAAGTACTTCATATGCGTTGCTTTTTTTCCTGTTCTATATTTCCTACTCGCATAGTTACATCAATACTACCTCCATACTGATTATTCTTTTCACAAGTTCTTTTGCGGATCATCAACTTTACAGGTAATTCTATATATTTTATTTACTTTTTCTATTTCAATTTCCTGTTCTATATCGATTTTTTTCTTTTGCATTGAATCAAACAACAAAAGTAAATAAAATCCCAAACCAAAAAAAGTCAATGAAATCAACAAATTTTCACCTCAGAGAACTCACACAAACATACACTGTAAAGATCTTTTAGTAATGAAATAAAAATGTTTCTTGAAAATTTCAAAAAAAAAATATTTGTTTTTACAGATTAGAGAGTTGGGTGATTTCTTGAAAGAATAAAAAAGGGCGAGGAAAATCAAAAGTTATAATTTTGAGAAAAGAAGGAATCAAGAGCTGGTTGAGATTCAAGTGTGAAAATAGAAATGAAAAACCCAACAATCATGCATAAGAGTTCCATCATACTAACATAAGAAAAAGTGCTCAATAAACCACTCTGGCCGGGTTTCAGAAAAGATGGCAAACTGAGTATCAAGATCATGCCTTTTAACCACAAATTGCCTCTACTAAAAACACATTGTCAAAAATCCATAAGAAACATAAAGGTATCCATAAACAGGACAATCACACCTTTAATGATTAGTACTTGATGATCAACAATATACGCATATCATGCATCGATTACAGAGATATATAACAAAATTCGCTCACATAGTATTACAGAGATATATAACAAAATTCGCTCACATATACTATGTGAGCGAATTGGTCAGTACTAATCACTACTAAACCTAGAAAAATCGATACATTAAATCGTAATGAATAACGAATCACAAGAAATGAACAAAGATACACTTTTCGTTTAGTGACACGTGTTAACATTATTTATTTGCTTTTTATATACAAGATATCAGATGGCAACTAAGAACAATGTCACTAAGATTAATAACATTTTCAAGAGTTGTAGGTTTAAGACTATTGACGTTCGCGTTTTGCGGATATGGCAAAAAAATCATTTTAGGCAACAGTATAAGGAAATGATACTCATTGACGCTGAAGTAAGTAATCTTTTTATTCTTTATGTTTTTTTATCCTAAAAAATGTAAAAATATAACGTACATATGTTGTTGGTAACAATTTTGTCAAATTATTTGATATGAATACAATTTCCCTACTTCGTTATATAAATTACAACAAAGTTTTATGATCTTAATTATTTCCTTTAGGGATCAAAAATTCAAGCTACTATACCAACTTCAGTTATGCCCAAGTTCAAGGATTCATTCAAAGAAGGTAAAATTTTTCGGCTCGCCAATTTTGCTGTAGCGGATAATGACCCTCACGGCCAAAAGGGAAAAGTTAAGCACTCATGCATAATCAAAATCAGTTTGGCAACAAAGGTCACGGAAATCCAAAACGGTGTGGTTATTTCTGAGAATGGCTTTGATTTTGTGCCTTTCAAAAATTGTATGAACAATCCTAATAGTGGTCTACCTAATAATGTTGAAAACGAGACGTTAATTGGTAAGTATTTATATATATTTTTTTTCGAATGTTGTATGTTTTATTATTTTTATATCTATATAAATAATGTTTATTATATTAATAGATGTAATTGGTGAGCTGATATTGCCACTTGGTGAGATAGAAATTGTTGCAAAGGCTTACAATAAAAGGAAGATGGATGTTAGATTGATCGATCATGAGTATGTAATTTTTTTTTTAATTTCGTCTAAATGCACTAAAAAATATTCATTTATGTGACATTAATTAATAAATGATATTATTTTATAAATATTTGTTGTGGTATTGTAGTGGGGTCGAATTGGTAGCTGCTTTATGGGAGAATTATGCTGATGAGCTTACTGCATATATTAATGCAAGGGAAGAAGTTACAGATGAGCCTATAGTCTTGATCTTACAGTTTGTCATATTATCTAGCTACCAATGTGAGTGTTATTTTTTATTATTATTTTTTATATTATTGCAATATTCAATTCAAAGCTAATATGAGTTTTCATTAAAATAAATATAGGCGTTCATCGTGTTACCACAATGGTCGAGGCTACAAAGATGTACATTAATCCTACATTTCCCAAACATGTCGAATTCCGTAAAAAGTTTGTGCTATACCCTACAATATAATTGATAGTGCTTGGTCGTGACGTGAGTAGCCATTAATATCATTTATTTTTTCTATCGTGTTATTAGGCGAACATATGGGAGCTCAATGGGTAGCCGTACAATCACTGCTGCGATTAATGATAGTTTTAATACAAACTTTGACGAATATTTGAAGAGTAGTGAATTTAAGACTATATCCGAGTTACTTGAATATTCTGAGGTGCTTTAAAGTTTTTTCTTTGTTTTAATAGTTATTTATAACTATCATATTTATTTATTATTTCATAATTTTCTTTCTTCAGATTGGTGACTACACAGTACATGCTAGAATAGCAGATGTAGATACAGATAAGACGTGGTACTACGATGCTTGCAATTCTGGTAATTGTAAAAAAAAGATTGAGAGTATAGGTAAGATCTGCAAGGGTTGCAGTAAGGAGATTAAGAGTTCCGTTCCAAGGTAATATTCATCAAAGTACATTATTCAAAAATTTTATATTTATTAAATATGGAAGTGTTATTTTCATTATATATTTTTAATACAATATACATTATTTTATCAAAATTATAATTTATTTCAATTATATTACACGTATAGGTTCATGTTAAAGATTATTGTTAGATCGATTGACGATAGTGATGAATCATCGGCTATATTCACATTGTTTGATCGGGACGCTGTGCCCTTACTAAACATAACTGCTGCCCAAGCCAAAGAACAAGTTGAAAAGGTATAAAATATTTTCTTTATCTATATACAAATATATTATTCTATTAACTATTGATTATCTTATTATATTGTTAGGATGGTAAATATGCGGATTTTCGGATGCTATTGAGACTCGATTTGAAAGAATTTGTCTCTTTAGGGTAAAAGTTGACAAATTTCTTGCTGGTCAGAGTAATGTTGTTGTGTCTAATGATTCGAAAAACTTCACCGTTCAGTCATTAATTTGCGATCCATAATTAATTTCTCATATTATATCGCAAATGAATAAGGATGTAAGTAAAATCCTCTTGGTGAATTTATGTTTATTCATTTAAATCATATATTTTCTAATGGAAAATAATTTTTTTTATAAATTATTAAATTTATACAGGATGTTGAAGTGGCATCAAAACTAAATGTAGATTGTGTTAATGCTGAAGATGTTAGGGCTGAATCTGTTAAGGTGAGAGACTCAAATCTATGTTTTATTTTATTTTTTAAAAAATAACAATTTTTTAATGTTTTAATTTTTCTGTCTACTTATTTATTTCTTTCAATATTCAATTCAGGATTTGGATATAATAAATGAGCATTCTCATTCGTCTTCATCTCACGAAATTACTCCAGAAAAGCGTGCAATTGATGTTCTCGATGGAGATGAGGATTACCAGCTTTCCACTACATCTATCAAGACTACTAAGAAAATTAAGACGGAAAAGTCTGATTAGAGACGTTTTCCTTGAAATAATTACTTTTTTGGAATCTTTTTTATGTTGGCTTTCTTAGACTATTTGGATTTTTTTTATCATTAATTTTGCATCATGGTTATTTGCAGTGACACTTTAATATTACTATGTTCAAAGTTGAGTTTTTTTAACAGTAATATTGAATTGCATAATTTGTTACTACTTTCATTCCAAAAGTTTCCTTTTTTTCTAAAAAATAATGACTTTATTTAGTTGAAATGAATCTCTTTATGATTTTTTTTATTATTAGATGGAGTGAGCATAATATATGTAGTGTGTTTGATGTGTTTTTCGATTATTGCTTTCTAAATTCGCAACATGAATTATGTTCAGGAAAAGGGGCAGAATGAGCATATTCCTGTCCTTTTTTGGCAGCAGAAGACCTGATGGGTTTTGTCTGTTTTGCTCTTTTACCCATTGTGTAATAATAAGCTCAACAAAGCATCACCATGGATGAAGCTTGAAGAATAACGAATTTTTGCAGCAAAGGAGGGTAAAAGTGATGGAAAACAAGCACAAACCAAATAAAAGCAAAATAGAAGCGTGAATTAAACAGCAAGAAGAAGAACTCAAGAATGCAAACAGAAAATCGAAAAACACAAAGAAGAAAATAGACTAGAATAGCACCAGAAAATTCAAAGCTGTGATTGAAACAACTTGGAAAAGCAGTCCAAATTTATAGCAAACCCACAGATCTGAACAAACAAACTCCGTAAGCAGCGAGCTAACCTGAATAAAGGCTGGAAAGAGCAAATCTTAGAAAAGATTTGATAAACTTAGCTCAAGAACAGTCCCAAACTTCAAAATGATGGCAGAAAAATAATTTGGAGAAGAAGCAATGCACTAAATCCAAGGCAAATAACACAAACAGCAAGCAAGAAAGCAAGTATTCAATCTTTTTCAAATCTTTAGGCACCATAGAGGCTAACAAGCTGCCATAGGGGAAACCATTTTTAGAAATTTCAGCAATTAACAGTAAAAAGAATCATTTTTTCGTGACTCTAATGAAGTGCTTGAATCTTGGCCTTTTTCATATGTTCTTCGGAATGAGAGAGAGAAAGAGAGAGAGAGAGAGAGAGAGAGAGAGAGAAAACTCAGGTGTGAGATAGCAGGTGTGAGAATAATGAAAATTTCAATCTTCCTATTCTACCCCTGTTCTATTAGCTAACGGGAGGTTTCCATTCAAATCCTCTTTGAAACATGTAAATATTCTATTCGTTGCACAAACAATGGTACAGTATTATGATAAAGATGATCTTTACTCACATTATGGATGCATTCAAGTCATTATTTTCACTTGGAGGGTGACCATAGTATCCCCTTCAAGGACGGAGACTTTCTTCCTGATGTTTTGGATAAAGCGACAGTTAAAGAATCTCAATTTATGAAGTGGATGGAGTATAACAGTATTCATTCAGAGGCTCGGAAATATAAATACTGTGAATTTCCTCATCATTTCGTATGGGATAAAACTAAACGTGAATGGCGTCCGAGGAAAGATAAACGTTTTGCAGTGGGGCGTATTTATCATGTTCCAATGAATTGAGGAGAATTGTATTACCTCAGGATAATGTTGAATCATGTAGCAGGTCCCATGGAATTCAAGGATTTGAGAACTGTAAATCGCGTTGTTCATCCCGATTTCAAATCTGCATGTTACGCTCTGGGATTATTAGATGATGACAAGGAATATGTTGATGGAATTATAGAAGCGAGTCATTGGAGGTTGCCCGATAGTCTGAGAAGACTATTTTCTATGTTGCTACTATCTAATAGTATGTCGAATCCGGGAGAGGTATGGGAGAAAACTTGGCACTTATTATACATGATGATATAGAGTACAAGTATCAGAGGATGCACGATAATCCGGATATTCCGTTCCATATTTACATATTTGTTTTACAATAAATATCAATTATGATTTTATTTCTACTTTACAGTTATACAGTATGATTCTATATATTTATCTATATTAATATATTTATTTTGTTTTTTATAATTTCAGGTTTGAAATTAATTAATGAACAGGTCCAGAATCTTGCTTTGGCGGAAATTGAGAAGTTACTGATTGAGAATTGCAGCAGTCTCCATAAATTTAAAGACATGCCTAAACCGATGGGCAATGTCATTGGTGATGTGATAAATAAGCTCATTCTAGATGAGACATCTTATGACATTGATGAGATGAAAGTTGAGCACTTCAGATTACATCCTCAGTTAATAGCCGAGCAAAAGAGTGTTTATGATAAGATTATGTCGGCTGTTGATCGAGGAAACGGTGGTGTGTTTTTCCTCTATGATTATGGTGGTACGGGAAAGACCTTCTTATGGAAAACATTGTGTTCTGCATTAATGAGCAGGAGAGATATTGTTCTTCCTGTTGCTTCCAGTGGCATAGCTTCATTGCTCCTTCCGAAAGGTAGGACCACGCATTCTAGGTTTGGTATCCCGATACAGGTAAACGAGAGCTCAACTTGCAGTAAACTAAAGTCGGGTACGGATGAGGCAAAGACTTCTACGTAAAAATCAAACTAATTATATGGGACGAAGCTCCAATGGCTCATAAACATTGTTTTGAGGCTCTCGATCGTAGCCTCCGAGATATTATTCGTACACCCGAGGGGAGATATTCCAATAAACCATTTGGTGGTTTAGTTATTGTATTCGGTGGTGACTTCGCATGTATTTTACCTGTTGTTCTTAAAGGGAGTAGGCATGATATTGTGCATGCTGCACTCTGTTCATCCAAAATATGGAATGACTGTGAGGTTCTCAGATTGACGCATAATATGAGATTGCAGGAAATTCTTAAATAGCCTTTATTCATCTACTTAAATATTTTTATTTCAATTTAAGTAATTTGTATATATTTAACTTAATGTAGAGTGATTCTACTTCTCATAATTCCGAAGAGATAAGAGATTTCGCTTAGTGGCTCTTGAGTGTCGGAGATGGGATTGCCGGTGGAGATGATGACGGGGAAATTGACATTAACCTTCCTGATGATATATTGATTCGAGAGGCTTCAGATCCTATTGCAAAAATAGTCGAATCTATATATCCTGACTTATTGCAAAATAAGGATGTCAAAGGATTCTTCCAGACTAGAGTTGTGCTTGCTCCAACAAATGAGATTGTCGATAACATAAATGATTATGTCATGTCACTCTTTTCGGGAGACGAAGTTGAATATATGAGTTCTGATGCCATTTGTAAGGATGAGGATGATGAAAATGGTGCTGAAGATATATTCTCACCTGAATTTCTAAACACTATCAAGTGTTCTGGATTGGCAAATCACATTATTAAGCTGAAGGTTGGGTGCATAGTAATGCTTTTGAGAAATCTTGATCAAGCTGCTGAATTGTGTAACGGCACCAGAATGATTGTCACTCAATTAGGTAAATACAGTAATTTTTTATTTTTTATATACATATAATTTAATACTTAATTTTTGTTACATATATGTAGGTAAGCACGTAGTCGAAGCCAAGATGCTTTCGGGAAAGAATGCTGGCATGAAGGTGCTTATTCCTAGAATGATAATGTCTCCGTCAGATGTGACAAAATTTCCGGTAAGATTCCAAAGAAGGCAATTTCTACTTGCCGTTTCTTTTTCTATGACAATCAACAAGAGTCAGGGACAATCTCTTTCCCATGTAGGACTATATCTTTCACAACCTATTTTCAGTCACGGACAACTTTATGTAGCATTTTCCAGAGTAACCAACAAGAGAGGACTTAAAGTTATTATTTGTGATTCAGATGCTCAAACATATGACAAGACGCTGAATGTAGTCTACAAGGAAGTTTTCGACAGACTCTGAGAATTTATGTCGCACAATTTGTGGTTAAACAAAAGCATTGCAATTTCTTATTATTTTCTTTGTTTTTATTTTGTTTTTCTTTAAATATATAGGAGATGGAAGAGATTATGTTGACACTTAGGCACACACTATTAAACTCACGCTATTGTAACCATATCTCTTCATCTTCCAAAGTTGTAACACTAAAATCTTAATAATGTTCTTTGGTTAGGCAGGGACCTAACCTCCCGTGGTTTTGTGCCGGCGAGATAGTTGTCTCAAGGGCTTTCCACGTTACATCATGTGTCAACATCTTTTTTCTGTATTAATTATACTCCTAATATTCGCTACATTGATTATCAATTTCGATTTATATTGTTACATAAAAATCAATTAAAACACATAAATAATTATTTACTTAATCAAAAAAAAATTATTCACCGTCGGGTACCGACGGGTTACTGACTAGTTAAATTAATAACAAAAATAACTTAAACTATTTAAATGTTGAGTAACTCTTGTGAAAAACTAATTTTTTTTCAAAATGTTACTCCCTCCGTCCCAAAATGTTTGTCCCATTTGACTTTTTTGTTGAACTTTGACCATAAATTTATGAGAGATTAATCATGTTTATGAAATTCTAAAAGTTGTTGTTGATAATATTATTAATGGTGAATCAATAGAAATTTTTAGAATTTCATGAACATAATTAAATTGTCATATATTTGTGGTCAAAGTTCAACAAAAAAGTCAAATGGGACAAACATTTTGGGACGGAGGGAGTATAAAAAACTAGTTTTCAGAACAGTTCATCACTCTTATTAGTTAGAGTTAGTGCTTTAAAACTAGTTTTTTTCTTATATTAAGAAAAAATTAGTTTTTTGCAAGATTTTGGCTTAAATGTTAGTACTTTACATCAATAAATTATTTAAATATGTGTGCCTATTGTTATTCCCTTTATTCCAATTATATTGGTTACATTTTTTTTGTGAAATTACTAATCAACTAATATCAATTATAGTCGGTAGAAGTACTAAACTCTATACATCTACGATGGAAAGGAGGACAACGGGTCAGAGAAATGGAGGTTTGATTTAAACCTGCTCAAACTATCCTTGAACACAAATCATTTGGTTTTGTTACATTTAAAAAAGAATGGTTATAGTTGGAGGAGTGACTGTTGTATAAGATTTATGTAGATAGTATATATTTTCCTTTAAAAATATAGTTATATTATTTGGTTATGAATTATTTTAATGTTAGTTTCTACACCATTTGTTCCACCTGAGTGGATATCAAAAAATTGAGCACAAGTATTAAGGAAAAGTAGGAAAGAGAGTTAATGGGAGTAGGTGTTTGTGAGTATAAAAAATAAAATATAAAAGATAATTAGTGGAAGTAATAGTAAATTGATTGGTGTTGTAAATATAAAATTAAAGTAGAAAAGAAAATGACAGAGAGAAATAGTGTAAAAGTTGTCATTTTATAGATAGTATACGCTCACGTGATATGAAAAAAAAAAAGTCTCCACACTCATGTAGACGGAAGGAGTATTTAATCTCCCTTCATTCAATTTACTGTATATTAGTCATGTATTAAAATGGTGATAGTAGTTGGAGGAGTCTATCACTAGTACATAAATAATTGTAGCACTATCAAAATGTAATGAAAGTCAATATAGTTGTTTTTGTTTCACAATAAAGGGTATCACTATTGAAATTTCTTTCATGTTAAGTTTCATGCCATTCAAACTTTTATTATTTTATTCTTTTTCACATTTCTATTAGTTAAATTGATTTCTAGAAATTGCATGTCGTCTAAGCTTTTGTTTGTTTTTGCTTTTATTTCTATTTATACATACTCTCTGCGTCTCACCTGGTTTAGAATTTTTTTCTCAAATAATACATTTTTAAAATTTTATTTACCAAAGTAACTTACTGTTCAAATTTTTTCCCAAAATGTCTCATTTTTTGAAAACTCGTTACACCGTGTAGCGAGTTTATAATTTTTCAATTAAAATCGCTACACGGTGTAGCAATTTTAAATTTTCTAAATTTTATTTAATATTTATGCGCAAAAAAAAAAAACAAATTTGAAATCGCTACAGGGTGTAGCGATTTCAAATTATCACAAAACTAAACCAAACAAACAAAGTCCACCACCACGTAAGTACACTCTATACTAATAATAAGTACTTCCTCCGAATTTAAATTACAAAATAATAATATAAAAATTATATATTAATAAAGAAAACTAAATAGAAATATTATTTTTTTCATCTCAAATAAATATTTTAAAAAATGTACTTCTATAAAAAAAAATATTTTTTCATTTCAAAAATAAATATTTCTTTCGACTCAAAATGAATAACCAAAAAATAATGCTACATTTTTTGTCCAAATAAATGAGCATTACTTCCTTCGTCTCAATGAATATTTTATAAAATAATACTCTTCATTTGCCTCAAAAATTAATATCATATTTTGAGACGAAGACACTAACATTACAAACATTAATTTTAGAGGCGAATGAAGTAGTATTAATTTTTAAAATATTCATTGAGATGAAGGAAGTAATGCTCATTTTTTGGGATAAAAAATGTAGTATTATTTTTTGGTTATTCATTTTTGAGTCGAAAGTAATATTTATTTTTGAAATGAAAAATATATTTTTTATAGAAGTACATTTTTTAAAATATTTATTTGAGATGGAAAAAATAATATTTCTATTTATTTTTCTTTATTAATATATAATTTTTATATTATTATTTTGTAATTTAAAGTCGGAGGAAGTACTTATTATTAGTATAGAGTGCACGTCACAATATTTTGGGGGAAACTAGTTTCTCCCTAAGTTATAAAAAGTCCTATTTTTTTAAACTGCTCTTATATTCGTCAAATATTTGCAAGTTGAAAAAAATTGGACTTTTTATAATTTATGGAGAAACTGATTTCTCCCAAAACTTACTCAGTGCACGTACGTGGTGGTGGACTTTGTTTGTTTGGTTTAGTTTTGTGATAATTTGAAATCGCTACACCCTGTAGCGATTTCAAATTTGGTTTTTTTTTTTTTTAAAGCATAAATATTAAATAAAATTTAGCAAATTTAAAATCGCTACACCGTGTAGCGAGTTTAATTGAAAAATTATAAACTCGTTACACACGGTGTAACGAGTTTTCAAAAAATGGGACATTTTGGAAAAAAGTTTGAACAGTAAGTCACTTTGGTAAATAAAATTTTAAAAATGTATTATTTGAGGAAAAAATTCCCTGGTTTAAGATTTTATCTCTCGGCATGAAGATTGAGAAATACTATTATAATAAGAGGAGAGAAAATGAGTGAAGTAAGTGTTGTGAGCATGAAAGTAAAATAGGAGAGAGAGAGTGAGTGAGAGGAATAGTAAGGGTATTGTTATTGTAAGTATGACAAGTGTGTATTATTAAATATAAAAATAATATAAATTTATCATTTTGGAATATCATAAGTCGAGTGAAATGCCCAAAATAAATAATTATCTTAAGTCGGGTGAGACGAAGGGAGTATAAGATTAGTGTCATTGGTTCCTAGAGAGTGCTTTTACGTCCAAAGGCTTTGTTTAAGTTTTTGTTCATTTATTGTACAAGATTTATAAGTCTCATTTACGAAATTTCATTAATTAATATTCCATTATTTAGTAAACTTTTATAAATAATATTTTATCTGGTTTCAGGCCGGAACGTGCCAAAATAACAATGTGCTAAAATTATAAATAATACATTTTTTGATTACCTATTTAGACCTCATATGAAATTTAATTTAATAATTTATTAAATGTAATATATTTAATATATTAATAATAAATGTTTTTTTTTTTTTGAAAAATGATTCAATTGACTTTTTTTTTCTTTTTTTTGGGCCGTGAAACAGTGTCACGTGCATAAGATGAATGTGGCGGAGATGCGTATGCTTCGATGGATGTGCGGTCATACAAGAAAGGATCGGTTGGGGAATGAGGTGATCAGAGGTAAAGTAGGAGTTGCGCCCATTGAGGATAAAATGAGGGAAAATCGTCTACGGTGGTTTGGACATGTGAGAAGGAGACCGAGTGATGCAACCTAAGCAGAGGCCTGTAACAATGGAGAAATGATAAAATGGCGAGGGGTAGGGGAAGACTCAAACAAACTTGGATTAGAGTAATTGAAAATGATATGAATTTACTTGGAGTGGATGAAAGTATGGTGTTGAAGAGGCCGGAGTGGAGGGCAAAAATCTATGTGGGGGGTTGATTTTTTATTTTTTATTTTTTTATTGTTATTTTTTATTTTTTATTGTTTATTTTTATTTTTTTATTTTTTAAATTTTTTAAAAATTTTTTTAATTTAATTTAATTTTTTTTATTTTTTACGATAACGTGAAGATTCATTAAATTTACCCCAAATTATTTTGGGACTAAGGCTTTGTTGTTGTTGTTGTTGTTGTTTTTTGTTAAAATACTTTTGTTACCCATTAGCGTAACAAAAGTCAATATAGTTGTTTTTGTTTCACAATCAAAGAGTATGACTATTATTGAAGTTTCTTTTATGTTGAGTGGTCTGCTCTACCGTCCAAAAATTTATTTATTATTTTCCCCTATTTTTTATTAGTCAAATTGGTTTCTAGAGATTGCCTACGTTCAAGCTTTTGTTTGTTTTCAGTTTTATTTATACATATAAGATTAATTATTTTTTTAAAAAAATAACAATAAAAAATTTGTAGCTATCTTATATTTTCCCATCTCCCCAAATCATTGCTCATAAAAGCCCAATTGAGATCCAAAAAGTGACACACTATTGAAAGGCGAAATCAAGGTATACTCCCTCCGTCCCAATAATAAGTTCACCATTTTGGTTCTGGCACGCAAATTAAGGGTGAAGAAAATGTTGCGAGTGTAATGGTAAAATATGGGAGAGAATGAGTGGAGGAAATAGTAAATTTGAAAGTGTTGTGAGTGTAATAGTAAAATAGGAGAGAGAATGAGTGGAGGAAATAGTAAAGATTTTTTGCCAAAAAAAGAAAGGTGAAGTTTCTAACCGGACGCCATTTTGGGTAAAAAATGAAGTTATTAATGGGGCGGAGGGAGTATGAGTTATTTTTTAACAATTTGAGAGAACAAATGACTTTTATATCTAGATTTTAAAATAATTCCAGTCTTGTAACCTTAGGTATAAGAGTGTACTTTATTATTTTTTAAAAAAATATACAAAATCGTGAAAAAAATATTTTTATATCTAATTATGTGTTATGCATTTCTTTTGATAAATTTGTACAATCAGATTAGGTTGGCTGGGGCTAAGACTTGCCACAGCGGTGACCCTCACTTGAGGGTCATCAGATAGGACAAACAACAAAAGAAAAAAAAAAAAAGAAAGTCACGAAAATTGGTGATTTTGGGCAATTTGTTGCCCTGCGGTTGCCCCGGTTTGCATCTTTTTTTTTTTTTTTTTTTGATCAACTTATTTTGATTTTGTATTTATATAAATATATTTTTAAAATTAATATATTTTATATATTAATTTTATTTTTAAAAGGTTGGGTTGGGTTGGGTTGGGTCGAGGTCACTGATGGGAGTATAAATTATATAAGGTTGGAAGTGTGTATATGGAAATGAGAGAAATTAATATTTTATTTGAGGTTGGGTTGGGTCAGGGTCACTGATGGGGATGGTCTAAGAAAAATATACAACAAATAATAGAGACAGGTAAACTAAATTTTGCATATTTGGATTCATTTTAGTATTAGTCTAGTGGCCAACCGTGCTCCAAATTTATCAAAAATTTTAATAATTTGTATTTTTATATTTTATTTGATAAATTAGCCTAACATTTTTTTGATAATATACATACTCCCTTCGAACAACTACAAACTACACATTTTTCTCATTATGCGTCTCACTACAAATTACACACTTGCTAAAATGAAAATGTTTTACTACTTTTATATTAATGAGACTCAGATGTCATACTCACAAGTCACAACAACAATTCAATTATTATTTCGTATTCCATTTTTTCTTTTCTACCTTACTTTAATACTTACAACACCTAATCCACTAACATTTTTTTTAATTCTCATGCAAATAGTCAATGTGTAACTTGTAATGGGACGTAGGGAGTATATTTTATATGAATCAAAACATTTACACTTATAAATTTTGTAAAATTGTATTCAATTTTTCTTATCTTTTATTGTACATAGTTTGTACTTATTATTGTTGGAAATTAAATTATAGCACCACAGATTAAACAGACAATTTAATCAACAATAGGGGATTTATTGATCAAGTCAAGAACGTACCAATAAGCCAATAGCAAACCCGAAAGCAAGGAACAGGATCAGGAAAACAGACAGAAACAATAAAACAAACGATTAGAAAACTTATCGTGATTTGATTGAGTCGCCTTAGGAAGACTGTCCTAAGAGAAAATATTGCCCCCAATTGGTGCAACTCAGGTACATGCAAATTTCTCCTAGGATAAAACGATCACGGATTACGTACCACAAAGCAGCACACAGGTATGTAATCGCCGGCGGTCCTATCTCAGTCGCCTTGAATCTCACGAACGAATCTCTATGAATGGGGAGTAATCAATCAATGAATTAAAGTAAAAGAGTTGTTTTTCTCTTCAATAATTCATAGATCTTTCGGCTGGAGGAAGTATATTATTTATACTTGTGGTAAACTAGGGTTTTAGGGCTTTAAAAGACCTAAAAACCACACTTAATTCGGCCCAGGAAATCACAGATACGACGTGAGCGCGGCCGCCCTTGAGGGTGGCGCGACCGCGCTAAGTCACAGCAACATTTGGAGAGTTTTCGGCCAGCCAGCGCGGCCGCCCTCGGCCTTGGCGCGGCCGCCCTCCCTCGCATTGCTTCCGACTTGATTTTCCTCTTGCCCAATTCAGTTCAAGCCGATGACAATTCTAGGTCATAGGACTATGAACTTCATACCACATATATCAAACTTCCAACAATCCCCCACAAGTTCATAGAAATATGACGTGTACAGATTGTCCATTGTAATGCTTTCAGTAATGGTACCTTCCGGCTCGAACCACTACCTATGTTATCCAACGCAAACCTCCACAGGACCAGATGAACGAGTGTCTTGAATCTGATGCCTTTGGATGTAGAGGCCTTTGCTGGTAACAAACACGACAAAAGCTATGATAGGCCCTCTATCGAATACTTGACGCTTATAAGCCATACGTCCCGATCCTCTATCATGAGTGCTTTCAAGGAATAACCCAAATTCCTCTAGTTGCGGCCAACAACAACACTCACTTAGCTGGGCATCTCAGAAGATGTACTGCTAGCATCTTGTCTAAAAGACTTGATCCCATTCAAAGTTCCAAACTTTTACTTTATTAGCAGCAACGAGCACCTCTAGGCTATTCAGGGGATAGACTCAGACATGTAACATGTCAATCTATTATTAGGTGCTTTCAGACTTACCCCACAAACTTGTTATTACCACATTGAATCTCCTTTGTGGGATCTCCTCTCGGGTAGATTAGGTTGCCTTTGCGTTTGAATCGAGACGGGGTTCGAGACTCCATCCGCAACCCTAGATTTTTGAACTAGAGCAAATTCTAGCCTTTTGGTTAAAGGATCACTGTGTTATCCTTGGTACCAACATAATCAATGACTATCACCTTCCGAGACACTTTAGATCCCTTATAGATTTTAATCTAATTTGGATGTGTCTCCTAGTTTTACAATTGTAATTGACACTTTTCGGTTTCTCAATTGTGGCGGTGTTGTCACAATGTACGAGATAACGAGGCGTGGGCTTGCTTGACCGTAGGCGGCTCGGACGTAAGTCCTCGAAGCCATTCGGCTTCCAATCCGGTAGTGTCGAGGGCAGCTAATTCGGCCTCAAACGTAGACCTAGACAACGAGTTTGTTTGGTCGACCTCCAAGCTAACGCAGCTCCACCTAAGGTGAAAACATACTCCGTACAGCCATAACTTCCGGAGTTATAGGCAATCCGGCTTGCATCACTATATCCTTGAAGAACGAAGGATATCTCCGTAATGTCGGCCCAAGGAAATCGTTCCTTCAAGTACTTGAGAACTCTATCAAGAGCTTCCCGATGTGCTTTATTTGGACATTGAGTATATCTAGCCAACCTAGTAACCGAGTAGGATATATCCGGTCTAGTACAATTGGCGAGATACATCAAACTTCCAATAATTTGAGAATATCTCAACTGAGCCATCGGTGCTCCACTTTCATTCTTAGTAAGTGCAGCTGATGGATCATATGGAGTCTTAGCTACTTTGCAATTCTTATAACCAAATTTCTCAATTACACTTTCGGTATAATGAGATTGCGATATGGTTATGCCACTAGTTGAGCGAGTCAACTTAAGGCCAAGAATCACAATAGCTACTCCCATATCCTTCATCTCAAACTTACTTTTCAAGAATTCCTTAGTAGTGTTAATTATCCTCATATCCGTTCCAAACAACAGGATATCATCGACATACAGACATAAGACAATACTACTATCACCAATACTTTTGCTATAAACACACTTATCAAACTTATTAGTAACGAAGCCAAACGATGAGACAATTTTATCAAATTTCTCATGCCACTGCTTAGGGGCTTGTTTAAGTCCATATAAGGACTTAACAAGTTTACAAACCTTTCTTTCATTGGGAAAAGGCCTCAAAACCTTCGGGTTGATCCATATAAATTTCTTCCTCTAGATCGCCATGCAAGAAAGCGGTCTTAACATCCATCCGATGGATAGGAAGATCATATACGAGAGGCGATGTGATAAGCATTCGGATTGTAGTCATTCTAGCAGCGGCGAATAGGTATCAAAATAGTCTATTCCCTCCATTTGCTTGAATCCTTTAGCCACTAACCTAGCCTTAAACTTGTCAACGGTTCCATCCGGTTTCGGTTTCCTTTTGAAGACCCACTTACGTCCTATCGTGCTTTCTGACCGGGAGGGAGATCGACCCGATTCCCATGTCCCATTAGAGACAATAGAATCCATCTCACTCTTAACATCCTTCCACCGCTTGGCATCGAAGTAGCCATAGCAGCTTTGAAGGTTAGAGGACCACCCTCGACATTGTAAGTGATGAAATCACTTCCAAAGTCCTTGGTGGTCCTTTCCCGTTTGCTCCTTCTTGGTTCAATCTCATCGTCGAATGAGTTGCACCTTGGAATCAACCCCCACATTTGTCGGCTCCTCTACTGAAAGCGGGAATGGAATTAGTGGTTGGGTTAGATTCCTTAGGAAGTCCGTCCTTCATAGGAAACACATCACTCAAAAAATGTTGCATCACGTAACTCAACTATAGAGTTCACATCTATGCCGTAAATTTCAGATTTTATAATAAGAAATCTCAATGCATAACTTGTTTTAATAACCTATAAAGATAGCATCAACGGTTTTAGGTCCAAGCTTTTTCTTTTTGTGTGCGGGTACAAGTACCTTTGCAAGGCACCCCCACACTTTTAAGTGTTTCAAGCTAGCCTGTCGACCTCTCCAAAGTTCAAATGGACTTTCCTTTCTATGTTTAGGAGGGACTCTGTTCAGAATATGGCAAGCCGTATTCAAAGCCTCTCCCCACATATATTTGGGCGAGTCCAGACTTATGAGTAAACTGCATTAATCATATCGGTAAGGGTTCTATTTCTACGTTGTGACCACTTTGATTGAGGGGTGTAGGGAGAAGTCTCTTCATGTACTATTCCGTTTTCTTGGCAATAATACATGAAGGGGTTAGACTCATATTCACCTCCTCTATCAGACCTTAACCGTTTAAGTTTCTTTCCGGTTTGTGTTTCTGCTTCATTCTTAAATATAATGAATTTATCTAATGCTTCATCCTTAGAACTAAGCAAATAGACATAACAGTATTTACTAGCATCATCAATAAATGTGAGAAAGTATTTCTTTTTGTCTTTGGTCAACACGCCATTAAATTCACAAATATCAGTATGAACTAAATCTAGAATTTCAGAATTTCTCACAACCGATTTAAACGGACCTTTTGTAGATTTAGCTTCAACACATACATGACATTTAGAATTTTTATCAATAGTATGTTTAGGAATAATATCTAAATTCATCATTCTTTTCACAGAATCATAGTTAATATGTCCTAAACGACCATGCCAAACATTTGAAGATTCAATGGAATAAAAAACAGGATAATCAATAGAACTAAAATTATTGTGCGAACAAACATCGCTTCAACTCTAATTTTAAATAAACCTTCCGAAGGAATAACCTTTCCCCACAAAACTACCGAATCCAAAATTATGACCTTATTACATTTAAATGAAATCTCAAATCCTTCCCTAACTAGGACTAGAACCACTTAATAATATTGCGACAAATGTCGTGAACGTGATACACTCGATGCAAGGTAAGAATGCGCCCATTAGGAAACTTCGTGTCCACGCGTCCGGTCCCAAGCACCTTTGCGGCACTAGAGTTCCCCATCGTCACCGATCTACCACGCTCAGCCGGTAAGACACAAATAGCAATTTATCGCCACAAACGTGCACATTTGCCCAGTGTCAACTAGCCGCTCGTTGGGTTCATAGACAAGAAGATTTCGGGATAAGAAGTTACATACTTTGTAACATTGCAGGTCAGAGCGTCAACTCCGGGTGCGTCGAGTCGGGATCATCATAATCCTTCGGACCCAACACCATGTTGACAGCGGGATGGTCATCGACAGAGCCTTGTGGTCCTTTTCCTTTCTTGGACGGGCGCCCCAGAAAAGTGTCCACCTTCTCCACAATTCCAGCCAGTTCTATTTTGCTTTTGGCTTTCTAAAGTTATTTTTCTTAACATTAAGTTTATCATGGTTTTCTTTTATCCTTAGAGTGAGTTTTCACACCTTTTCCTTTAAACTTGCTTTTACCGCTACCATATTAGCAGCTGCCTCTCCACAGTACGCTAAGTTGGTTACCATTATGCACCTCCCGAATCGCAATTGCATTCATCAACTCATCGAGTGTCAAGCTTCCGACGATGCTTGAGGGTCATAACGAATTTCCCAAGATCGAGGAAACTTCTCAATAATAGCCATGACGAACTTATCAAGAAGTCCCACTGCCAAGATCCTTGAGTGATTGCAAAATGATTTGGAGTTCGTGCATTGTCGGTAACCGACTTTCCCTCACTCATACTATCGTGATAATTCAGAACTTTCCACTTGGTACTTTTCCACACCGGAGTCATCGGTCTTTGTGACCAGTGAAAAGCGATTCCACATGATGGCAACGCAAAGAGTGAGAGGAGCAGAGCAATAAACATCAAAGAGTGCATTCGACAAAGCCGACGAGAATACATCCTCTGACAGCATCATCCTGCTCCTTCCACAGCTTTAACAAAGGAGCCCACACTAATCGGATCATCGCCATTCGTAGCGGGACATTTGAATGACAACATACCAGACATGCCACCAATTGTATTAGATCTTCACGCGTTCGGACAGCGCTTGAAGTTCTTGCCGCCGAACTTCTCCCGGAAGATCGGAGGTGTCAACTAGGACTTAAAGGGAGAACTAGAGGAACTACCAGACATGATCAAATAAAACTATTTTCTCTTAGACTGTTGGAAATTAAATTATAGCACCACAGATTAAACAGACAATTTAATCAACAGTAGGGGATTTATTGATCAAGTCAAGAACGTACCAATAAGCCAATAGCAAAACCGAAAGCAAGGAACAGATCGGGACAAACAGAAACAATAAAACAAACGATTAGAAAACTTATCGTGATTTGATCGAGTCGCCTTAGGAAGACTGTCCTAAGAGAAAATATTGCCCCCAATTGGTGCAACTCAGGTACAGGCAAATTTCTCCGAGGATAAAACGATCACGGATTACGTACCACAAAGCAGCACACAGGTATGTAATCGCCGGCGGTCCTATCTCAGTCGCCTTGAATCTCACGAACGAATCTCTATGAATGGGGAGTAATCAATCAATGAATTAAAGTAAAAGAGTTGTTTTTCTCTTCAATAATTCATAGATTTTTCGGCTGGAGGAAGTATATTATTTATACTTGTGGTAAACTAGGGTTTTAGGGCTTTAAAAGACCTAAAAACCACACTTAATTCGGCCCAGGAAATCACAGATACGACGTGAGCGCGGCCGCCCTTGAGGGTGGCGCGACCGCGCTAAGTCACAGCAACATTTGGAGAGTTTTCGGCCTAGCAGCATTGGCCGCCCTCGGCCGCGGCCGCCCTCCCTCGCAGTGCTTCCGACTTGATTTTCCTCTTGCCCAATTCAGTTCAAGCCGATGACAATTCTAGGTCATAGGACTATGAACTTCATACCACATATATCAAACTTCCAACAATTATGAGTTAACTTCTAATAATATAAATGATTGAATTAATGATATTAGCTATTATCTTTGACAAATAATGATTTTATAATGTATACAAACACATTATCATTAGTAAATATTACTCCCTCCGTCCCACACCAAGGTTCTTTGGTGTGGATTTCATGCTTTTTAAATTTTTTTTAAAGTGGGTAAAAAATTAGAGGAGAGAGAATGTAAAAGTTAAATGTGTGGTAGGGAATATGAAAGATAATGTAAAAGTTAAAAATATTTAATAGGAGAGAGAAAGAGTGGGAGAAATAGTAAGTTAGGCCCCGTTTGTTTCACCGTAAAATAACTCGTTTTCGTAAAATAACTCGTTTTTCGTTGTTTGGTTGAGCCCCCGAAAAATGTTTTTCAGAAAATAACTCGTTTTCCGATGTTTGATTGTTTTCCGGAAAGTGGAGAAAACGTTTTCTGGAAAACATTTTACGCCCTTCCTAAGTAAAACGACTTACTGACTTTGTCCTAAGTAAAACATTTTCCGAAAAATGGTGCCCTTCATGTACAACTCATATTTCACAAGGTACAACATTCTACTTCCTCATTCTAATAATAATAATACAATAATAAATAATAATAATAAGATAATTATAATAATAATAATAATAATAATAATAATAATAATAATAAATAATAAAATAATAGTAATAATAATAATAAAATAATAATATAATAATAATAAAAAAAATAAATAAAAAAAATAATAATATAATAATAATAATAATAATAAATAAAATATAAAAAATAATAATATTAATAATAATAATAATAAATAAAATAATAATAATAAAAAATAAAATAATAATAATAATAATAATAAAAAATAAAATAAAAAAAATAATAAAAATAAAAATAATTAAAAAAATAATAAAAAAATAATAATAAAAATAATAAAAATAATAATAATAAAATAAATAATAATTAATAATAAATAATAAATAATAAATAATAAATAATAATACAAAAATAATAATAATAATAATAAAATAATAATAATAATAATAATAAATAAAAATATAAGACATTTTACGCCCTTCCGAAAAACATTTTTCTTACCAAACAGCCGAAAACATTTTACACCCTTCCTCCGTAAAACATTTTACGCCCTACCTCCGTAAAACATTTTACAGGAAAACATTTTACGAAAAACGTTTTCCGAAAAACGTTTTCCGAGAAATATTTTACGTCGAAACAAACGAAGCCTTAATGATTGTTTTTTTTTGTAAATATGTTAACTTTATAAGGGTATAATGAATGATTTTTTTTGTAAATATATGGAGATGATAAGGGTATAAATATATGAAAACTTTTCATTTAAGGAAGAGAATCTTGAAGTGGGACGGACCAAAAGGGAAAGATGGAACCTTGAAGTGGGACGGGGAGAGTATTAGTTAAAAATATAAAAGTCTACAATGTATACATAATGTATTAGTAGAATATATTTTTACTATGTCTTAGAAAAGTAATTTTTCTAGTTATGGTTAACTAATATAACAATTATCATCTAAAAAATAGACAGTTAGAAATTGATTTTATATAGTAAGTTGAAGATCTAATATTTACCATGTATAGTAACTATTAGGTTATATATTAATAGTTACCCTAGATAAGTAAATATTTTGTCATTAATCTATAGTCACTTTCTCATTTTAGTCTGTAATGTATTTTTTTTTCATATCACCCCTAAATCTTCTGTTTTTTGATTGATGTCGTCTTTACGTCAATCCTCCGTTCAATTTCCGTTAAAAATACCTATGTGGCATGTTGACATCATTAAAATGCTGAGTTGACCTATAATGTTGATAGAAATGGCTGAGGTATTAACCCCATAAAACAACTTGTTAATATTAATAATAAAATTAGAAGACTATTTACTTTTTTATATTTTTTTTATTATTAATTAATGTTATAGTAATCTTATTTGAAATAACTTTTTAAAGATTATTCCATTAATTTTCTCCCTTTTTCTCCAATGATTATTAATTGGAGTAACTCTTGTAAAAAACTACTCCCTCCGTCCCAGATCAAGAGTCCTACTTTCCTTTTTGGTCCGTCCCAGATCAAGAGTCTTTTTTCTTAAATGGAAAGTTTTCCATATATTTATACCCTTATCATCTCCATATATTTACAAAAAAACCATTACTATTCCTTCCACCCATTCTCTCTCCTATTAAATATTATTAACTTTTACATTCTCTCTCTTATTCCCTACCACACATTTAACTTTTACATTTTCTCTCCTATTCCCTACCACACATTTAACTTTTACATTCTCTCTCCTAAAATTTTCTACCCACTTTAAAAAAATTTCTTGACAGAGGGAGTAGTTTTTTTTAAAATGTTATAAAAAAACTAGTTTTCAGAATCGTTCATCACTCTTATTAGTTAGACTTGGTACTTTAAAACTAGTTTTTTTCTTATATTTAAAAAAAAACTAGTTTTTTACAAAATTTTGGTTATTAATTGATGTTATAATAATCTTATTCTAAATTTCTACTTTCAATTTAGGCTATTTTTACACCAGCATAACTTCTACCAAAAACAACTTTGTGACCACCCTCAACCTACCTGCCACCACCATCACTACCAACATCCATCACCATCACCACCACCATCCACCACCAGCACCCAATCACCATCCATTAAAAACACCAACAAGCAAATTCTTATAGTAATATTCTACTTCTACTACTAAATCAACACATACACAACACCAAGTTCGATTCAAACAAAAAAAATCCCAGATTCGAAAAAAAAAAAAACAAAGCACCGCGATCTGAACGAAAAGAAAAATTCAAATTTTGAAAATATTGAAATAAAATCTCAGATCTGAAGGGAGGGAGAAGGCGGTAATGCGAGAGAAAAAGAGAGAGACGATGAATTTGCAAATGGGTCGGCTTAGGGCAGCAATTGGAGAGCAATTTGGCGATACCGACGTTGCTTGCAATCATCTGCCGCCAAAGCGAGAGAGGGAAGGGGATCGATTTTAGAGATGAAGGTCGAGAGATGGAGAGATTGGGGCGACGGCGGTTGTGGCTGGATCTCGAGAAGGACGTTGTAGCAGAAAGGAGGAGATATGGGCGTCGGCACTGTGAATGGGAAGGAGAAGTGGTCGGAGATGGGAAGGAGACCAGAGTAGGAGACTGACTGGTTTTGGAATTGACGGCAAGAGCGTAGAGGGAGAGGTGGGTGGAGTGTGAGACGTTGGGTGGAAGAGAGAGGGGGAGATGAGGAAGCCCTTGTTTTTTTTCCTCCAGATCCAGGTCAAGTTAGAGGACGGGGAAAAGAGAGTTAAAATAGGAGAATTGTTATTCACCCCCCAAATTTTATTAATACCCCTAGGTTATTATTTTTTTAAAAAAATGTCATTAATTGAAAGGACTATGTTACCCTCCTTCATATTATTTACTGAAACCACCGGAGTTAGTTCGGAGAGATCTGCGGGAGAGTTCTGCGGGAGAGATCTGAAGACATCGGAGAAGAAGACGACGGAAATCTGAAGAAGAAGATCAAGATCAAACCCATGAAGATGAAGGTCCAAAATGTGAGCTTGGCTAGAGATGAATGCCACCGGAGTAATCTAATGTAAGGGGATTTTTCCATCTTGAATTTGCCTGGGGTTGATGGGATGTTATCAATATGGGGAGACATTTGCTTCATTTTTCTTGATTTTTTTCTAATTTTTTGTTTCTGGGTGTTCTTGATTTTGACCAAAGTAGAACCAGAAAAATCAAGATTTGGAAGAAATTTTCCCTTTGACCAAACAAGAAAACAGATTACCCGGGTTATGATTTTTCTTGGGAAATTTGTTTCGCTAGAGATTAGGGAGGATCTTGATCTTTGACATGATAATGGGTAATGAAGATTGGAGAGGAACAACCTAATGGGCCTTGGCCTAGTGGTATCATGGTGACTTTCCGAAGGGGAGGTCACCGGTTCGAGTCCCCCCAAGGAAATTCTTTGGGCTTTATTTCCTACCTTGGTTTCAGGGTCCTTAGGAGCCTCCCGGGGCACATCCGTGCAGTTAAGGAAGCAACATTGCTGGGCATGTAACCTCAGTGTAGGGAGTTCAAATCTTGACAAGAGCAGCTGGAGCAGCCAATTGGTGTTGTAAGAGTGATGTAAATGCCTCTTTGGCAGGAGCAGCTGGAGCAACCAATTGGTGATGTAAGAGTGATGTAAATGCCTTGTAGGAGGGCTCCCTTGTGGCTGCAGGTGTAAGGAGTCTTTGCCTTGCAGTGCGTGGCATATCCCGCGATTTCACCTCGCCAGATATCTTTGAGGGGCCGGAGAGTAGTCCAGGTTAGTCCGTGGCGCGAAACCTGGATATCAAAAAAAAAAAAAATTGGAGAGGAACATATTACCCAGGTTATGATTTTCCTTTTAATGATTGAATGAATGGGAAGAGAGAGAGAGAGAAAGGGATTCTACTTTTGAGAATTGGTGGTTTGGTGGTTTCAGTAAATAGTACTATGAAGAAGGGTAATGTAGTCATTTCAATTAATGATATTTTTTTGAAAATAATAATGCGGGTGTATTAAGTAAATTTGCGAGGTTGAATAACAATTCTCTAAAATTGGGGTCTTATTTGCAATATTGTTCCCTTTTTTTGTTTTTGTTTTTTAGGGTTACTAGTTTAGTTTAGTAAATAACATTTTCAACCCTTTACTTCCATGTCAACGTAATTCATTTTGTTCAAAGCCAACTAAGCAAAATGGTGATATAATATGCACATGGACATTTTAATAGAAAAAATAAATGAAGGAAGGGCGACATTAATCAAGAAACATGAGGTTAACATTAATCAAGAAACATGAGGTTAAGGGGAGAAACGAAAAAAAAAAACATTTCAGACTAAAACGAATAAGTAACTATAGGTTAGGGATTAAATATGTACTTTTTTAATCTATTAGAAAACTAATGTTTCTAATTGTCATCTTGAAAATAGACATTTAGATATTGATCTTATATAGTAAGTTGTACATCTAATATTTATCATGTATAGTAACTATTAGGTTATATATTAATAGTTATCCTATATACTACCTTTGTCCTATAGTAAGATTTTTAATTTTTTTGTTGTTTGTCTAAAGAAACTTTGAGCTATAATTAAAGATTAATCTAATTATTCTAATGAAAATCTATAACTTGTTATTGATACAATTTATAATGGTATATCAACAACAAGTTTTAGATTTTTATAAAGATAATTAGATTAATCTTTAATTATTGTTCAAAGTCCGTTCAGACAAACAACAAAAAAACTAAAAATCTTACTTTGGGACGAATGATGTAGTACATTATGAGTAACTAATATTGAATTATTACCTAAGATATTTTAATGTATTAAAAAACTAATGTTTCTAATTATATTTTACTATAATAATATATATTTATTAAATAGTAAATTTAATACTTATCATATATAGTACCATATATAGTACGTAATTGTGACAATTAACTAATAGTAAACTAAATAGGAATAGTTATCATATACATTAACTATTATGATTAACTAATACTATTAATATAAATAGTTAACCTATATAATAACTATTATGATTAACTGATATTATTAGAATTAATAGTTAACATAAACTCCCCCGTCCCATCCGGAAAAGGCACAACATTTCATTTTGAGTGTTCCAATTGAAAATGCACAATATCGAAATGAAAAGTTTCTATTATATTTTTTTATTTATGACACCCAGTTGTCATACTCACAACAACTGTACACTTAGTATTTCATACCCCACTTTCTCTCATATACTTCACTTTTCATGCTCATAACTCTTTCTCCACTATACACTCTCCTTAAATCTTGTGCAATACTCATTTTGTTTATTTTCGAGTGGGGCAAAGGAAGTATAGTAACTATTATGATTAACTAATACTATTAAATAGTAATAGTTAACCTATATAGTAACTATTATGATTAAATAATACTATTAATAGTAATAGTTAACATATAGTCCGTCTGTTCCACTCGAAAAAAAAAATTATTTTTGGTGTCCCATTTAAAAATACACATTTTCAAAATAGAACCTTTTAAATACTAATTTATTCATGGGACACAATTGTAATACGCACAACAACTATCCACCTACTATTCTCTACCTCAATTTATCTCTTCTACACCTACTATTCTCTACCTCAATTTATCTCTTATCTCATTTTTTATACTAACAAACACTTACTCTACTATATACTTTCCTTAATTCTCATGCAAACGCAATTTTGTGTCTTTTCGAATGGAACGGAGGAAGTATATATTAACTATTATAATTAAATAATATTATTAATGGACATAGTAAACTTATATAATAACTATTATTATTAACTAATAGTATTAACTAGAATGAGAATATCAAAAGTCATTTTGATTTTGATTTGGTGATGATGTGGATTCTCCAAAATCAAGCTTCTACCAAGACATGTCCACATGACAAAATTCATAGGGCTCCTCATCAACTTTTATGTATACTCCCGTTTTTCGAAAAGGCATTTTTGATCAACTTTAGTAAATTTTGACCTATACATTAATGCAAATTTATTCATTATATTGAAATTCTATAACTCATTAAATGATTTATCAATAACAATTTTTAAAATTTCAATATAATGATTAAATATGCATTAATGTTTGGGTTAAAGTAATTTGTATACATCAATTATATTAATTATCCCAAAAGCAATCTCGACCCCTTTACAAAAATTTCTGGCTTCGCCACTGATATCAACACTTGTATTCTTTGCTTTTGTATTGATCGATCATATACGCTCAGCACTGCCGTTACACAGTCTCTCCATCTTCAAGCCTCCGGGATGCTGAAAGGAAAAACGTTTTCTGGCCTCCATATCAACATATGTTACTGCAACATTGAGAAGTGATAAACCTCTCAGCAAATGTTATAAAGTATAGAATTCAACATCTAGTTTAAGGCTCAACTAATCTATTAAATGCCCTAGTCACCTGTCAGAGAGAAAAACACTGACTTGGAAACTGAATCCCCGAGTAAAAATTCCAAAAATAGGAGGTGGTATAATTCGTAAGAGAAAATAATAAAGACATTACAATCAAGTAAAGCATCATTTATAAAAAGTTGACGTGCGTACTAGGTGTTTTTTTAGGAGGGAGTATTGAGAAACTTTGTTGTATAAAAACTTAAAGAATAATACTAGAGGCACAAAATAGTCACAAAAACTTGCTCACAAAATCCTGGGTGTAATGATTTTATTTATGATTTTAATTAGAGTGCAGCGGGTCCACTATCGATACAATCAATAAAATATCGCCAACTCATTTGTGAGCAAGATATTGTAACTTTCTTTTGTGTCCCTTGCTCAAAACTTAATGAATATGACTATTTAGGTACGGGGAGGATGGAGTCAGGTCTGATCATACTTAGAGGCAAGTGAGGCCATGACCTAAGGCCCCCCAAAAGAGGTTAATTTTTAGGGCCTCCATTTTATTTTTTTGCATATGTATTAAATAGGCCCAATTTTAACCCAAACACTTAACGCAATTCAATATTTAGCCCGCCCATACAAAAACAACCCACATTAAATAAAGCCCGAATTTTGTTTTTCCCTAATCCTTTTAACTACGTAAAAATCAATGTCAACTTGAAAAAAAAATCAGTAATCAACAAAAGGCAGAAAAGGGAGGAAATAAAAACGACGCTTGTAGCTACCACACCATCCCACGAACACCACACTATCCCATGAACACCACCATCATTGCAGTCATTGCACCACACCACCATCGCATAGTCATGTAACTTTGTTCCCCATCTCCTTATTGATTTCGAAATTCCCCTCTCTCCGGTCTCCCCATTTTGATTTTTGAATCATATTAGAGTTTTGTTGATGCCAAAAATGTTTGGATCAGCCCAAATCCAGCGGCAGTTTGTATCCTAGATGTTTGAATAGCCTAAAAAAGAGGAACAAACACGTAAACTAAGTCGGGGTCCACGGGCGAAGTCCCTCCGGCGTGAGAGTAAGTATTCGTGTGATATAGAGAGCAAATCAATTGACAAGAGTTTTGAGTCAAAAGATGCGTTATCTTAATTATGTGAATTATGACTTGTATTTATAAGTGTAGGATATATAGTCCGTCCTTGGATAGGAAGTTGTGTGACATGAGGGTTATATTCCTAGTTGGATTATAACTTCCCACAATCCTTGTTTGATTAGAATTATATTTGCCTTCTGTGTACGTATGCCTAGGAGGCATAATCCTCGGCGTATGTTGTTGATCGACATATATGAATGCCGAGGAAGAGGAGAGCAAGGGTAGGAAAGCCCATTTCCCTTGTCTTGGTGTTGATGGAGGAGGCACTTGGTCGACCTCTTCTAGATGCCTTCATCGACATTTATAGGTGCCTTGGTCGCATATGTGAACTCTGTGCCTTAGTCATTTTATTCGCTCTGCTATGTCTAGGTCGACATAGTGAGAAATAATGAGGAGGCATGACGAGTATAGGTAGGGAGGCCCACTCCTTACGTCGTATTTGAGACTTGTATGAATTATGTATTGGGCCCAATCCATTGGGCCTTGCCCGGCTTATGACCCATAGTCGTACTTCGGTTTATATCGTTCAGTTTCCCCTGACTTCCTAGCTCAGCTATGCCGAGGAGGAAGTGGTGCTCGACCTGGGCTTAAACGAATAAGAAAGGTCTTATTTCAAATTACGAGGCATAATCATTTATCCATCAATTATTAGGACATTGATGGGCGCGAATATCGATGACGAGACATTTTCCTTGGGAACACGCTAGAACATTAATTGTGGGGAGGTAGATGGCGCCTTAACCCATTTTTTGACCCATACCTGTTTAGATCTGGGTATAAAAGGCCAGATCCATTTCCTTTTTACTCTTTTATCACTGTTCATCCTTGAGAGAGACATATAAGCTTTGAAACCTCAAGTTTTTCTTGAGTTTGTCCTTGATTTTCTGAAATCCACGCTTGATTTCTTCGTGTTTGTGCTCAATCTTCTGCTTTTCTCTTCATCAATCTACAGATTTAGGTATACGTTTCTTCCTAATCCTTTTACTTCTTGCGTTTTACTTTGATTTTTTGGGTTTCTTGTTCTTGGTGGGTTGTTGAACCGCCATTGTTGTAGTTTCTTGAGGCTTTTCTTGTGCTTTCCTCGTTCATAGACATGGACAAAACTTGGAGAAGTAATCACCACGCCTTGTACTGCTAACACACCCAAAACCTTAGGATTTACCAAAGGGTTGATGGGCCATGGATGATGTTAAGTTTGGGTGAGATTGGGGAGATTCTGACAAGGTATCAAAGCCCTAGTACTGACGTCGGTTATCCTAGTCGATTTAGGATTGATCGACTTAGCGTTGATTCCCCAAACATTGTGATGTTCCACGGTTGGTCCGAAATCATTGACCACATCAATTTATACTACTTGAAGTCCAACCACCTGGAGCGTCCTCTATTGGGTAAGGATTCCTCCTCGAATTTAGTTAATAGGACGGGGAGGGATACCCTTCCTCGTCCTCGTCTTCCATTTTGCCTTAGCCAAAAACTAACCTTTTATCTTTGTTTATGCAGCTATGACGGGAAGAGGAAGTAATGTCGCTCGTCCTACAACTGGTCCTTCTACCTCAGGCAGAATAGAAAACGCATTTGCCGAGGGAGCCCAAGCTGGCAACCGAGGGAGGGGATATGGTAGGTCTAACACCCCTAAGCCTAGATCTGCCAAAGCCGGGGAAGGAGTTGCACTCTAAGTACGGAGTGTCGAGGGATGAGTACTGACTTAGCTACCTTCCCGGTGCTCCTATCAAAGACGAGGACGCCATGAAAGGTTTCTTTTACTCTTTGAACCATGTCAATTTTTTCTACAAACAGTTCCAACTAGGCCTTCGTCTCCCCCTCGATCCGTTTATCTGTGAGTTTTTGAAAGATATGCAAGCCGTCCCTGCTATGATAGGTGCCAATGCCGTGAGGTTCCTCACCGGCTTCATTGCTCTTTGTCGTAGCTTAGGTTTTGAGCCTTGTCAATCAGTCTTCCATCATTTCTTCACCGTTAGTTATAAGGAAGATACTAGAGTGTTGGTGGTGAGGAGTGACCCCAATCAACCCAAATTAATATACCCAATGTCGAGCAAGGTATCTGGGTGGAATAATCACTTGATAAGGGTTGGAAGACGACAAGGCTGGAAATTTGTTGCACCCCCAAGTTCCCTGGTGTGCCCGAGCAAGTGTGGAGACCGAAGTGGAGCAACCAATTGATTGATCGGTTAATACAATTTGCCTATGTCGGCACGTTGTGTTGGTCAAGCTTGGAGACTGACCAATGCTATTATGTCCAAGCCGGCATTATACCAGGTCCTCTTGACGGTTTAATGCCCATGGTCCCAGTAGTTAGGGGAAATAGGTATCCAGACTGACCGGAGGGTACATCCCGGTCTCGTCTTTCATTCAGAGTGAGATATATGCAAATTGTATGAGAACCGATGTTTGACTGTGAATGACCTGCCAGGGTGTAAATTTCTTGCTTCTCGACTTTCATACTTGACACTTTTACTTGATATATTACTCTTCTCGTCTTTTACTAATTAATACTCCTCATCTTTTCAGATTTGACCGAGGAACAAGAGAAGAAAATGGAGGAGGAAGTTCTTGTACTATAATAATGTGATGTACCCGATTTTTGGCGCCCGACAAACTTGGCGTTTGAAAAGATTTTTGGAATTGGTAAATCTTTAGCAGACTTTAAAAAATGAACGGAGTCACCGCCATTTTAGTTTAGGGCCAAAACTTTGAAAAAAAATCCCAAAAGTACAAAAACGAGTCCGGAGGTCACGTTACACTCCGGGAAGAACGTTTGACGTTCACCCGGAATGCCTCGTATGACGTGTCTTCCATACTCGAAACTTTTTTTTTGTGTGTGTGTGTTTTGAAAAAGGTTTTGAATTAAAAGGGTTTTCTAGAAATAAAAGAAGTCTAAGGGACTGGACTGGAAAACAGTTTGAAAAACAGTGACTAAACTGGAAAATAACAGAAACTGGAAACTGTTTGCAGATGACAATGTCATTCGCGTGGATGACTTTGTAGTGCAAGCTCATCCGCGCGGACAAGGGTGCAGTCTCAATATTTTAGAGTTTCCTAATCAGTCACTGTAATTTCCAGAAACTTAACTGAATTTACAGGACTTAACAAGAAATGTAACTGGAAGGCAGAAAATAAAGGACATTTGTTTTCTTTGGGCATCCATGTTTGTCCTCTCTTTCCCTAGACTTTGATTAGTGGTCATTAGTGATGAATCCACTTAATCAAGCCATCCCGGGGGTACATTAGGACTTTGAAACATGTCATTTGCAAGGGAAAGGGGGATTTGACATGAAAAGTAAATTAACAAGAAAATTAGGTCAAGATGTATCAACTTTAGAGAAAGATCTCTAAGGTGGTCACAAGAAGGACCATCCTTGAGATCTATACTCAAGTGTATCTCCTACATCTTGTGTGACATAAATATGTAAGTCTTAAGGATGTTCATCCATAGAAATGGTTTCAAGGTGAACATTCTTAGACTAAGGGGGGGGGGACATTTGCAAGAAAGTAAAAATTATGGACCATTTGAAGTGATCATCTGTGGAGATGAACTCCAAGATGACCACATTTTAGGTCAAAAGAGCAAGTAACAATTAGTAATGTAAAGAGACATAGAAGGTAAAAATATGGACCACTTGTAGAGAATCATCCATGGAGATGAACTCCATGGAGATCCTCTTGGATCCTTGGGACATAGAGGGAAGGGAGGTAAACAACAAGTAAACCAACAATTCTACATCATTTATGTATGAAATGTATGTATGAATGAAGGAGATTTGAGTAAGGGAACGAGGGTTTTACCAATGTTTCTTAGGTTGGTGTTTAGGGTTTGAGTGATTTCAAGGCTTAGGAAGGATTTGGCGTTGGATTTGAGTGGTGGGAGTGTTTAAGGTTGTTTGGAGTATAAATTTTGACAGCGTAACAGTAGGATATAGGATTTCTTGGCTTCTGAAACTGAGGGGGAAGGGTTGTATTTATAGGTTGGCCAGGGTACAATCTCATCCGCGTGGATGACTTTGAGGCTACAATCTCATCCGCGCGGATGGGATCAGCAGCGTGCCTGTTTTTTGCAGAATGTTGTTTTGGCTGTTCTCCCTTGGTCAATATTCTCTTCTTTCTTGGAAATGACATATTCCAGCGAGGTCCTAGGCTTTTCTGTTATTCCTAAGAGGTCCTTCCTCATTCATATTGTCTAAATAATGTCTGAAATGCCCCTAAATGATTATAAATCATTAAATTAAGCTGACGGAACACTAACGACCCAGATTGGAGCACTTACAAATACCATATAATTTTTAACAATATTTAGTAATGTTCAAAAATGTTCTGTTGGTTAAATTGAATTGAGCCCATGTTTGAATTACACTGCTATTTGCTGCGTAGATTGATAACAATGTTGCAAGGGAGATCATAAATCATAGGTCACTTCGGCATCCAAATATAATTCGATTTAAGGAGGCAAGTATTTTCGTCTCTCTGCAATTTTGATTTATAGATTATTTCTGATGGTTACTCTGTAAAGGATTTTCTCATTGTGGCTTGAAATTTGGTTATAGGTGGTACTTACTCCTACTCACCTTGCTATTGTCATGGAATATGCTGCTGGGGGAGAGCTCTTTGAGCGGATCTTTAATGCTGGAAGGTTCAGTGAAGACGAGGTTCACTAACTTATTTCTAACATGGCACATAGCTGACATCATTTGAATATGAAGGATGCTTATACTCGATTTTGTTGCCTTTTTCATTTTGAAATCTTGTTTGGTTGATATATCTCCTTCAAGATTTCAGGCTAGGTACTTCTTCCAGCAGCTTATATCAGGTGTCAACTACTGTCACTCCATGGTAAAAGAAGCTTTCATTATCTATTGATGCGTGTGTATGCGTGGTTGTGCACAGCTTATGTTTCAGTGTAGTTACATTTCTTTAATTTAAATTTCATGATATGCAGCAAATATGCCATAGAAATCTAAAGCTGGAGAATACTCTTCTAGATGGGAACCCTGCACCACGGCTGAAAATCTGTGATTTTGGTTACTCAAAGGTTTGAATTTTTTATTTACTTGCTCAAAAGTTCAATTGATATTGTGAGGGAATTCAACAATTAATACTCTTATCACATCATTGCAGTCATCTCTGCTGCACTCAAGACCCAAATCAACAGTCGGAACTCCTGCGTATATTGCTCCAGAGGTTCTATCTCCAAGAGAATATGATGGCAAGGTAAAAGTGTGTATACATTTTAATTACTTGAATACCACATGATTTCAAGTTGGGAATTAGGAGGGCCAATTTTACTTAGGTCAAATGAAATGCAAAATTAAGAGTCGTCTGATTTCTGAAAAGTATGTTTTTAGATGTTTTGCTCTGTGGGAGTATAATATTAGTTAATTACGCTATCTTGGGATGCTATTTTGAAGATGGTGTAAAACAAATCTGGAGTCAGTCCAAGCAGTTGATTGTTGTTGTCTTTTGTTCCTGCTCATGACTAATAATTATTGTCCTTTGTGATACTCATTATTCTATGGACAGTTGAGTTGTCACTTCCCTGATCCATTTGGTTCCAAGCAATGTGATGTCAAACGGTGATGGCAAGGAAAACTAGCGCACAATTACCTTTTGCTGTCTCCTTTTGATAACCGTCCCAGTTTGCTGCTTGCAAACTCCCAATAAACATGTTGTCGTAATCGTCTCTTCTTTCTTTTTTGTTTTTTGTCACTCAAGATGTTATGGAGTCTCACTTAAGTGCAACAATATTATCTTATTATAAAAACTAAATAAGAAAAGGAGCCATGCCATAAGCTGAACAGTGAAGTGGAACCTTAAGCTTCCCTGATTGTTGCATTAGTATGCAAAGAAAAAAAAGTCAGCCAACAGCCAACTCCCCCGCCATCCCCCCTGAACGGTATAAACCGAGATATGAACATGGGTTTGCTCAAGCTGGGCCTAATTGAATTGGGCCATGAATATTATCTAAATAACCAAGTATCAGGGCCGAGTAAGGTCTTCCTTGTATGACGAGGAACGTTTATCTCGGCCTATGGTCAATATGCTCGGGCCGTCATGCCGCAAGTGACGAGGAAAGAAAAGTTCTTACCTCGGCATTTCATCACCATGACGAGGAAACAAAATCATTTACCCCGGCACATCTTCGTGTCGGCCAATCTCCAAATGACGAGGAAGCAGAATCATTTACCTCGGTCTATTCGCCAAAGCCGAGGTAGAACATTCATGTTCCTCGGCGTTCCGGCTAGTAGAATATACAGTCCTTATACAACAAGGATTACACATTCATGATTCAATCAGGATTGTAATCAACTACACCACTTCAAGTCAAACAAGGACTCTTTAACAGATATAATTCTCTTAGGATTACATCTTATTATCTCTTACAAGTTTACTTCAACATGGATTCTATCAATCCATCCCTATAAATACTGAAGCCCATGGCTCATTATTTGAGTACGTTACTTTTTACATTGGGAAAACTCTGTCCATTTGTTTTCTCATATACAAACCGTGAACTTACTCTCACGCCGGAGGGCCTTTAGCCGGATCCGCCCCGGCTTAGTTTACGTGTTTTCTCTTATTTTCAGGCCTTGCAATCACCGGAGCAATCATCGCTTGGATTTGGGCTGATTTGACGATTTTGGCATCATCAATTGGTTCCATTGTCGGGAAATCGATTCAAACACCCTTGGTTTGGCCTGGAAAACGCTCGCTAAAAGCCAATTTTCTTGCCAGAATTTTTCTCTCTGTGAACGGAATTTTTGGATCGTTGAGACTCTGTTCTTGAAACCGCCGGGATTTGCGAATTTCAACCGGATATTGCCCAGATTCCGTTTGGAGGCGTTTTTTAGCGTTAAAATTCCATCCCAGTTTTGGCTTGAATTTTTTGTGTTGGAAAAATTGCAATTGGGTTGTTTGTTTTTGGTCAAATTTTGCCCTAATTTTGGCCGAAACTTGGATCTATTGGAAATCGTGATTTTGGAAAATTTGCACTTGATAATTTCTTTGTTGACTTACAATGGATGGACAATTTGCAAGTGTAGCTGGCGAGGAGGATCAAACCCAGTGAATGGGGCTAACTTTGGAGCCGAGGAGCTGCCTCCTCCTCCTCCTCTACCTCGGCCAAATGCCCTTCCTCCCTCTCCATGACCGCTTCGTTCCAAGGGTCGAGGTGAATGCCGAGGAGAAGGTGCTTGAGCTTCCTCGTCCTACTCGTACCCGCGGAAAGCAAGTAGGAAGGAAGAAAACAAAGAATGCCGACGCCGGTCAAGCGGGAGGAAGTCAACCCATTGGCCGACGCTCTTTGTTACATAGAGCAAATGGAAACTTTACAAAGAATGTATGAAACACGAGTGCTCTCTTGCAATTAGACCCCGAGCATTCCATGGCTGAATTTATTAGGCCATG
This sequence comes from Adenophora triphylla var. japonica, assembly GCA_022495995.1. Lineage (NCBI taxonomy): Eukaryota > Viridiplantae > Streptophyta > Magnoliopsida > Asterales > Campanulaceae > Adenophora > Adenophora triphylla. The sequence continues at coordinate 769,478 of JAFEMH010000182.1, forward strand.
CAGGGCAACCCCCTCGAAAAGAGACGGGATGAGCAACAACCTCCTCCCCTCAAGGCCAGGGACCTACCAAGGCAAGCCCCGGGATTCTCCTCATCCTCGGCACAACAGTAGCGAGAGGGCTCCGGTGGTCGACTTGAGAAGCCACTTAACTCCTAGGGAAGAGGAAGTAAATTCCGGGGACCTAAGAACGAGACTCGGGTTGAACAGACGCCTATCCCCTGCTCGTCTTGTCATGGCACCTAGGCATCCCACGCCACCTCGATCTCGTCGACCAAATTCTCCTCGACCTCGTCGGCCAGGATTCTCCTCGTCCTCGGCATCGAGAATTTGCAAGGCCGAGGACACCGAGCCGTACGAGAATGATACTTGGCGGTCAAGACACTGGAATTAAGGCGTGACAAAGCTCCTTCCAAACGGGACGGCCACCGCATGACGCGGAGCACACGGTAGGGTGAATGATCGCCCCAAGGACAAATCCGTCGAAGCTCCCAACGAAGCACCCGCTCAGCGTGTGACAAGGAGTGGAAACCAAGCAATGGGAGCTGTTGAAGCAAAGGCTGGATGACATGGAGAGGGAAAGAAGTTTAATGACGATGATTATGGTAGGCAACACGTCCATTCTCTTTGAGGATAAGCTGCGGCTCCACCTAATCCCCACCTCAAGCTCCCTAATTTTGAAAAATACAATGGCACTACGATGCAAAAGACCACGTGCAAAGTTTTGAACAAACTATGAATCTCCTCACCACTTGATGACACCTTTCTGTAAAGCTTTCGCGAGCACCTTCTCGGAACGGCTTTGACTGGTTCCGTGAGCTTAAAAGAGGTAGCATCGATTCTTTGGAGAGGCATGAGGAGAATGTTCTTGGACCACTTTGCTACTGGTAAGAGGAAGATAAGGCGGGCGACTTGGCCAACATTGAAGCGAGGAAAGGGAGAGACCACCCTCGGCTATTATAATCGGTTAGAAAAATGGCGGACCGGGTTGAAGAAAGCCTCGCTGATAGGGAAGTTATTGTTTGTTTCAATTCCGGCCTAAAATCTGGTCCCTCGTTTATGAACTCTCGGCCGGGGAACCTCAAACGAAGTCCGAGCTATACAAGGTAGCTTATGCCATTTCCATGGTGAGGACAAAACAAAGAAGAGGAGGCGACAAGACAGAAACGAGGCGACGGGCAATCGCCGAATAGTAATGGAAACGGAAAGGGTTCCAAAGGGAAAAACAAAACAAGGAGTACGGAGAAACTTGAGTTCACTCCTCTTACTAAGCCCATCTCTGAAATCATGCAGCTGGTCAACCTTCCTCCACCTCAACCAATGACCAGACAAGCCAAAATTCCCTCGTAACATGAACAAATCTGTGATTTTCACAAAGACAACGGGCACACCACTGATGGCTGTTGGGCCCTCAAGAAAATAATCCAGAAATGGGTCGACGAGGGAAAGTTAGATCGTTATGTTATGAAAAAAGATAACAAGCGGAAGCGGAAGGAAGAGGAAAGTGAAGATGACGACAAAAGCGAGGATGAAGACCGTAGGCCTCCTAGGGCCAAGTTGCATGTGATACGGGAAGAGGTAACTTCTACCAGAAAACTAAGGGACCAGATCCACGAGCTGAGCAAAGTGTACCATGTTCCTGCTTGGATCCATAAAGCGGAAGAGGTCATTAGTTTCTCTCCTAATGAGTTAGCTGGAAGCCGAGCAGCTCGTGAACAACCCTTGGTGATAAAGGGCCGAATAGACAACGTTGAATCCGAAAGACTTCTTGTTGACACGGGGGCCTCCCGTGACATCCTATATTATTCAGCCTTCCAACAGATGGGCTTGAAAGACACCATGTTGGAACCCTACCATGGAAGGCTAGAAGGATTCACCAATCACAAAGTTGGAGCCAAGGGAGGCTGTGGAGCTAGAACTTGAAGTCGGTGATCATCCCTTCCTAGCCAAAGCCACGATCAATTTTGTAGTCATGGATTTGACTAGTGATTACCATGCGATCATAGGCATTCCAAGTCAAGCCAAACTTGGGCTGGTGGCCTCACTTCCCCACCAACGGGTTAAATTCCCCACTCGGGCAGGGATTGGATGTGTAAGGGCCACCCCCAAGGACTTCTTGGAACATGTCGTGAAGAGCGAAAGAAATCCAAAGTGTGGAGATAGATACCCCAGGAAAACATTAAGATCTCCAAGTCTCAGAAAACCACCGAAACTAGCTCCAGAATGAGCTATATTCGTGAAGTGCTTGCGGAGCAGGACGAACCTATGGTCCAAGAAATTGTAGATGACCAAGGCATAGTCCTACCTATACACATGGAAGATCCTATGGTCCAAGAAATTGCGAGATGACCTAGGCATAGTTCGGCCGTATCGGAAGAAGACCTGTTCTCTTCAACGGCCGAACTCGGGGGCCAACCACGATCTAGGGAAGGTCGATCTCCCGGATGTTGATAAACTTATGGAGGAAGAGGGCCTCAACGTGAATGACAATGAAGGGAGAAGAATTAGAGAGATCATTATCGAGTCTCTAGAATTAGTGACGGTCTTGAAATGAAGCCTGTTGTGGCTGGAAGAGGTAGTCATCAATCCTGACTATCTGAACAAAAAATCAAGCTCGGGGGCCAATTATCTCCCGAGAAGAGAAAGAAAAATCATCTCCCTCTTGAAAAGCGGTCTCGACGTCTTTGCTTGGAGAGTCGAAGATATGAGGGGATCAATGAAGAAGTAGCCCTCCACCGCCCTTTGGAAGTTGATCCTTTGGCAAAGACTATCTCCCAGACAAGGAGAAATTTTGCAAGGGACAAGGAGGAAGCTATAAAAGAAGAAGTGCGAAATTACTTAGCGCCGAATAATTCGTGAAGTTAAGTACCCGTTTGGTTGGCCAATGTAGTTATGGTGAAGAAGCAAAATGGGAAATGGCGTATGTGCATAGACTTTCTTGATCTAAACAAAGCTTGCCCCAAGGACGGCTATCCTCTTCCTAGAATTGACAAGTTGGTTGATTCCATTCTTTGGACATCAAACTCTCGGCTTCCTAGATGCCTATTCGGGCTATCATCGAGATAAAAATGGCGGAAGAGGACATTGAGAAGACGGACTTCCAAACACACAGGGAAATTGCTGTTACATCATGATGCCTTTTGGGCTCAAGAACGCGGGTGCTACATACCGGCGAATGGTAAATCGAGTTTTGCAAGCCAAATAGGTCGCAACATGGAAGCTTATATTGATGACATGGTCATAAAGACCAAGGAAGGCGATCACGTTCCCGACACTGCAAGAGACAATTCACAACCTTCGAGTTAATAACATGAAGCTAAATCCAAGCAAGTGCGTGTTTGGAGTAACGCGGAAAGTTCCTAGGCTTCATGGTATCTCAAAGGGGATTGAAGCAAACCCCGAAAAAATCAAGGCGCTCGTTGACATGAAGGAACCTACCACCATCAAGGAGGTTCAAAGACTTAATGGAAGAATCGCGGCCCTTGGAAGATTCATCGCCAAATCCGCCGAAAAGTCACGCCTTTCTTCAAGGTATTGAAGGGTACCAAGAGCTTCTCTGGACTCTGAATGCTCGAAGCATTCCTCCGGTTGAAGGAGTACTTGGGTTCCCCTCCCTTGCTTAGCGATCCCGACTACCGGTGAGATCTTTGTACGTCTTCCTAATTTGCCTTTGATCATCTTTGTCGCTTTGTCCTAGTTCGAAATGATGAAGGAATTCAAAAGCCTATCTACTATGTCTCTAAGGCACTGTCCAGACGTGGAAAGCGAGATACTTCAATGTGGAGAAGATAGCGTACGCACTAGTCATTGCATCAAGGAAACTACGTGCCTATTTTTACGCACATCCTATCACCGTGTACACAAATGAACCGTTGAAGAAGATACTACATAAGTTGGACGGCTCGGGCGTCTCCTTAAGCTGGTCCCATCGCTCTCACCGAGTTTGATATCACTTACCAACCAAGGAAGACCCTCCTGGCATAGCCTTTGGTTGACTTCATGGTCGAGGCGCCTTTATGGGTGAGCATCTCCCCACCTCTAGGAAGCAAAACGCACCAGAGGATAAAGACTCTCCCATTGAACTCCCATCCAACTGTTGGATCCTGTATACGGACGGATCAGCCACCAAGGAAAGAAGCGGAGCTGGAATTGTAATAGCAAGCCCGGAAGGAGAATATACTACGCAAGATGCCATCCGTTTCAAGTTCCACCTCCAATAATCAAGCGGAATATGAAGCTCTAATATTTGGCATTGAATTAGCCTCCTTCTATGGAGCAACTAGGGTGGCGGCCTTCTGCGACTCCCAACTCGTTGTCAAACAAGTAAAGGGAGAGTATAATGCCCAAGACCCCACCCTTGCCAAGTATAGAGACCTGGTCTTAGATATGACGAAGAAGATGGAATTTTTCGAGCTCGAAACAAATTGGCGGGGAAGATAACCAAGTCGCAGACGTTCTTTCCAAAGCGGCTACCATGGATGTGTCTAAGACCAGTCCTTATGTGGTTTATGCCGAGGAACACACGTACGAAAGACTACAAATCATGCTCTTAGATGGAGAAGATAGATCTTTGGATCGATGACTACATTGAATACATTGAGAAGGAAAAACTACCGAAGATGAAGCTCGAGCCAAGCTTATCAAAAGAGGTCCCCAAGGTTCGTGGTGATGAATGGAGTCCTCTACTGAAGATCTTTCACGAAGCCCCTGCTAAGGTGTGTCTATCCCAAGGAAATTGAGAACCTCTTGGCGAAGTACATGAAGGTGTTTGCGGCGGACACCGGGGGCAGAACCTTAGGCGACAAAATCATATCGCTAGGGTACTATTGGCCAGAACCTGAGGGAAGACGCGCACGCCTATGTTCGAAAATGTGACAAGTGCCAAAGATTCTCGACATTCCTAGACTACGGCGGTTGAGCAAACACTTGTAATACCTACGTGGCCGTTTGATATGTGGGGATCGACATCATCGGACCCTTCCCTCCCGCCCGTGGTAATTGCAAGTACGTGATAGTAGGCTGTTGATTACTTCTCCAAGTGGATAGAAGCCAAGGCATTAGCTAAGATAACGGAAGAGAACGCGATCAACTTTGTCCATGACAACATCAGTGCGGTCGGCCTTCCACATACAATTGTCTACGATCATGGTGCAATTCTCCACGGCATTCACTACGAGTTGGGAAGAGTAAAAGTCCGCCATGCAAAATCTTCGGTTAGCGAGACCACAAGGCAATGGCCAAGCGAAGCGGCAAACAAAGCGGGTCCTAACCGCCCTTACCAAGAACCTTGAGGGACGCGAGGAAGATGGTTGGACGAACTTCCCTAGCCTTATGGGGTACATTCGCACAACCACCCAGGGCCAACCGGGAAACCCCATTCGCACTAACCTTCGGTTCCGAGGCTATGGCACCGGCGGAGATGGCCATCCCTACGGTGAGAAATTCCCATTACGATGAGCAAGTCAACAAGGTCAATAGGCTCCTAGACCTGGACACGATAGATGAGAAATGACTAGGCTGCACTGAGATGAGGATGGTGAATTACAAACAAAGGACCAAGGCGTATCACGATAAGAGGGTCATCGAAGAGTATTCCAAGTAGGCAATTGGGTACTCGAGAAAAATTGAAGCTGCGGAGTCGGAAGGCGGAAACGAACAAGCTCTCCCCAAATTGGGAAGGTCCTTATATCATCACTCAAGTCATTCGAAAAGGGACCTACGGATTGAAGACCAAGGAGGAAGGACCTCAAGCATCCTTGGCACTCAAACTGACCTTAGAAAATATTATCACTAGTCTAGTTTATTTTACGGTAGATTAGTTTCTTATTTCCTGTTTTTAGTTATGATTAGTTGATAGGATTGCGGTTCGATGTAATCGCATTTCGATTTTATGAAAGCGGTCTCTTCCGGCATGCAAAGCAACTATCAACTCTTCATACGGACACCAAAGATGAGGACCGTATCCCGACTCTTCTATACAACACATCTGTCGAGGTCCACCTTGATTAAGGATACCAACCGCCAAGACCAAGGGTCTTCCTTGGCACGATGGCTTACAACACATCCTGTCGAGGTCCACCTTGATTAAGGATACCAAGCCAAGACCGAGGTCCTCCTTGGCACGATGGCTTACAACACATCCTGTCGAGGGTTCACCTTGATTAAGGATACCAACCGCCAATACCAAGGGTCCTCCTTGGCACGATGGCTTACAACACATCCTGTCGAGGTCCACCTTGATTAAGGATACCAACCGCCAAGACCAAGGGTCCTCCTTGGCACGATGGCTTACAACACATCTGTCAAGGGTCCACCTTGATTAAGGATACCAACACCAAGACCAAGGGTCCTCCTTGGCTCGATGGCTTACAACACATCCTGTCGAGGTCCACCTTGATTAAGGATACCAACGGCCAAGACCAAGGGTCCTCCTTGGCGATGGCTTACAACACATCTGTCGAGGTCCACCTTGATTAAGGATACCAACAGACCGGGTCCCCCTTTGATGGCTTACAACACATCTGTCGAGGTCCACCTTGATTAAGGATATCAGCAGCCCAGAGGGTCCCCGCCTCGATGGCTTACAACACATCCTGTCAAGGGTCCACCTTGATTAAGGATACCAACAGCCAAGACCAAGGGTCCCTCTTGGCCTGATGGCTTACAGCACATCCTGTCTAGGGTCCACCTTGACTCAGGATTACAAACATAACAGCCAAGACCGAGGATTTTCCTCGGCCTGATGGCTTAACTAACATCCTGCTAAGAGTCCACCTTGACTCAGGATTACAACACATTTAAAGCCAAGGAAACCTTCCTCGGCCTAAATAACTTAAGGGTATAGTTAAAGCCGAGAGTCCTTCCTCGGCCTAACCACTTGCCCAACAATTTGGGAGCAAGGAACCTTCCTTGGATCCCACCTTCTTAAGTCTAGTGCCTCTGCCTAGCATACAAAAATATGAGCAAGTTATTGAAATAACATGAATCATGACAAAAGGATTTTCATTGATGTTCAAAAAAGAATTACAAGTCCTATCATCTATTACAGAAAGCAAAGGAAAGAAAGCTATCCTAAGACTGCTGCCCGTCATCAAAAGGCTTTTCGAGCCAGTCTTCTGTGATAGTGCCAGGGGGAGGAAGGACCGCTTGTTCAGTAAGGGCATTAGTTTCCTCGGCCCCTCCTTCCATCTCGGCTTCCATGGCCTCAGGCTCTTCCTCATCCTGGATCGCCTCCACCAAGTCTTTTATATTGCCGGGGACGACAGAGGCCGGCCTCCACACTTCCCTGCAAGCTTGAGCATCCTTGGCAGCCATTATCTCCAAGTTGCTTTCAGAAAAGGGGACCAAGTGGTGGAGAGCCCTGACTTCCTCGGCATATTGGTCCCGGCAAATCAGCTGGGCAACCTTATTGATGTCCAAACCGGTGGAAGGGTCAGCCAAGATGCTTCGGGCCAAATGAAGATAACCATCTTCAAACATGGTGGCCGTCTGCTCGTCCACGGCATCTTTGAAGGCCGAGCTGGCCATCATCAACTCCTTGAAGGCCGAGCTCTCCTTGAACCGAGCAACGGCCTCTTCCTCCCTCGCTGGGAGGGTAGCTTCCAATCCTCGGCACTTGGCCTCAGCTTCATCGGCCTTGGTTTGAAGCCGGCCTTGTCAGCCTTTGCCTGAGCAAGCTCCTCTTCTTTAAGCCGGAGATGCTCCTCGGCCTTGGCCTTTACTTCCTCGGCCCTCTTAACTTCGGCCTCCACCTTGGCCTTGGCTGCCACGAGCTCAGCATCCTTGGCCTTTAAAAGCTTAGCCAAGGAAGCCTTGTCATTATCACTCTTCACTTGGGCGGCCTTAGCCTCATTCAGGCGCCTAGCCTTCTTCTTGGCCAAAACGTTTTCATACGCCGTGACGGAAGCCAACTGAAAGAGAAATCATTATTAGAAAGGCAAACAAATATCAAGGTAAATAACCAAGAAAAGGATTAACACTTACCTCGGCGATTAAGAGTCCCTTGTGGCAGAGCAAGGTATCCTCGTTGGGAGCCTCTTTACAAAGAGCCTCGTAGGCATCCTCGTCCATAGCTCTCTGAATGGGAGCTCGGCCCAATCTTACTAAGGGTCCCTCCCTAGCTAACAGAGGAAGTCCCTTAAGACGGGGAACGTTGAGGGACATGCTCTTAGCCAGCTCGTCGGCCTCCTCAATGGTCTTGATATTTTGAATGGCTAAGGGAGGAGGAGCCTCAACATTGGGGGCCCCACTGACGCTTGCCCGTTTAGCTGCAGGCTCCTCGGCGCTAACAGCTTGGGTTCTCTTGGAGCCAGATCTCCTTTGGACGAGGTCAGTTTCCTCGGCTCCTACCTCCTCGGCATCAACATGGAGGCTATGCCCCTCTACAGTTGATGGGTTGGTTCGTTCCTCGGATGCCGCTTCCTCGGCATTCACCTCTCCATGTAATTTAAGGGGAAGAGGTTGGTCACCCTGAACATTGAGCACCAGATTACGGGCATTAGCTTCTTCTCTCCTTTCCACCAAAGCAGACTTCTTGCTCTGCTTCCTCTTCCTCTTTACTAGCTCTTGGGGACTTAGTCTCTCCATGGCTATAGCTTCTTCTTCCTCGGCGGTTAAATCTGCAAGGACAAGGAAGAAAGAACTAAGTACGAGCAGAGGCAACAATCATGCAAAAAGTACCAAGTAAAAAAGATAAATGTTTACATCCAACTATGTCGATTGCTTTCAAACACTGGTCCCGGGGACGTTCAGTCTTGCACGTAATGCAATCCTCATGAAATACCAGGCCGGGGTGAATTGTCCAGTCATTAAAGCGTCTCCCCCTCTTTACGGTGACAAGGGGAGATACCCCATCCTTCTTCCCCGGCATCAAACCCGCCTGAATATAATAATGGTCTGAGGATTCAACCACTGACCAATCAAGGACCCCCACCTCGGCAAATTCTTCTAGGCGTTTGATCAAGGCCTGGGTCCATTCATATTGTTGGACGGGAAAGGATGAAGTTGGACCCTTACAAGGAGATTGGAACTCCCATCCTTGGCGGCTCTCAACCCTTATAACATGGCTATCCCAGCCGGCAACTTTGCTAGACATAGGGAGGAGCAGCTTCGGTTTTTTGGATGCGCTCTTAATGACGAGGAGCCAACTCTCCTTGATAAATTGAACATTGTAGAAATATCGAAAAGCTCCCATGGTCAGCTCGTACCCTAAGCTACGACAGAGGACAATGAAGCTGACAAGAACCCGGGTACCATTAGCCCCTAGCATGGCTGGCACTGCCCTCACATCGTCCAAAAATTCACAGATGAAGGGATCCAAGGGAAGACGAAGTCCCTGTTGAAACTGTTTGAAGTAAAAATGGACAAAGTCTTGGTTATAATAAAAGTTGTCCTTCTTCGTCTTAAGCTCCATATGGCCCATATAAGTTAGCCTGTACTCAGCTTTGTTTACCCCGTATTTGGAGTACAGCTTTTCCAACATGGGATCCCCGGCTCTAGGGGTCCTCTCTTGTCTCTGTCCTAATCCTTGGCCTCCTCTTCCTCGGCCTCCTTTTCTTCGGGCCGGCGGCCGTCGGCTTGTGCTTCTTCCATGAAAGCGTCAACTATTTGAGTAGACGAGGAGGGTTCTCCTTCTCTTCCCGTCATATGCATAAAGACGAGGAGACAAAGTTAGTAACCTCGTCCATGGCTGATTTAGGACGGGAAGGGAGATTCCCCTCCTCGTCATTTCATAAGGCCGAGGAGGGAGCCGTACCTCTCAGGCGCTCACGCATTTCGCGATCAGAGGCCGGGTAGAACAGTTCGATGTGCTCCATCATCTCAGCCCTATCCTCAAAAACTATAATGTTGGGTGAACTAGACTCAATCCTATCTATTCTTGTGGAATCAGGGTATTGGAGAAATAGACGAGTTCGACCATAACCTCTCAACTGCTTGCTTACATCATCCAGGGTGAGCATCAACCATGGACCTCTCTCTCTACGATAGACCCTCAGATTGCCAGTATGATATCCATAACGGAATCGGGGAGAATGGTCCCAAGAACGAGCCATTTCTAAGGGGAATCAAAAATGAAAGGGGGAGTTCATTCAATATTCAAGAATGTTCATATAAAATACAAAGAAAATCAAAGGTTTGAAGTTTTGAGAATTTATGAAGAAAAGCTTCATTCTTTAACAATGGTGATTCGCCTGTTCTTGGCATATTCAAGATTCTTCCCAACAAACCCTAGGAAGCTGGAAATCAGAATCAAAATGCACAAAAGGGAAGAAATTTCATACCTGAGTTTGAAGAGATTGATGAAATCACAACAGGATGCTACTTCGTCGGAAAAAACGAGTTCGCCGGAAACTGGGAATGAAGAACCTGTGTCGCCGGAGAATTTTCTTGCTATTCTCTCTCAAATACTTGGGGTTCGTAAAGATTGAAATAACAAGGGTTTTAGTTTTTATACTCCCTTAATCGGGTCAAACCCATGGGTAAAGCTAAAACCCGGGTCTGGCGCCCCAAGAATTAAATGCGAAATGACGGTTTCGAGGCGTGACAAGACTGGGGGGCCCCAGAATGGCAACCGTCAGTTATATGAAGCGACGCCGAGGGCACGTGTCAAACCCGTTCGTATTCCATATGACGAGGACGAGGTGACTTTCTACTCATCCTAATCCGAGCTAGAAAGTCGGGGGCCACTGAACGGTATAAATCGAGATATGAACATGGGTTTGCTCAAGCTGGGCCTAATTGAATTGGGCCATGAATATTATCTAAATAACCAAGTATCAGGGCCGAGTAAGGTCTTCCTTGTATGACGAGTAACGTTTATCTCGGCCTATGGTCAATATGCTCGGGCCGTCATGCCGCAAGTGACGAGGAAAGAAACGTTCTTACCTCGGCATTTCATCACCATGACGAGGAAACAAAATCATTTACCCCGGCACATCTTCGTGTCGGCCAATCTCCAAATGACGAGGAAGCAGAATCATTTACCTCGGTCTATTCGCCAAAGCCGAGGTAGAACATTCATGTTCCTCGGCGTTCCGGCTAGCAGAATATACAGTCCTTATACAACAAGGATTACACATTCATGATTCAATCAGGATTGTAATCAACTACACCACTTCAAGTCAAACAAGGACTCTTTAACAGATATAATTCTCTTAGGATTACATCTTATTATCTCTTACAAGTTTACTTCAACATGGATTCTATCAATCCATCCCTATAAATACAAGCCCCATGACTCATTATTTGGTACGTTACTTTTTACATTGGGAAAACTCTGTCCATTTGTTTTCTCATATACAAACCGTGAACTTACTCTCACGCCGGAGGGCCTTTAGCCGGATCCGCCCCGGCTTAGTTTACGTGTTCTCTCTTATTTTCAGGCCTTGCAATCACCGGAGCAATCATCGCTTGGATTTGGGCTGATTTGACGATTTTGGCATCATCACCCCCAAAAAAGGAGGAAAACAAATGAAGCTCCCTAAAGAGAAGACGCTGAGTATTTCTATTTTATAGCTTTTTCTGATTTTTTTATTTGTGGTGTGTTCAGATGGCTGATGTTTGGTCTTGTGGAGTGACACTTTATGTAATGCTGGTTGGCGCATACCCTTTCGAAGACCAAGAAGATCCAAAAAATTTCAGAAAGACTATCCAAGTGAGTACTCTATTGCTGTCTATGAAATTCCTGTGGTGGGCCTAATTGAGTTGAGTTGAATTATCCTTATTCCTGATTTTCTACCGTTTAATATTTCCTTTCCAGCGGATAATGTCTGTTCAGTACAAAATCCCGGACTACGTTCACATATCTGAGGATTGCAAACACCTCCTTTCTCGGATCTTTGTTGCCAGTGCTGCTCGGGTATGTGGATTTCATGTTATTGATCCTTAATAACGAAGCTTGAAATAGTATTTTGATCAAGTTTCTAGTAGATTTACTCTCATGCAGAAACATGTATTTAGTCCTGTATGTTTTGCCATAATGGTGTGTGTTGTGGGTTTTTGAGTCCTATAATTCTGATAGAGGTCCAAACTCATTGTATCAATAGCGCTATCAGCCACGGCGCGTTCTGGAATCAACCCCAACCCTCCGGTTACACCAATTCAATTTTACTTTTTTCGAGAAAAATGCGCCGGAGATCCTCCTTGGATCAAAATAGCACTTTGCGTCAAAAAGACGAAATCTGAAGCAGCGATTACCAATTTCGGAACAATAAGACCCCAAATTTAGCCATCATTTATTTGCACCAAAACCCCAATGCTGACTTCGATTTAAATGATTTAGCCGTCTGTAAAAGTGTAGCAATCTGAAGCAGCGATTACCATTACTATGCTAGTGCCAACACCGACTTGATGGACTCTATAGAGCAAGATGAATCAAACGAAGCAAGACGAGGGTTTTAACTCTTTAGAGAAAGAGAGGAAGAATAGGGTGGTGAAAAATGCCTTGGCTTAGTTTCTAGAGTAAAGAAATAAGGTTATACTTTATTATCCTAAAAGAAAAGGTTAAATTATTTGGTATCTACAATTTAACCATCCATGTCTCGCATGATATATGTTTCTAATCACAATAACTATTGTGTGTAAATATTTCATGATATTCTCTATCTATCCACATGGTAAACTTAAACACCGGTGAATCAAATTGTAATAGTATTTGTCCTGCAGAGAATCACTCTTAAGGACATCAAGAGCCACCCATGGTTTCTGAAGAACCTACCAAGAGAATTAACAGAAGCCGCTCAGGCTGCATATTACAGGAGGGAAAATCCAGCATTTTCCCTCCAAACCGCAGAGGATATCATGAAAATTGTGGACGAGGCCAAATCCCCACCTCCAGTTTCGCGCTCGATCGGAGGCTTTGGGTGGGGAGAGGAAGAAGACGAGGGAAAAGTGGAAGAAGAACCAGAAGATGAAGATGAAGATGATGAGTATGATAAAAGAGTGAAGGAAGCTCATCAAAGTGGAGAAGTTCTTGTTTCCTAATATGATATGGGTATAAAACTACCCTCGTATAAGGTAAAATATGAGTTATGAAGTTTTGGAATTCGATTAACTTAAGGATGGTTCCGTGTTTGTATAAAAGGCAGGTTTACTATTTATTATTAGGGGGTTCAGAGCTTAATAATGAAGTCTGTAAATTTCGTGTGTTGTGACGAGATGGTAATAGGGTTCGAGTTTATATTGTGGGGGAATATTAGGTGTGTTTATGTTGGGAATTTGGATGTGGTTTGAAGTACAGTAAAGAGCTTGATTGTTTTATTTATTTATTTTGGTCAGTCAGCAATATATATATATATATATATATATATATATATATATATATATATATATTGAATGAAATTTTGTATATATTGAATTTCCTACACTAAACTGTTATCTGCGTCGAGGTTTGTAACTACCGGGAATAAATGGGATTGAAATTGGTATGAATCTATTTTGGGATTTGAAAATGATACTTGGGATTGAAGAAAATATAGCGTTGGAGAGAAGGGATCAAGGAAAATGTGGCGTTAAAGAAAACACAATGGAGACTGAAAATTCACGTGAATGAATGTACCATTTTAAGCTCAAACTATATCAAATACTCCCTCCGTCCCACGTGAATACAAATTTATTTCCTTTTTGGTACGTCCCACGTGAATACAAACTGCCGAAAATGAAAATAAATTTATTATTTTATATTCACCCTATCCCACCCACTCATTCTCTCTCTTCATTTCCTACCACACAATTTATTCAATCAACTCCACTCATTCTCTCTCTTCATTTCCTACCACACATTTTCATTATCTTAATAATATTTCTTAATTATCGTGCCCGAAAAAATGGTTTGTAATAAGGTGGGACGGAGGGAGTATATCCTTTCATAATATAAAAGGTGTGAATGAGTTCTCACCAACCGATGATTCTTGTTGTAATGAATTATGACATCATTTAATAGAAAAAAAAACTAATTTAATATTATTCTGATACCATTTGTAACGTCTCAAGCTCGAATTTCGTCACGGTATGCAGGCATCACACACTGGCTTACTAAGCATTTCCTCATTTGAGGTTACTCACATCCCATCACAGACTTTCAAAAGTTCAATAGATGATTTTATACTTAGTAATGTTGTATGAGTCTTCTATATATCACACCAAATTCTCACTTTTTTTTTTTTTTATGTGGGATGAGGGATATCACAGAAAATCATTAATAAATGCATTGATACTTTTATAATTAATGAACGTTTTTCTTTGTTTTTGAATAGAATTGTCCGCTTAAAAGACTCATTTTTCTTACACAAGATTTTGGGAGAAACTAGTTTCTCCTTAAGTTATAGAAAGTCCTGTTTTATAAACTGTTCCTAAATATTCGCTAATTACTTGCAAGTAGAAAAAAAGTGAACTTTTTATAATTTATGGAGAAACTAGTTTCTCCCAAAACTTGCTCTTTTTCTTATCACTTAAGAAAAACTGATTTTCGTATAAAAAAAAAAAGAAAACTGATTTTTATGACTTAGAAAATGATAAATACAAATATATAATATTTTTGTCTTAAAATAAATGACATTTTTTTTTAAAATTGCTATATATTGTCTCTATCTTAAAATGAATGATATTTTTTTAAAAATTGTTCAAGAGAATTTCAATTTTTTGATCATTTGTATTGATGAAGCCGGACCTTTCAGACCGGGCCCAAGATCGCTCTGATCCAAAGGCCATATATGACGTGACACCTCTGTGTGTTGGAATATTTGGTATATGCGGTATGGAAGTTCATAGTCCTATGTCTTTGAAGCTTCTTTGGGTTGAACTGAATTCGGCAAAGGGAAAAATCCGTCGGAGACACTGCCATGGAGAGCGGCCGCGCTTAGGCCGAGGGCGGACGCGCTGGCTGGCCGAGAACTCGCCAATAATCGCCTGGTGTTTAGCGCAGTCGCGCTGGCCTCTAGGGCGGCCGCGCTCGTGACGGGCTTAGTGACTTCCTGGGCCGAATTGCAGTCTCAAAACCCTAAAATTACCATATGTATAAATACTTACTTCCTCCAGCCGTTTATTGGGGGATGAAATATTGAAGAGAAATTCAATTCTCTTGCTTTACTTCATTGCAAAATTACTCCCTGTTCATAGAGATTCGTTCGTGAGATTCAAGGCGATTGAGATAGGACCGCCGGTGATTACCTACCTGTGTGTTGATTTGTGATACGTAGTCCGTGATCGTTTTATCCTCGAAGAAATTTGCCTGTACCTGAGTTGCACCAATTGGGGGCAATATTTTCTCTTAGGACAGTCTTCCTAAGGCGACTCGATCAAATCACGATAAGTTTTCTAATCGTTTGTTTACTTGTTTCTGTTTGTTTTCCTGATCCCGTTTTCTTTGCTGTTGGTTTTGCTATTGGCTTATTGGTACGTTCTTGACTTGATCAATAAATCCCCTACTGTTGATTAAATTATTTGTTTAATCTGTGGTGCTATAAATTAATTTCCAACAGTCTAAGAGAAAATAGTTTTATTGAATCATGTCTGGTAGCACCTCTAGTTCTCCCTTTAAGTCCCTAGTTGACACCTCAGATCTTTCGGAGAAGTTCGCTGGAAAGAACTTCAAGCGTTGGTCTGAACGCATGAAGATCTGGCTGTCAATTAAGGGCATGTCTGGTATGCTGACATCTAAATGTCCCGCTCTGAAAGCCGATGATATCGCTAGTGTGGCTATTGTTAAACAGTGGAAGGAGCAGGACGATGTTGTTCGAGGATGCATTCTGTCAGCTTTGTCGAATGCACTCTTTGATGTCTATTGCTCTGCTCCTCTCACTGTTGCGTCATTGTGGGAGTCGCTTTCCACGAAGTACAACACCGATGACTCCGGTGTGGAAAAGTACCAAGTGGGTAAGTTCCTGAATTAACGCATGAGTGAGGGAAAGTCGGTTACCGACCAAGTGCACGAACTCCAAATCATTTTGCAATCGCTCAAGGATGTTGACATGGGACTTCCTGATAAGTTCGCTGTCATGGCTATTATTGAGAAGTTTCCTCGATCTTGGGGGAATTCGGTATGACCCTCGAAGCATCGTCTTGGAAGCTTGACACTCAATGAGCTGATGAATGCAATTGCGATTCAGGAGGTGCATAATGGTAACCAACCTAGCGTACCTGTGGAGGCTGCTACTAATATGGTGACTGGTAAAAGCAAGTTTAAAGGAAAAGCTGTGAAAACTCACTCTAAGGATAAAGAAAACCATGATAAGATTAAAGTTAAGAAAAATAACTTTAAGAAGCCAAAAGCAAAAGCTGACTATTTGGAATTGTGGAGAAGGTGGACACTTTTCTAGGGATTGCCCGTCCAAGAAAGGAAAAGGACCACAAGAGCTCTGCTGATGACCATCCTGCTGTCAACATGGTGTTGGGTCCGAAGGATTATGATGATCGACTCTACGGCCTTTTGGAGTTGACGCTCGACCTGCAAATGTTACAAAGTATGTAACTCCTTATCCTGAACTCTTTCTGTCTATGAACCCAACGAGTGGCTAGTTGACACGGGCAAATGTGCACGTTTGTGATGATAAATTGCTATTTGTGTCTTACCGGCTGAGCGTGGTAGATCGGTGACGATGGGGAACTCTAGTGCTTTGCAAAGGTGCTTGGGATTGGACGCGTGGACCTGAAGTTTCCTAATGGGCGCATTCTTACCTTGCATCGAGTGTATCACGTTCCTGATATTCGTCGCAACATTATTAGTGGTTCTAGTTTAGTTAGGGAAGGATTTGAAATTTCATTTAAATGTAATAAGGTCATAATTTTGGATTCTGGTAGTTTTGTGGGGAAAGGTTATTCCTCGGATGGTTTATTTAAAATTAGAGTTGAAACTGATGTTTGTTCGCACAATAATTTTAGTTCTATTGATTATCCTGTTTCTTATTCCATTGAATCTTCAAATGTTTGGCATGGTCGTTTAGGACATATTAATTATGATTCTGTGAAAAGAATGATGAATTTAGATATTATTCCTAAACATGCTATTGATAAAAATTCTAAGTGTCATGTATGTGTTGAAGCTAAATCTACAAAAGGTCCGTTTAAGTCGGTTGTGAGAAATTCTGAAATTCTAGATTTAGTTCATACTGATATTTGTGAATTTAATGGCGTGTTGACCAAAGATAAAAAGAAATACTTTCTCACCTTTATTGACGATGCTAGTAAATACTGTTATGTCTATCTGCTTAATTCTAAGGATGAAGCTTTAGATAAATTCATTATATTTAAGAATGAAGCAGAAACTCAAACTGGCAAGAAACTTAAGCGGTTAAGGTCTGATAGAGGAGGTGAATATGAGTCTAACCCATTCATGTATTATTGCCAAGAAAATGGAATTGTACATGAAGAGACTCCTCCCTACACCCCTCAATCTAATGGTGTTGCAGAACGTAAGAATAGAACCCTTACTGACATGATTAACAGTTTACTCATAAGTTACGGGCCTTGAAATATATGTGGGGAGAGGCTTTGAATACGGCTTTCCATATTCTGAATAGAGTACCTCCTAAACATAGAAAGGAAAGTCCGTTTGAACTTTGGAGAGGTCGACAGGCAAGCCTGAAACACTTAAAAGTGTGGGGGTGCCTTGCAAAGGTACTTGTACCCGCACACAAAAGGAAAAAGCTTGGACCTAAAACTGTTGATGCTATCTTTATAGGTTATTCTGAAACAAGTTATGCATTGAGATTTCTTATTATAAAATCTGAAATCTCGGGCGTAGATGTAAACTCTATAGTTGAGTTACGTGATGCAACATTTTTTGAGGATGTGTTTCCTATGAAAGACGGACTTCCTAAGGAATCTAACCCAACCACCAATTCTATTCCTGCTCAAGTAGAGGAGCTGACAAATGTGGGGGTTGATTCCAGTGCAACTCATTCTGACGATGAGATTGAACCAAGAAGGAGCAAACGGGCAAGGACCACCAAGGACTATGGAAGTGATTTCATCACTTACAGTGTCGAGGGTGATCCTCTAACCTTCAAAGCTGCTATGGCCACTACTGATGCCAAGCAGTGGAAGGATGCTGTTAAGAGTGAGATGGATTCTATTGTATTTAATGGGACATGGGAATTGGTCGATCTCCCTCCTGGTTGTAGCACGATAGGATGTAAGTGGGTCTTCAAAAGGAAACTGAAACCGGATGGGACCGTTGACAAGTTTAAGGCTAGGTTAGTGGCTAAGGGATTCAAGCAAATGGAGGGAATAGACTATTTCGATACCTATTCGCCAGTTGCTAGAATGACTACAATCCGAATGCTTATAGCATTGGCCTCTGTATATGATCTTCCTATCCATCAGATGGATGTTAAGACCGCTTTCTTGCATGGCGATCTAGAGGAAGAAATTTATATGGATCAACCTGAAGGTTTTGAGGCCTCTGGCAATGAGAGAAAGGTTTGTAAACTTGTTAAGTCCTTATATGGACTCAAACAAGCCCCTAAGCAGTGGCATGAGAAATTTGATAAAATTGTCTCATCGTTTGGCTTTGTTACTAATGAGTTTGATAAGTGTGTTTATAGCAAAAGTATTGGTGATAGTAGTATTGTCTTATGTATGTATGTCGATGATATTACATTGTTTGGAACGGATATGTGGATAATTAATACTACTAAGGAATTCTTGAAAAGTAAGTTTGAGATGAAGGATATGGGAGTAGCTAGTGTGATTCTTGGCCTTAAGTTGACTCGTTCGACTAGTGGCATAACCATATCGCAATCTCATTATACCGAAAGTGTAATTGAGAAATTTGGTTATAAGAATTGCAAAGTAGCTAAGACTCCATATGATCCTTGTGCACTTACTAAGAATGAAAGTGGAGTACCGATGGCTCGAGTTGAGATATTCTCAAATTATTGGAAGTTTGATGTATCTTGCCAATTGTACTAGACCGGATATATCCTACTCGGTTACTAGGTTGGCTAGATATACTCAATGTCCAAATAAAGCACATTGGGAAGCTCTTGATAGAGTTCTCAAGTACTTGATGGGAACGATTTCCCTTGGGCTGCATTACGGAAGATATCCTTCTGTTCTTGAAGGATATAGTGATGCACGTTCACTACTAGAAACAGGCCTTTTACCGACGGAAATTTCCGTCGGTAAATCCACTTATCCGTCGGTAAATGGTTATTACCGACGGAATGAGTCCGTCGGTTTCCGTCGGAAATAATTGGTTGGTAATACCGACGGACCAAATTCGCCGGTATTTCCGGCGGATTTTCCGCCGGAAAATATAAAATTCATGGAAATCGTCCGTCGAAAATGAGTGATGCCGGCCGGGTAACCGGAGAGATTGCCGGAGTTTACCGATGGAAATATCCGTCGGTAAATATCAAAAATAAATAAATAAAACCCATTACCGACGGTTATAACCGTCGGTAAAAATAAAATTTACCGTCGGATATGTCCGTCGGAAATCTAATCGAATCCAGACGGATATATCCGTCGGTAATGGAATTTATTATTTAATTTTTTATTATTTTTCGACGGATATTTCCGTCGGAAGTTAGAATTATTTATTTTTTTAATTATACTACCGACGGAAATATCCGTCGGTAATCTAACTTGATTTTAAAAAAAAATTCTATTTTATTATTAATCCACACGTAAACCTGTCAAACTGTTTAAACAAATCCCAAAATAAAATAAACGCAAACAACATACAAACATCAAACATACAAACATCAAATAAACTCAAAGCTGTATCAAGCAACCTAAAGCGAAAGGGGAAAAGGGGAAAGGGGAAGGGGAAAGAGGAAAGGGAAAGGGAAAGGGAAAGGGAAAGGGAAAGGGGAAAGGGAAATTGTTTCGCTTGGGGAAAAGGGAAGGAAATGGAAAGGGAAACAAAATATATTTGTTTACATTACATGCCGACCAAATAAAATGAATGTCAATCAACCACGACCCGACCCGACCAGGCCCGACCACGGCTGCCGCTACCGCTACCATCGCCACTACCACCGCCACTTCCCTAAGGTATTGATCGGCGACTCATCGAAGCGTTACCGCTATTACGTGGGTGTGGCGTAGGCTGTGTGTTTGCAAATTCATGGTAGCAGTATTGTTGCCTGTGGTCAAGCTGTTGAGCCGATATACTAGCCACAGGCCTCCACAGAGTGCATGCGGGTGCACTCGGGCCTCCACCGGGCCTCCACCTGGCTCTGGATGCTGCTCCACTCGCTTCTCAACCTCTCTGTTCACCCGTTCATCAAACGCTTCTTGATCCACATGATGAGCCCGCCAGGAGAAGAAGATGAAAAGTATGAAGTAGTAGAGGCTGCGGAATGGCATGTTAAAATACCCCGCACCATGTCCTCAGAATCCGGGCAAGCGATCTCCCTTCGGTTGCTTGCCGTCGAGGACAATGGCCGCCCAAAGCTTTTCACGAAAGGCGGGCCGCTCGGTGCTCTCGGGAGCCAAACTTCCTTCTTGATAGCCTCCTCCATGAGCAGCCTATCATACTCTTCTGAAAAAAAAAAAAAATACATTATACACTATGGTAGAAAATAATATTTCTTTAACTAAATAATTTATTATTTACTAATAGAAAATATATAATTTACTAATAGAAAATACTATTAACACTTACAAAAAGTGCAGTAATAAGGATTGACCCATTGTGGCCACTGAGCCATCGGCGACCTCCGTAGTATGTGTAGCCGGAAATACGACGGCGGCATCGGCCTCATCATTTCCGTGTTTCTTAATCTTAACATATAAAAAAATTAAAACTTTAAGATATTGCTTATCAAATAATAACAATATATGAATCAAATAAAGTAATAACAATATATGAATCAAATAAAGTATTGCTTAATTTACAAACGGATAATAAATGAAGTAAGTTTACCATTACGGACCAAGTCTCATTTGAAGTTAATTGATCCTCCGGTGTGCACACTCCCGCCCCTCTTGTGTGTTCCTATTCTTCTTTGCAATTTCTGAACTTTTTGAAATTTCTCACTTTGCTCCAATAGGCTTCCCAGCTGCTCCCGCGCGGTAGCGGAGAAATTAGGCTGGAGGCAAACCATCAATTAGCCACTTTGCTCTCATGTCGTACACTTTCCCAGTGCGCTTAGCAACCAATTTCTTAAAAGCCGTCTCGATTTGCAAGTCGGTAAACCCGGGGCATGAATATACGTGCTACAAAAATAGTAAAAGTAGTTAAATAAACAAGGGAATAGTCTACAAACTTTACAAAGGAAAGAGAATTAAGTAATTTTACCGGCTGGCTATACCGGATAGCGTACACCTCTTTTGATATCGACTTGGGGGTGGGATAAAATCCCTCAAAATTATACCCGCATTGAATAAATCCCCAAACCATCTAGCGGGATCTCGACAACCACCATGTATAAACCTATAAGATATTAATTGAAAAACAATATATCAATATATATACAAATAAAAAGACAATAATAAAATGTAAACATTACAATTAAATAATACTTGCGCACTTTGGGAGAGATAGATATTTCCATTTTTCCATCCTCATTAATAATTGCGTCCAAGTTAACCCGTCCAGGATGGTTCACTCATTTGGATCACTAGAGCTTACATTACCTTGGCTGCTCAAATCCTCTTCACTCGTCTGAACCGGACGTAGAGCCCCTCCCTCCGGCCCTTGGAGAAACAAGACGATGGACAAAACCCGCAACCTTGCCTCTCTTTGAACGATTGCCACCTCGACCCGACATATCTAAACTAGTATATTATATATACAAATAAAAACAATATATCAATATATATACAAATAAAAAGACACTTCATTTAGGATGTGAATAATTTTAAATATTAATATTTAATTCTTTGTTGTTAAGTATATCATTCTCTAGGGTGAAAGGACAATTCATGTCCATTAGGTTTAGAATTGGGGTCGGCTTCTATCCCAAATTTGAAATACACGTATGAATTGCAAATATCACTTTGTCTACTTGCTTTATAATCGAAAATCAAGCAATTTTAATAGACAATAATGATATTTACAAATCATATAATCGTGCATAATTTTTATTTTTATTCATTACCATAACATGCATAATTTTGATCAATAAACAAGATGAGAGTCGTTATCATCCACAACAATCAAAACCCTATCTCGGCTTAGACCAAGAAAGACGAGCAAATAAGTTCTTGTCGGTTTGAGCAAAGGATTTTACATTTAATATAGGTTTTTTCGGTTTCATTGTCATCCTCTCTAAGGATCTCAAACATCACGGTCATGTTCTTGTCGGTGCTGTTTTACTCTTCCTTTGGTGGTATACGGTCACAAGTAAAAACAAGGTAACGGTATTAACACCGGTGAAGAGAAAGCAAGCTTCCCTCCAATTTTTCAATCTCCACCTTCCATTTACCCAAGATCTGATTGCGAAATCTTCCTCATGAGCTTGAAAGGCTGGCGGTGTTGCCCTCGATCTCACGGTTGCTTTGCATGTTTTGCGAAGCAACCCATGAGATTGAGAGCAACACCGCCGGCCAACCTCATGAGGAAGATTTCTCAATCGAGATCTTGGGTAAATGGAAGGGTAGTGAAAAATTGAGAAAGTTCTGTTTCTCTTCAGCAGTGTTAATCTGTTACCTTGTTTTACTTGTGACCGTATACCACCGTAAGCAGGGCACAAGAACATGGCTGTGATGTTCAATTCTTAGAGAGAAGAGAATAGTCAAGCTGGAAAAACTCTTATTAAACAGAAAATCCTTTCGTCAAACCGACAAGAACTATTTGCTCCATCTTTCTTGATCAAAGATGGACGGATTTTGATAGATGTGTGTGAGAAAGGCTCTCATCTTATTTATATATATATACATATATGTATATTTATTATTATTATTATTATTATTATTTATTATTATTATTATTATTTTATTATAATTTATTTTATTTTTTATTTATTTTGTTTTTTTTTTTATTTTTTTATTTTTATTTTATTTTTATTTTTTATTATTATATTTATTATTATTATTATTATTATTATTATTATTATTTATTATTATTATTATTATTATTTATTATTATTATTATTATATTATTTATTTTATTTTTTTATTTATTTTGTTTTTTTATTTTTTATTTTTTTATTTTTATTATTATTATTATATTTATTATTATTATTATTATTATATTTATTATTATTATTATTATATTTATTATTATTATTATTATTATTATTATTATTATTATTTATTATTATTATTATTATTATTTTATTATTATTTATTTTCTTTTTTATTTATTTATTTTTTATTTTTATATTTATTTTATTTATTTTTTATTTCATTTTTTAGACATTCACCCCTCACCGTCCCAATATGAATATCCAAGCCTACAAACTCTTACATAAACCAACAATCTACACACTGCAGCACTCACGCTCACACGCTCACACACACTCACAGAACACACACTCACACTCACACGCAAACACACACACACGGCACACACACACACACACACACACGGTAACACACACACATGCACAACATACTCACACACACGGCACACATCGGGAACACCTTCTACACACACCAAAACACACACCTGCCACAACGGTAACCCATTCTATAAGAGATCAAAGAAAACCTTGCAAACATAACAAAATCCAAGCACGAGAGGTCACACATTATGATAGTACTTCAAATGTCATGACCAACAAAAGATACGATTCGGTATGCTTACTGATTTAAATATAGCGGTTACATTAGAAAAACTAGAACTTAACATTGATTTTTCATCAAAAGAAGAAACATCTTCCACATTTCCCTCTAATGTAAGTTTCCAATCTCTTCTTTCAATTGTAACTTTTACTTCATCCCTATCGGAAGAAGACGATCCTTCTTTGAAATTGACATCTTCGGAAAGTGCAAAAGCTTGTGGCTGGAGGTGCAAATAGAGGCCTTTTTTAATAGCCGCATGCATCAAGAGAATGAAATCCCTTGTACACGATTGGAGAAACCATTTACTTGTGCTTTACATGCATCCCGGCTTGTGTAGATGCCGGGATGCGTCAGGCCAGGACAACATAATAACAATATGCCATATGTTTCTATAAAAAAGAATGTGATTTGCTAATCAACTCTACATTATATAAGAGAATATTATTTGAATTTTTTTATTTTTTTTAAAAAAAAAAGAGCATCAGAAACCCTAATCGAACAAAACGCAAGGCAGCCTAAAATTCACAAAATATACCAATACCAAAATCACAAGAACTCAGCCATGAACAAAACTCAAAGAGACCTAAATCCAAAATCACAACACATGAGCTATGAAAACGAGAAAATCAAATGAAAAATCAACAGTCAAAAAAGGCATACTTTCGTAATCAATACTTGAGAGAGAGAAAGAGAGCTTACCGGCGTAGGAGACAACGACGGCGAAGGCGGGCTGGCGGCAACGCAGAGCTAGGGCGACTGCGAGAGAGAGAGAGAAAGCGAGTGAGAGAGAGAAATCGAGTGAGAGAGAGAAAGGGATTGAGAGAGAGAAAGAGAGCTTACCGGCCGGCGACGGAGACGGCAACGGCGAACGGCTTCCACGGCGGAGACGGCGTTTGTTCGCGAATTGCGATGAGAGAGAGAGAGTGAGAGGGAGAAATCGAGTGAGAGAGGAATTAAGCGATTGAGAAGAAACTTACCGTAGACGGCGACGGCAGCGGCGGAGGCGATAGGTTTCCGTTCGCGGCTGGAGAGAGAGACAGGAGAGGGCGACGTAAAATGAAGAAATGGGATACGTTACATTATATACGGGCGTGTTTACCGACGGATATGTCCGTCGGTAATACTGGCAGTCGATGTCCGTCGGCAATACCAATGAATTACCGACGGACTTTTTAAATTACCGACGGACTACACGAAATTTTTAAAAAAAATAATTCCCGGTAAAATGAAATTAATTTCCGTCGGTAACTGGTTTTTTTTCCGTCGGTATTACCGACGGACAAGGTCCGTCGGTAAATGTCCGTCGGTAAACACACTGTTTCTAGTAGTGGTTGAATTGCCTTTAACTCCGGGAGTTATGGCTGTACGGGGTATGTTTTCACCTTAGGCGGAGCTGCAGTCGCCTGGAGGTCGACCAAACAAACTCTGTTGTCTAGGTCTACATTTGAGGCCGAATTAGTTGCCCTTGACACCACTGGATTGGAAGCTGAATGGCTTCGAGGACTTATGTCTGAGTTGCCCATGGTCAATAAGCCCATGCCTGTTATCTCTGTACATTGTGACAACACTGCCACAATTGAGAAACTGAAAAGTGTCAAGTACAACTGTAAAACCAGGAGACACATCCAAATTAGATTAAAATCTATAAGGGATCTCGTGTCTCGGAAGGTGATAGCTGTTGATTATATTGGTACGTTCTTGACTTGATCAATAAATCCCCTACTGTTGATTAAATTATTCGTTTAATCTGTGGTGCTATAAATTAATTTCCAACACTGTGACCGCAGATATCTAGACCGTGCATACCAAGCCTATCTTGTTCACGTTGACCGCGGTCTCATACCAATCTTACGGTTAATATCTAGCTTGTGAGACACTAGTCCGTACATAGCTTTGACACCAGACCTATAACTATCACATTAAATGGTGGGTCAAACGCTTATCATGCGCGTAAGGCGCCGCACCAACTGTCGCCTGCCCCCCGTATACTCGTCCAATCAGAGACATCCTTCTACACTACTATGTGCATTATGGTACGAACCAATCAAGTGCGGATACGTGTCATAGGTTAAAACTAATATCTCCCAGAGGGCTGAGGTCATCAATCTGGTCTCTCTCTACTATATAAACTCTCATTTGTCATCTTGGGCAAGGTAAGTCACATTATCTAAACCCTATCATACAAATACACCAAGACATTCTAAGCTTATATATCAGTTATCAAACCATCAAAGGTTTTAATATCACACCCGAGCGCCTGAGCTGTAATCAATCTCGTCTTAGTATCTATATCTAACGACGCTTATTGTTTGTGTTGTGATCTAGGTATCCTGATAATATAAAGCCGATATTCATCCTTGTAATAAGATAATAAAAATTGTGGCGTTATCGTATATTTTGAGACAAAAAGAGTAATTACTATTAATTATATGTCAAAATCTTACAAAAAACGCGTTTCCCTTAATCTTAGAAAAAACGTGTTTTGTTTCCCCCGCTAGTGCCAGTGTTAGTGTAACAAAGTGCCAGAGTAAACAAGTGCCAGTGTAAAAAAGTGTCAGTGTTAGTGTAACAAAGTGCCAGTATAAAAAAGTGCAAGTGTATGTATATTAAGTGTCAGTGTTAGTGTAACAAAGTGCCGGTGCATGTATATTAAGTGTCAATGTAAAAAAGTGACAGTGTTAGTGTAACAAAGTGCCAGTATAAAAAAGTGCCAGTGTTAGTGTTATTAAGTGCCAGTGTAAAAATGATTTTTTCTAAGCTTAAAAAAATACATTTTTTAAAAGACCAACTCTAATTATATATTCAAACAAATAAATACCTAAGGTCTCCTGGCCTTGTGGTATGCTGGCCGGCCTCCCTACGGGGAGGTCATGGGTTCAATCCCCCTTTGGGGGATCTTTGTGAATTTATTTATTCCATGAGTTCAGGAGCCTTTGGAGTCCTCCGGAACACATTCGAGCAGTGAAGGAAGCAGTATTGCTGGGCTTGCAACCTCAGCGTGGAGAGTTCGACTGCCGTGTTGTAGGAGGGCATCACTCTGAGGGGCCAGAGCCTAGGGGTTCAGGAATAGTCCGACGTAATGTTTCCTCTTGCTTAGCTTGTGTGTCAGTGTGTTCATGTGTGTGTCATTTCATTTTAACTGAATTAAAGTTGTATTTTTTATATATGGTTTCGAATTGACTGAAAAATAATTGAATAATCATCTAGTTTTTTTTTACGTCTTTTAATTAATTTGTTTATTATTATTACGGATGCTCAAACTATTATGGTAACTGTGACCATTTGAAAGAAGCACGGTTACGGATATTACTGTTGTACCCACAAAGCAGTCACCATTGAATAAGAAGTGGGAGGCCTTTAAAGAAAAGGTTTAATTCATAGTCTGTTAATGTCAAAGTTGCTTACTTCTTGTATCTGATTCTCAATCGCAGTGGATTCTTTTTGTCTTTAGATGCGACGTCATCCAATGTTCAAGCGTGTCAGTGGGTTAAGTGAACATGTTGTAAATAAGAGCCAGGAGGTACGTTTCCCTTGACAGTTACTTCTCTTGATTCTCCTCTTGCAGTTTATCATTTATGCACTTGGTTTGCCATAGTGCTCTTAGAATGGGGATGTCACTTGCATGTTTACTGCTTATTGACGTGCTATATTTCTCTAGTAGCTACGCAACCTCTGAAGAGATACTGAAGCTATTGAGGGGCGTTGTAAGCTAATTGGGCTTAATTATACGTGTTCAAGGAGTTTTTCACTGATGGGCAATTTAAAGAGTTGTCTAATTCCTGGAGAATTTGCAAGTTATACCTATTTCATGGGCATCATTTTCTCTAATTTTGTTGCAGAAGTTAAGGTGCATTTATTTTGTGCTTAGTTGCTATGGATTTACTAGTATGTGTTTAAAGTGGGTTTATTTCAGTTTGAATAACAAGTCCAAGTTGTTTTATTTGGTTGTATAGAATTACGAAGACATTATTGTAGGTTATATACATCAATTCAGATGTTAGATTTCCTGTCAGCAAAAATGCATACTACCTCCGTCTTAGTTTAAGCTTCATCCTTTTTTTGGGGCCCAAATATTAAGAAAAGAGTTATCTATACTCAAAAGTAATGTGAGTGGAACAAGTGAGTAGGATTGACAAGTGGAACCCACTATTTAAGTGTGTTAGTGGAATAAGTGAGCGAGATTGACAAGTGGGGCCTACAGTATAAGTGCATGAGTGGAATAAGTGAGTGGGATTGGCAAGTGGGGCCCATAGTTTTAGCATTTTTAGAAAAGGTGAAGCTTGTAATAGACACCCTTTTGGGTAAAAGGTGAAACTTAAACTGGGACTGAGGTAGTATATAGCATCACCTTGTGTGAAATAGGAATGAATGAACTTTATTAGTTTGCTGATACTGTTTGAGTGTGGACAGTGGGGTAGGAGCTGTAAGTGGGGTAGTTGTTGTAAGTATGACAAGTGGGCCCCATTATTTAAAAAATATTATAAAGTTACCTTCAGGGATATTGTAACAATGAATGGGACACCCAAAATGGAATTTTTTGTAACTTATGCTTGGACGGAGGGAGTATATATTATCACCTTGTGTGAAATAGGAGCGAATCTACTTTTTTTTTTTTCACCGATACTGTTTGAGGGCTACATTATTATGTTCTTTTCTTGGATTCATTTGTAACTGTTTTTTGAAATGGGTTTTACAGATTGCTGAAGACATGCGGGAACGATGGCATACTAGTGATCATCCTGTAGTTAACAAAATTCAAGAGTAAGCTGCCCGCTTTTTGTTGTTCATCCTTTTTGCAGTACCATATGATACTGCAACAGTTAGTAATTATGTGGTTCCCCTTCTTGTGACAGTTTGAATGATAGTGTAATTGGAGAAAATGATTCTGCAATGTCGTTTAAGGAAATACGCCGCCGTGATCAGTTAGAAGTCAAGTAAGGAGGAAGAAAAACTGTTATTGTTTTCTCTGTCTATTCCATTGAATAACAAGATATTTATACAAGAAATCAAGACTATTCTAATTCTAAAGATACATTGACTTAAGGATATTCACGAACTGAAGTGGAAGAGAATTCGGCACTGACTGCTGAATCTTCCCAAGGATCTCGTCATTATCTCAACACCCCCCCTCAAGTTGGAGCGTGTAAATCACAAACGCCCAACTTGCCTAGAAGATGTAGAAATTGCCGACTGCCCAATGCCTTAGTAAGAAGATCAGCCAACTGAGAAGTCGTATGAACATAGGCAGTTGTGATGACACTTGACTGAATTCTCTTCCACTTCAGTTCGTGAATATCCTTAAGTCAATGCCTTCAACTTGTCGGTTTCCCAAGATCACTAGCCGAGCTTTACAACGCTCAATTGTCCCATCAGCATTGTACTTTATTTTATAGACCCATTTGTTACCAATCACCTTCTTATCAAGAGGAGCATCTACCAACTCCCAAGTTCCATTTTGATCAAGAGCATTAAGCTCCTTAGACATAGCCTCACGCCATTGAGGAAGTTTGACCGCCTCATTAAAATGTTTCGGCTCAACACCTGAGTCAATAGCAGCCAAAAAACAACGATATGCAGACGAAAATTTCGTGCGGCCCGACAAAATGTGATAAGGGATATCGAGTACCTGAAGATTTGGATTGAGTAGATGGACGGGACGGGGGTGTAGCTTGAGCAATATGCGGCTGTGATGGTTCCAACTCATATTCAGAAGATGGATATCGGGTAGAAGGGACCCTAACTCTCTGACCACGTCCCAGATTTTCTGTCTCAATCAATTCGGCAGGCTGTTTATCGGCAGGCTGTTCATCGGCAGGCCGTTCATCGGCAGGCAGTTCATCGGCAAGTGGTTCATCAGCAAGTGGTTCATCAGGCAGTTCATCGGCAAGTGGTTCATCAGCAAGTGGTTCATCAGCAGGCTGCCCTGCTACTTGTTCGATCACTTGTTCTGTCAACTGGTCAGTCACCTGGCCAGTAAGTTGATCGGAAACTGTAGCAGGAACTTCTTCACAATCCTCCATATCATTGGAAGGACAAAGAAAAATGTCAGAGTCTGTGTATGCTCCTTCTGACTGACTATTCTGACCGTGAGCAAAAGGGAACTCTTGTTCCACAAAAATAACATCCCGAGAAACGAACAACTTATTTTCATCGAGATCATACACATACCACCCTTTCTTGCCAAGGGGATACCCTAAGAACACGCATCGCCTACTTCGACTTGCAAACTTATCATTATCACGCCGAGAATAATGCACATAGCATAAAGACCCAAACACCCGAATGTGTGAGTAAGAAGGAGGCTTCCCAAAAATAATTTCATAAGGAGTTTTCCCGTTTAATAATTTTGAGGGGGTTCGATTAATTAAATGCCCAGCCGCCAACACACACTCCCCCCAAAACTTGACCGGTAATTTTGCTTGAAACATCAAAGCACGAGACACATTTAAAATATGTCTATGCTTTCTTTCTACCCTTCCATTTTGTTGGGACGTACGAACACAAGTAGTGTGATGTTCAATCCCCTGTTCAAGAAAGTATTTTTCCAAACAAGTAAATTCCGTCCCATTATCACTCCTAATTTTCTTAACTTGTTTATTAAATTGCCGCTCTACCATGGCAAGAAAATTTTTCAAAATTTGGGAAACATCACCCTTAGACTTGACCAAATAAACCCATACCGCACGGGAACAATCATCCACAATGGTTAAAAAATAAACAGCACCACACAAAGCAGGTTTCCGATAGTCACCCCAAACATCACAATGAATTAAATCGAAAATTCCATTAGAATTACTTTCACTAAGTAAAAATTTATCCCTACTTTGTTTAGCCTTGCAACAAATCTCACAAACGTCTTTATTAATACTACTATGAGTAACGAAAGGTAACAAACCCACTATTTTCTTTGACGGATGCCCGAGTCGCTGATGCCATAACTGAAAACTGCCAGATTCTCTAACGTTGTGCACTTGCGTTGTCGGTGACTTCCTCAAGTAGTACAACCCCCCGTCCAATTCACCCGCTCCAATCAAAATCTTCGAGACCCGGTCCTGTACAACACATTTTTTGTCAGAAAAATGCACCAAATAATCAGAATCTCGAAGTAATTGAGAGACAGATAAGAGATTGCAGTTAAAGTTTGGGGCATATAAAACATTTTTTAAAACAAGATTCGTGGCAATCTCAACGTTGCCTTCTTTCATGGCTTTCATGTATCTCCCATTAGGCAGACCAATGTGATTCGCCTTAATATCATGAACATCACTGAGCAAAGAGATGTCCCCTGTTATGTGTCGGTTGGCTCCACTGTCGACGAGCCAACTGTGAGTACCAATTGTCTTACCAGTTGCGTTGCCAGTTGTGCTGACAGTTGTCGGCACCTGTGTCTGCATAAAATTCTTGAAGTTGTTCCATTGATCTGCTGTGAATCCCAGTGCTCTAGCCTGATCTGGAACTCCTTCGATACTGACCTCTGCATTGTTGGACCTTGTGCTTGGCTTCCCTTGATCTTTCCTTCCCGAGGAAAATTGGCTTCCACCTCGTCCTCTTGCTGGCTTCCCACGCTGTTCTTCCCACCATTCTGGGTATCCTATCAGCTTGAAGCACGAATCTGCACTGTGTCCTTTCTTATGGCAGTGAGAGCAAGTGACATTGCTCATATCCTTCTTCTCTGTCAAGCCACCTGTCGAGCCATCTGTTCTCACAACTGGTTTGCCAACTGCCCTGTCAAATGTACGAGCAACAAAACTTGCTGAAGTTGGAAGTTCTCCAGATCCGCCTCCCAGCACCTGTTCCTCTCTTATAGCATTAGAGTAAGCTTTATTCACGAGTAAGGTAGTGGCTCCGTATTGACAATAGAGGTCTTCACGTTCTCAAATTTTGGAGTTTCTAACCCCATGACGAATTGATGAACCCGTTCCTCCTCACGCCTTTTCACTAACACCGCCCCAATATCACACGTGCAGCCCGTGCAGGAGCATGTTGGCAATGTCTCAAAATCATTAAGAGCATCCCACAGCTTCTTGATGCGTCCATAGTAAGAAGCTACGCTCTCGTTCTTCCCTTGTCTACAATTTGCTATGTCCGCCTTCAATTGTTGTGTCTTCGGTCCATTCCCCATCGAGAACCGTTCCTTCAAATCATCCCACAAAACCTTTGCTTCGTCCACATAAGTGATAGTGGAGCGAAGGGTTGGCTCTATTGTGTTAAAGATCCATGAAACAATCATGGAGTTCACCGTCCACCATTGGTCCGCTTCATCCGCATCGTCAGGACGCAGGATTCTGCCATCAATGAATCCAGTTTTCGTCTTCGCTCGAAGCGATCCTTTGAAAACACGTGCCCATTCCTCATAATTTTCACCCTTTAATTGGACATGGGTGATAATCATCCCCGGATTATCGCTTGAAGAAAGAAAATAAGGAGATCTCTTTTCTTCCTTAATCATCTTTCCTTTGTCGGAGTTATCGCCGGATGTTTGCTCATTGCCGCCGGCCATAATTTTGATCAAAAACTGAGCTCTGATACCAAGTTAGAAGTCAAGTAAGGAGGAAGAAAAACTGTTATTGTTTTCTCTGTCTATTCCATTGAATAACAAGATATTTATACAAGAAATCAAGACTATTCTAATTCTAAAGATACATTGACTTAAGGATATTCACGAACTGAAGTGGAAGAGAATTCGGCACTGACTGCTGAATCTTCCCAAGGATCTCGTCATTATCTCAACATGATCCGTATGATGAACCCCCTCTCTTATAGTTTTCTATTTATTTTTTCTTGTACTCGGGTTTTTCATCTCCCTTATGAGATATTATGTTATGTTGGTATTTGGCAAAAAAAATTCTTTACCAGAATTTGCATCTGAGGTTCAAGAAGTGGTAAATCCTGTCCTCAACGCGTACTTCAAAGTAAATTCGAAGTTTGTATAGGAGTCTAGATAGGTTCTCGGACCTTGAAAGGTGTAGCTGCAAACCATTTCATCTTGATTCATTTTTATTATTCTGCCTAGGCTCAATTATCACTGTAAATGCTGGACTGTTTTTCAGGCTGACACTGAGGTTTTGAAGAAGTATTGTAGCTCTGAACTGATTGAAAGGTGTAAAGCAGAGCACAATGCATATGAGAGACTGGGCGTCTTTTATGAGAACAAGGTAAGGAGAATTTTCTTTATATATATATGATCTATTGCTTGTCATTTGTTCCATATAAGAAACCTTCGCTCATTTATTGAAATGTGCATCTGAGAGTAGAAAAAGCGTCGGGGCAAGAATAGACTCATTAAAGCTTATACAGTCAAGCCATGAATTATCTAGGTCCACATTTGGGCATATTTGAGAAACGCTTTAAACAGGTTATGACATTATGGTTGTTAAGAGCTTGAAATTTTTCGAGTTTTTTTTTTTTTACTTTAGCTGTATGACTGTATCTGCTAAATAAGTATGTTGTGCGTATATGCTAACTATTTTTCTTAGAGGGACGGGTACAAAATGATGTGTTACTATTTTGATCGCTAATGTGTATTGTGTGATTATGAGATTTACAGGAAAATGTCATAATTGATATTTTGATACTCCCTCCCATAATGATAGTCTTATTTGACTAATCAAACATTTTAACAACTTATTTTCACTATCATCACTAACTGTTAATGAGGTTTAATTATTACTTCATTACTTACTCTTCTTCCTTGGTTGTCTCTCCCTCTCCTCTCTCCCTTTTCTTCCTTGGTTGGCAAATTTTGAAGATCAATGATTTTACCATAACAAATAACAATTATGGAAATGGGATTATCTTTTGAGACGAACAAAAATCGCAAATGGGACATCTTTATGGGACGGGGCGAGTATATGAATAGTTGTATTTGATAAGATAGTTTTGAGATATGAATTAAAAGAAATGGCAAACTATGTTGAGATTAAAGAATTATTTTCCTTGATGCAGATTTTACATATATCGGAAGTAGAAGTAAGGGAGACGAAGATGATAGGGGACATTCCCTTAATTATTGTTCAGTTCCAAACACAACAGGTCCATATATTGTGTACGTGACAGAGTTGGTGCAATTGTAGAAGGAAGTCAGGTAAAGTGGTTCACATTGTTTGTTTGTTTTTTTTTTTTTTTTTTTTTTTTTTGCAGCCACTTAGTGATTTTGGTTTTTCACTTGTATAAGTTGAAACACACACACAGATTTACGCGCGCGCACACACACATATATACTTGTGCTCATATTCATGCCCATTGTCTGCACTATCATCACTAACCTTAATCACTTATGACGTTCTCATATTCATGCCCATTGTCTGCACTGTTATCATTAATCTCCCCATTTTCCAAAAAGAAATATTGATACGACGTGGAACCTCTCCGAGTCTTCTTCTCCGAATGTGTAGGATTTGAAGCGACTGGTAATCCTTGTACTTTGAACAAAAGTGCTGAATATGTCACCTTCATAACGTACCTGCATGCATGGTTGTATCATAATAAAGCGACTGGTAATCCTTGTACTTTTACACAGAGGGAGTATAACAAATTCATAACCATATGTTTCTTTGTGTGTCACAACTTATTCGCACTGATTCTAAGCCCAGGTTGTTAGTTTCACCCGGTTTGTGTTCCACATTGTGGGTGAGCATAACCGTCGACAACCGCTCATAACCGTCTACCACTCTAACCCACTTCACGAAAATGGGAAAACCACTCGCTACTATTTGATGGAAAGAGTATATAAATATCATGTTGGGTTTGATGCCATCTAACTTGGTAATGCCAAATTAGGGGATTAAACAAACAATTCGGTAATTATGTGACACGGCCGTGCGAGTTGCCAAGACACGCCCGTGCAGGGCTAGGGAGCGACCGCGCAATGCAGAGGGAGCGATCGCGCGGTTCTTCTGTCACTTTGGGGCGATCGCGCGCCAGGAGGGGGCGTCGACGCCCTTAGGCGATTTGGGTTTGATTAACGACATATTTTGTGCAGGATTAGAAAACCGTACAAGGTTAGTGTTGTGGGTATTTTTCAGCATGGTGACATCTTCAGTTGATCCTGCATGTCAAGATGTTATTCCACTGTAAGTATCGTTTTAATATTTACTTATTTGATATTTCCTAATATCTTTATTATTATTTTCCAGTAAATAAGAGAGAAGAATACGGGATATTTTTCTAGCACGTTCAACACAACTTCAACGGCAAGGATGACTTAGTCTCACGGACGTTGAAGAGGATAAAGATCATTTCCGAGATTGTAGGAACAAACTATTACCCCGTCATACTTACTTATATTTAAGGTTGAGATGGAGACGGAAACAAAGACACTCTCTCATATGCACACACTCTACGCACAAGCTACTTGTAATCCTCTTCATCCTCTTCCAAAGTTGCAACTCAATTATCATAGTGAAACTTTTAAGGTTGGAGACCTAACTCCCGGGGTTTTTTCCAAAGAGGTTGTCACCTCCAAGGTTTTCCTCGTTAACAATTCGTGGTGTCATTCGTTCTTTTCATGTCTTTGTTCCATTTATTCGAATTCCACAGTCCCCTCCTTAGTATTTAAATCCACACACTTGTCAAAGTTAAGATTCTGTACTATTTTTTTTCTACCAAAACAATTTGGCGCCCACCGAGGGGCCTCGTGGTTTATCGGTTATTTGGATCATTTCCTAATCAAATTCATTATGTCTGCACCCCCCAATGTGTCCGCCGCCGGCAAAGCTCCCGCCGTCACTCCAACATCAGTAGGTAGAACCAGTTTGTTGCCACCACCTCCTCAAACCGGACCTCAGCAAACTCAACCTACAAAGACTCCGCAAAAGGGAGCAACCTCATCCAATGTAGATGATGACATCCGGACTATCCTAACCAAGTTGAATCAGAGGTTGGATCAGCAAGACAGCAATTCGAAGGTGCTGGCCAATTCCATGATTAAGATGCAGAAAGATCAACAGTTCATCGCATCTCGGCTTGACAACATATCACCATTGCGTGCGAGGAACCTCAACTTCGACAACACCGAAGGATCTACGCTTCAGAGTGAATTTATACCAATGGGTAGTCCACCTCAAACTCATCAGCCGACATCCTTAATGATGTCAACATCTTTGCCCGGGGACACCCCAATGACGCCACCTTCCGCAGGATTCACCCAGTTCATCCCATTCATCGACAACACCACTGTCACAACGACTACGGACAACTCTGGTTTACTAAATAATCTTTTCAATAATAATAATTTCAATCGTATTCCTATGGCTGACCCTTTTGCAGGAAATCCACTAGCAAAACAGATGCAGGATCTCAGAGAGCTGATAATGAACGTGCCGGGCATAACTCCTCCAATCCAACCAGTGACTCAGAACTGCTACAATCAATCCCGGTTTGTCCCAGCAATTGCAAATGTTGACATCCCGAAGCGTTTCAGTGTACCATCTATGAAGCTGTATGACGATACCACAGACCCAGAAAAGCATGTTGCTCACTATCAAGAAAAGATGGACATAATCCATATTCCGCTTCAATTCCGGGAGGCTTGCTTATGCAGAGGATTTGGATCGACCTTGGTTGGACCAGCTCTCAAATGGCTGATTAGGCAGCCTCTAGGTTCAATTGGTTCATACGCCCAGCTTATCAACATGTTCTATAACCAATTCTCATGCAGTCGACAATTTGAGAAGTTGACAAGTGACCTCTACAATGTGACTCAGCAGCCTAATGAAACTCTGAAGGATTATGTCCACCGGTTCAATAAGGAAGTGCTAGAAATTCCCAATCTTGACATGTCGACAGCCACAGAAGCATTCAAAATGGGACTGAAGAAAGATTCACAGTATTATCAAGATTTGGTGATGACTCCTTGTAAGCGGTTGGAAGAAGTCAGGAGCAGGGCAGTGAGATTCATAAGACTGGAGGAAGATGAGCTGCGAAGATCGAAGACCTCATCCAAGTTGTCGACATATGACAACCCTGACAGAAAGACTGAATCGTCCCATCGCAGGAACAACCGTTCCAATCCTTATCCGAGAATTGATACTAGCAAAATTAATTCAATAGATGGTGAGGATGAAGATAGTGATAATGTGCCTAACATTTCTGATTATTGTTTTTCTGTTGACATTTCAGGTATACTCTGTGCAATGGGCAACCTAGGGGACAAAGCCAGATGGCCAAAGAAGACGGATAAGTCCACGGGATGGCGTGACAAATCAAAATGGTGCGCTTACCATGAAGACTTTGGGCATGTTACTGAAGATTGCATCGCACTAAGAAAGGAGATCAGTTACCTGCTCTCGAAGGGACATCTTAAGGAGTTACTGGACCCAGAAAGAAGAAGGCTGAAAGTGTGGAAGCTCCTCATGAAGCCGAAAGACCAGTTTCTCCCCCAGCATCAACAAAGGTGATCAATTTCATTAATGGAGGTTCAGAAATATGTGGCACATCCTATTCTGCCGCAAAACGACATGCTAAGGAGTCAAAAGAGGAGAAGCCAGAAAGACAGCCCAGGATGTCGACACCCTGCCAGGATCCAATCACCTTTGATGAGAGTGATCGAGATAACTTGCTGGAACCTCATCACGACGGCCTAGTTATTTCCTTGCAGATTGCCAATTGTACAATCCGGCGCATCCTGGTTGATGGGGGTAGCTCTGTCAATCTTATTATGTTGGGTACCCTTAAGGAAATGAACATCCCAGAATCGGAGATCATCAAGAAATCTGCAGTGTTGGTAGGCTTCAGTGGTGAAGTCAAAGAAACGGTGGGGGAGATAAAGCTTCCAATATACTCAAAGGGCCTCAACACCATGGAACGGTTCTGCGTAATTGATTGTGCAACATCCTACAACGTCATCCTTGGAAGACCGTGGATTCATGGAATGAAGGCTGTACCCTCCACTTACCATCAGTGTGTGAAGTTTCCAACACCTTGGGGTGTCGCTAAGATATACAGTGATCAACAGGTGGCCAAGGAATGTTATAAAACTTCAATGAAGGCGTCGACATCTCCAAAACAAGCATAGCAATTACAGAGGAATGTACGTGAAGTCCTGGAAGCTAGGGAGGATGATGTGAAAGAAATATTGCTAGACCCTTCCAACCCGGACATCAAGGTACTTATTGGCACTGACTTCCCATCAGACATAGAAGAGAAGCTTGTGGACCTATTAAGAAGCAGAATAAAAAGTTTTGCTTGGAGACATGATGACATGACAGGTATCAGCAAAGATGTCATCACTCACAAACTTAACATAGATCCTAGTTTTAAACCAGTGCACCAGAAACATAGGAAGTTTGCAGAAACAAGAAACCAGATCATCAAGGAAGAAGTAGAGCGCTTACTCAAAGCCAACATGATACGAGAGGTAGATTATCCAAGATGGTTAGCAAACGTGGTTGTGGTTGAGAAGAAGAATGGGAAATGGCGGGTCTGTGTTGACTTCACCGACTTGAATAAAGCCTGTCCAAAAGATCCTTTCCCTTTGCCACACATAGATTCGTTAGTTGATGCCACCTCCGGACATGAGCTCCTCACATTCATGGACGCATCCTCGGGATTTCAACAAATCCAGATGGAACTATCTGACCAAGAGGACACCGCCTTCATAACACCCACAGGTATCTATTGTTATATTGCTATGCCTTTTGGACTAAAAAATGCAGGTGCAACATATCAAAGGCTCGCCAACAAAATGTTCAAAGATCAGATTGGGGACACAATGGAAGTATATATTGACGACATGGTAGTAAAATCCAAGAAAGCCGAAGATCACATAGGCAACCTATCTCAGGCCTTCGACATCTTGGATTGTTTCAATATGAAACTTAATCCAGCTAAATGCAACTTTGGAATGAAGGCAGGGAAGTTTTATGGGTTATATGGTTACTAAAAGAGGCATTGAAGCCGCCTGCAACGTATACGTGCTATTATCAACCTGTCGTCACCTCAATCTGTCAAGGACGTCCAAAGATTGACGGGAAAGATTGCTGCACTCACCAGGTTCATTTCAAAATCCTCGGATCGATGCAAACCTTTCTATGATATCTTGAGGAAGAACAAGAAGTTCCAGTGGGAGGACCAACATGAAGAAGCCTTTCAGGAGCTCAAAACTTACCTGTCGACACCTCCATTATTGGCCAAACCTCAGGAGGAGGAACATCTTTACATCTACCTAGCAGTATTAGAAGGCGCTGTAAGCGCAGTCTTGGTGACAGAACGAGATGGTAATCAGCTGTAGGTGTTAGTGCCCTAGGCCTATAGAGATAGACCTTTATGTAATGTCATTGTTCATTTATATAAGAG
The DNA here is from genome assembly GCA_022495995.1 of Adenophora triphylla var. japonica. Taxonomy (NCBI): domain Eukaryota; kingdom Viridiplantae; phylum Streptophyta; class Magnoliopsida; order Asterales; family Campanulaceae; genus Adenophora; species Adenophora triphylla. The sequence continues at coordinate 808,442 of JAFEMH010000182.1, forward strand.
AATGTTTCTTTGATTATTATATATGTTTGCATGTTTAGTTATAATAATCGTGTCCCTAGTACTTATGAAGCACTAGTATGAAGTCTAATGGATAATCATGTGATGATTATATGCATGGAGATGCACATTAGATTCATGGGTACTTGTTAGAGAACAAGGTACTGGACTTGACCCACTATGAGATTTATGTCATGGTCATATGTCATAAATAAATCTCATATAGTTATATCATTGATATCCTTTGATCTGAGATTATCATCGTCTTCCGCTCGATGAATATCATGTTTGATATAGTTTAACGTTGTCTTTAACCGGATGACAATAAGGGCTATCATTGGCATGGTATGATTCTTGTTGGGAAGAATGATAAGTCAAGATGGAAAATTGTCCCTCGTAAAGAGAGATGTTTGCTAGGCCACTCGTAAGTAACACTACCAGAAATAGGTCGTTTAGCGACGGAAATTTCCGTCGCTAAAATTAAAATTCCGTCGCTAAAAATAATCAGCGACGGAAAAATTCCGTCGGTGGTCCGACGCTACCAGCCCGTCGCAGTGCTCCGGCGGGTCAATTTCCGCCGCTATTTTTTTCTTTTACCGACGGAATTTAATTCCGCCGGTGAATTAATGGTTACAAATGACGGAAATATCCGCCGCTATATTAATTTAATTTAATTAAATATTCATTTCGGCGGCGGAAATTTCCGTCATTGTAATAAAAATTAATTTAATTAAATTAATTTAATGGAAAATTCCGTCGTAATAAAATTTAAATTAAAATTAAATTATTTCAGCGGCGGAAAATACCGTCGCTGAAATTATTTAATTTTTATTTAAATTTTATTACAGCGACGGAATTTTCCGCCGCTGAAATCAAAAATTAAATAAAAATTAAATGATTATAGCGTCGGAAATTCCGTCGCTGAAATTAATTTAATTAAAATAATTTTTATTACAGCGACGGAAATTTCCGCCACGAAATTAATTTATTTAATTAATTTTTCTTTCAAAGATTAATTTCAGCGACGGAAAATTCCGTCGCTGATTCTGAAATAAATTAAAAAAAAATATTTTAAAATATCAAAAAACCAAAATTTTTTGTACCTGATATAACATTTCAATTTCTAAAACTAAAACTATAAAAACTAAAATTCAAATACCAAATAGTATCAAATAAAAACTAAATACCACCGTACCAATTCGGGAGGGGAGAGGGGGAGGGGGATAGGGGGATAGGGGGAGAGGGGGAAGGGGGAAGGGGGAGAGGGGGAGAGGGGTGGAGCGGGGAGGGGGAGAGGGGTGGAGCGGGGAAGGGGGAGAGGCGGGAGGGGCTCCCGCGGGTACCAAATGTCTCAAATGTTTACAAACAAGTATAAATTAATACAACAATGTCTAAAAAGTCCGCAATCAACCCGGGGGACGCCGGGAATTATCCCGGGAGTCCGGGCCGAGACGAGCCATCAACAGCCGCCAATTGTCTACGAGTCTCGCATGGCGTCGATCGTTCTCCTCCCGCATCCGCGTCGAACCGCCAAAGCATCCGCAAGCTTTGCCCGCTCGCGTCTCTCCTCCTCCAACGCAGCCTCCGGAGTGTCGACCCTCGGATCATGAAACATGGGCCGGTCAACATTTCTCCGACGGCCGGCCGACGCCGACGGGCATTGCCGCCCGTAATCCCCATCCCTAACACTCGGGCTCCTCTCCTTGGATGTCCCCGAGAGGTGACCTCCCGCCAAACATCGGGCACGAAGGGGACGGGCTCGCGGGAGGCGTTCCATCGGGAACAACGGCGGCTTGATATGCGGCTGAAAAATAAAACAAACAATTATAATCATATACACAATGTAAGGTACATAAATAAATTTACATATTCAAAATCAAGTCATTTAATGGTAGTTTACTTACAAAGGCAAAAGAGTGGGCATCGATCGTCAACCCATTGCGGAGGTTGATCGGGCGCCGTAGAATTCCGAATATGGGTGCTAGCGTAAACATCCACAAAAGTGATATTCGGACCATACTCCCTTTCCTATAAATAAAATAAGCGAGATTATTACTTTGAAATTGTATATATAAATGCAACATTTAAACCGATTTAAAAGCATGCATACACTACATTTACACTAAAACTATGGATTTCATAGCATCAACATTGGCTCCCGCCTAACATACGTACATAAACCTATTTAAAAGCATCCATACACTACTACATTTAAATTAACATACATACCATGCGGTCGTGATGCTCGGCGACCGTGATCGTCCCCCCGGTATGCAACGCCGCCGACCCCGAGGAGCTTGCTCTATTGGCCTTGGCCTGTTCGGATACAGCCTTCGCCGCAGGCGACCCCCAATATTCGCAAAATTGAGCAAACACCTCAACGGTCATAAAAGTAGGACACAAGGGCTGCTGTCCCGCCGCGAGCCGAGCAGTATAATAATTTCTCTTCGTGGTACCTATAAAAAATATGAATATCTTGTAAACATATAATGATGACATTATAAAATTAAAAGAGTATAATCATTGTTAATTAAACTAATTAAGGATAGATAAAAGTATTTACAAATAAAATCCTTAAACAGCTTGTGAGCCTGCTCAAAGAAAACATATCTAGCCGTCGCCGCCGCCGATGTCCGGATCCCAATAATATTTAGCCTACAACATATAATGATAACATTACAAAACTAAAAGAGTATAATCATTATTAATTATAACATTTTAATAACAAACTAACATTTAAGTTTTAAATAAAAACCATTAACACATTACCCTAAACTCATCCCACGCATCCTCCTTATTCCTCTGTGGCAATTTTTTCCAGTTGGGCCAAAAATCGGTCATTTTCCGAGACCGCCAGTACTGCCCGATCTTAGTGCCAGTGGTGGGGTATCCACCTACCCACCTGCCAAGTATATTTATACAATAACATTTTAACTTAAATAATGAATTATATATAAAGCAAAAAGGAACCAACTTATATCAAATTAATGAAGAGTTACTTATCGGTCATAAAGTCTTTGAGATCCAGGACATATATCCTCCCCTCGTAATCTACGGTAGTCCGAGTACCGGCCCTGCAGGTGGAGCTAGTACTACCGAGTGAGGGGTCAACACCATCGCTACCGGACAGGGACGGCCAAGGCCCCAAGAATCAAAGTGTAAATGGGCTTGGTCCTCTTACCCCCTTTCTACTAGAACTCATCTCGTACTACAAGAAAATATTAAAATATACAACTTTAACAATAGGAAACAATATATTCACAATACATCTAAAACTTTAAAGTTCTAATAATCTAAAGCATTCACAATACATATAAAACTTTAAACTATTAATAATATAAAGCATTCACAATACATATAAAACTTTAAAGTTCTAATAATCTAAAGCATTCACAATATATATAAAACGACGGATATTAAAAATAATCTAAAGCATTCACAATACATATGAAACTTTAAAGTTCTAATAATCTAAAGCATTCACAATACATATAAAACTTTAAAGTTCTAATAATCTAAAGCATTCACAATACAATTTTAAACTTTAAACTATTATTAATCTTCGTCCCCATCATCATCACCGGACTCGAATTACTACAAAACTCGAGTTCTTCATCTTCGTCTTCGGACTACGATGAATCAAACTCGGTTCCTCTTCCTCTTCCTCTTCCTCTTCCTCTTCCTCTTCCTCTTCCTCTTCCTCCGATTCATCAATATCAATGTGCGCGAGATGACCCGAACGAGGCGGGGAGTTGGCAAATTCACTGGTAAGATATCCTCCTCGGGTTCATCAACATTTTGAGGAATATGAGTGACATCATCTAATGGATGATTAGCCGATGAAACGTTAGGTGGCACCGGCATTTCATCCTCTTGATAGGGTGCTTCTAATGACGACTCGTAGTTGTCGACGAGGGTAGGTTGTCAATCATGCTCCTAGCCTTGGTCATCCAAACAGACCCACAATCCGTCGGGTCGCGGACGAGGGTAGGGAGTCATGTATACCGTTGTGCTTGAGATGCTAAGATGAAGACGTCGTCGCCATTATGTACGGACGAGTCCTTTACATCGACGAGGTCAAATATGGCGTGCTTCTTAACACCTCGCACAAAGCATCCCGCCAATCACAATTGAACAAGACAACACTGTTTCTACCCAAATACTCCACCTCGACTACTTCTTTCAGACGCCATAATAATCATTCCCTATAAGCTTCACACCGCTATTCCACGTCAATTTAGAGCCCCGTAAGCTTTGGTATGAAACACATAGCCATTCACGAAATAACCGTTGTATAAATGAACGTTCAAGTACGGAGATGATGCTAAATGTCTTAACCTCGCAGCCTTTGGCATCACCCGGATGTTCACTATCTATAAGACAATATTGTAACCAATTTAATACAATTTTAAGATTGAATGTTTAAAGAAGTGTATAGAATAAATTTGAATGAAACGAAATATTTACATATTTCCTTAGCCGGTTTGGAAATTCTCTTTCTGTCCTAGTTGCGATGAGTTCTGGAGATAAATCCCGAGCTAAATCTTCAAACATTACGCAATAGGGTTAAACAAGGCATTTCATATGCAGTAATTAAACATGCATAATTTAATCGACGAGGCGTAAACATAACATCAATGACTTACTTGATATATTCCCCAACCTCGTCGCAGCTAAGAAGAACATACGTTTCGACCAGCTGCAAGAAACTCTCTTTAGCGGTTAACGTACGCGTACCAACCCGTTTGCCGAGGAACCGACCTGTGGATGAAAATACGTAGATGTTTCCCTTAGACGGAAAACCACCATCGTAATTGCGGCCAACCCTAGTCAATCTCGTATCAACATCGAGGAAAATATGTTCCGACAAAGGCAACAATCTCATCTATGATAACAAATTTCCGAAATTGAGGCCTCGACTACGGCCCTATGCTCATCTTCCTTTTCAATTGCCACTAGATACCTAAAAGTCATTCGTAGATTAAAACATAAATAATGTTAAAGAAGGTATATTGTTAACGCTCAAATTATTTAGAAATAGAATAAATTCAATTACCTCTCAAATGGATACATCCATACGTATTGAATCTGGGACCACCGACTCTAGCTTCGTATGCCAAGTGGACCGGTAAATGCTCCATAGAATCAAAAAATGAAGGAGGAAATATCTTCTCAAGTTTGCACAAAGTCACTACGATGCTCTCCTCAAGCTTTTTCATGTGATCAACACGCAAAGTGTGGTCGATGTTAACGCTCGGAAAACTCACTTAACTCGTTAACGCCACCCGCATATTGTCAGCAAGAGACCCCCGAGAGCAATCGGAAGTAGCCTATCCAAAGAAAACGTGGCAATCGTGACTCTTCAAACCCCGCACTTTCCCTCCTCTACATTGACACAGCTTACCAATGTTAGACGCGTAACCATCCGGGAAGCCTTAACTCCTTGAGCCATTTCGGGAGGAGGAGCCTCTTTTCCTTTTCAGAAGCACGTATTGAGCCATCGGTCTAACCGGTTTACCATTGACGTCGTATACCAAGTCTAAGGCCGGCCGCCTACATATTTCCTTAAGGTCCTTTCGAGCTTTTTCGTTGTCTTTAGTTGTTCTCTTGAAATCCATCAACGTGTTAAAAACATTATCGAATACATTCTTCTCAATGTGCATCACGTCAAGGTTATGTCGAATGAGATTTGTTTTCCAAGATGGCGACTCCCAAAATATACTCCTCTTGATCCAAGCTTATGGGTAGTCCCAAACCCTTGTATTTTGGTCTTCGAAAACTTTTTCCCCCACCGAGGATCGGGCAATCTAGATACCTCCTCATAGACCGTGTCACCACTTAAACGAATCGGGGCCTCATCATGGTCAATCTTGTTCTTTTTAAACGCATTCTTCTCGGGTCCTGAATGGGTGGTCCTCCGGAAGAAATTGTCTATGACAATCGAACCAACATGGTTTTCCAGAGTGCGTGAGCGTGAAAGACTTTGTGTCACTCATACAATACGGACGGGCCAACTTCCCGTGGGTGCTCCAACCCGATAACATCCCATATGCAGGGAAGTCATTAATCGTCCACATCAACGCAGCCTTCATGCCGAAATTCTCTCGCTTGAAAGCATCCCACGTTTCGACCCCATCCTCCCAAAGCCGCTTCAATTCGTCCATCAAAGGTCGGAGATAGACGTCAATGTTCCTCCCGAGGTCAAGCTGGGCCGGGGATGAATAACGACAAGAACATGTAGGGATCACTCATACACAACCAGTGGCGGAAGATTGTAGACAAAGTGGCTATAACCGCCAACAAGAGTAAGATTTTGCCCCAGACCAAACGGATTGAAACCATCGTGAGCGGATGCATAACCGTATATTTCTTGCTTCGTACGCAAAGTCGGGATAAGTCTCATCAAAGTGTTTCCATGCCTCCCATCACCGGGATGAATCAACACACCATCTTCACGCAAACTTTCCTTATGCCAACGCATTGCCTCTGCAAGAGATTTAGACGCGTAGAGGCGTTGCGGCCTTGGAATCAATCGGCATGTAACGCAACCGCTTATGTGGTATGTTTTTCTTGTGTTTTGAACTCCCCTCCGACTTGGCTTATATCTACTTTGTCCGCAAATTGAACACTCTGTCTTCGTGAATCTTTCCTTGTAGAATAGCATGCAGTCATTCTTACACGCATCAATCTTTTCATAACATAGCCCAATCTCGCCAACCAACTTCTTTGTCTCATAAAAGTTTGTAACCATCTTATTCTCTTTCGGCAACATCCGCTTAATTGCTTTCATGATACGATTATAAGCGGTCGCTAATATTGCAATCGGCCTTTATGTTAAGGAGCTCACCACGCCTCTCCAACACACCGATCTCGCAACCTCGGATAGACCTTCTCTTTGCAGAGTCCATAGCATCAATAAATTTCTTAGGCTGCAGGGGTTGGTTCTTGCCGTTGGTTCTCTCGACCAATCGAAGGAAGGGACCTACGCATCCCTAACCATATCTTCCATATTCAAAGGTGGTTCTTCATTGTCCCGAATAATAGGTTCGGGTTCGGGAGGTACATGAATATTCTCGGGGATTATTCGCAACATTTGTGCGCAATCTCGGCTCACCATGACGGGTCCACCGTTTGTACCCAACTTCAAACCCGTTACGCAAAAGATGTTTACGAGTCTCGATCAAGCTTAGATACTTGACATTACAACACTTGTCGCATGGACACCTAATCTTACCATCCTTATCCATGTGACCGGTTTTATTTAATTGAGCAAATTCAACAAACCCCTTCAACCCTCTATAAAACTCGGGATTGATACCGCGTTGATTCGGCAACTTCCGCTTATACATCCAACTACGATCATCGTTAACAGACATTACTCCCGCATTGCAATCCATATATTATACGTACACTCAATTTAATCGACGGATGAAACAAAATCGGGATGTTAATAATTATTGGATTTCATAATATATTAACAGTTTAGAAGTAATTAACGTATTATCATTCCCTAAATTTGAATTACAAACTTAAAAGCAACACGTATCTTCTTAAAATAAATATAAAGCTTCTAACTCATATTTAACAATATATTAACAGGTCTTCTTAAAGTGTCTAGGAACTCGTTCCCGCTCCCGAACTCGAATCTCTACTCTTCCTCCGCCTCGGTCCCCGGGAGGTCTTTGGTCTAGGTATGTTGAAAAAGTCCGCCGAACCTCGTCCCGGCTCGGGTATCGTGTGAGCCGGTGGATATATCGACCGTAGCTCTCGCATCGCTTCTTCCCCGCCTCAAGGCCTCCCTGCGAGCTATCACTTCGGGATCATTTCTCAAAGCAGCCTCTCCGAATCTCCCGTCTCTCATAATCTGCTGCAATGTCGCCAGTGATTTCATCGGGGTTGCTCTTGGCCTCCATGCCTCTTAATGTCCGGCCGGAAGAATAGTACGCCCCAAAACACTCTCGGCGTCGAGCCTCTATCATCAGCCGTACAGGACCTTGCTGCTCCTCGTACCATGTCGGATACTCGGTGGTCGAAATGTGCTACCTCTAGTATGACGGAGTAGTGGTCGTATCGGAAGAAAGCCCTCTAGAAATGCTCTGCCAAAGAAATGTGTAGTCCGAGGCTCGCCATAATCATCGGCATTGTATTAGTCGTCAATCGCTCTCTCAAAGTCCGAGATAGTGCTCAACTGCGGGTATCCGTCTTGTCTGCTTTCGCTAGAGATGGAATGCAAAAGGATGATACATGTAGTCCCTAAGTCGGACAATAACCGACCCGTCCTGAATATCTCTCATAGTCCGCAATCCCCATGCCGGAATCCAATAGTTCGGGTTTGCGGTCTCATATCGGGCCAAGGCCAACCTCCTATGCCAACTCTCGGCAGCGGCATCCCTCAATATCCTGCGCCGTCCAGCCACCCAAGGTAATGCCGTCTGCGCCTCTCGGGCAAGGGCGAGATCAAGCGAAATCTCTCATGCCCACAATGATAGTAACTGGGCCGCCCGAACCCATGTACTCGGATCCTCCGGCTAATCTATCCAATGCCGTGGTATGTCTCCGCTAGCAACAGCTTGAATGATGTCCATCGCTCCTCGACTGCATTGAATATGCCGGATGTCAACTCCTCGATCACCTCTCGCCGCTGATGATCTCTAACAGCCAGTAGCCGACACACTCCGATGTAGCCGCGAAGTAGTGCGCAGCATGTAATGAGCAACATGAATATATCTAAGGAAGTGGATAGATCAAACAGTCCGGGCCGGTCCGACTCAATCCGGCTATATGAGTCAAGTCTATGAATCTATCGTCAACGACAATGCCCGATACCCAGTCTGCTGATAATCCCAAGAATTCGGATAGTTGCTCCGTATCGATCGTCTGTCTCGAGGAAATGCCACAGGTCCTCGACTCACCCACACCCGCCGGTGCTCGAAAATCCTCCATCGTTGGCACCGGATCGTTGTACGATAGGGTGAACACATGTCGCTCCGAATCCCAGCACGAAGCGGCTCGGAGCGGATCCCAATCAATCTTCCAATCTTTTAGAGACCGGATGCATGGCATGCTATACCTCCTGTCAATAAGTTTCCGGTGTTGTTTTTGGTGAAAGCGCGTGAGTTCAAGAATGTCTTGTTGAAATTGAAACTCGCGGGAAACAATTTCTCCATTGTAATGCTCCATCTTTTGCCTTAAATTGGGGTCTGCTTGGGACTTTTACCTATTAATATTGTGAATAATTGTATCAACAAATCTTGAGCTCTAGTTCAAACTAAACTAAAGGATAATGGTGTCCACTACCTAACCACCTACTCTGTCCTTTAAGTGCATGTTTGATAAACCTATCCACATCCCGAAATGCGTGATTACTATTGTGAATAATTTTAAATATTAATATTTAATTCTTTGTTGTAAAATATATAATTTTACAACGATGAATTAAATTAACATTTATAAACAAGATGAGAGTCGTTATCATCCACAACTATCAAAACCCTATCTCGGCTTAGAACAAGAAAGATAGAGCAAATAAGTTCTTGTCGGTTTGAGCGAAAGGATTTTTACGTTTAATATAGGTTTTCCGGTTTCCTTGACCTCCTCTCTAAGAATCTCAAAGATCACGGCCATGTCTTGACGGTGCTTGTTTTACTCTTCCTTGGTGATATACGGTCACAAGTAAAAACAAGGTAACGCATAACACCGGTGAAGAGAAAAACGAACTTTCCTCCAATTTTTCAATCTCCACCTTCCATTTACCCCGAGATCTGATTGCGAGAATCTTCCTCCTCATGAGTTCGAAAGTGGCGGTGTTGCCCTCAATCTCACGGTTGCACATGCGGGCAACCGTGAGAGATTGAGGGCAACACCGCCACTTTCAAGCTCATGAGAAAGATTACAACGCAATCGATCTCTGAGTAAATGGAAGGTGAAGATTAAAAAAATTGGAGGAAAGTTTGTTTTCTCTTCACCGGTGTTATCTTTGTACCTTGTTTTTACTTGTGACCGTATAACACCGATGAAGAAGTACAGACAAGAACATGCTGTGATGTTTGAGATCCTTAGAAGAAGAGAACAGTGAAGCTGAAAAATCTTATTAAACGAGAAAATCCTATGCTCAAACCGACAAGAACTTATTTGCTCTATATTTCTTGATCAAAAGATGGACGGATTTTGATAGGCGTGAGGTGAAAGGCTCTCATCTTATTTATATTTTAAGATGTTAACCACCAACCACAATACCCTAAGGTGCATCTAGGGTGCCGGGATTGATATCGGGCGCTCGAACGTGGCGATATTACATCACCGTTCGCGATGCCGTCAATCGCCCCAAAATGGGATCTAGAACCATACTAAGGTAGTGTGCGGTTGAATATGTTACATTATTGATACATTTACCCCTTCCTCCCCTTTGACTTTAAAAAGACTTGAAAATTAGATATTTAGTAACTTATCTAATTGTTGCATATGTAACATGTTATGTTTACTAAATATGTAACATGTTATATTTACTAAATATAACATGTTACACAGTGGAAAATATCAAGTCTATTGCACAAGCATTTGGCCCAAAGATTGAAACTTTAAAAGTAGATTTACTATTATAATTAATCAAAAAACAAGAAAATCCCCAAGCTGCAGGTTTTGTATCTTCTACAAGCGAAGTTGGGGATTTTCTTGTTTTGATTAATTGCTAAATCTACTTTCAAAGTTTCAATCTTTGGACCTAATGCTTGTGCAAAAACTTGAGATTTTCCACTCGGCATAACCCCGTGGTAGTGGTTGTACGTGATAGTAGTGGGGTGGAAAATATCAAGTTTGCACAAGCATTTGGCCCAAAGATTGAAACTTTGAAAGTAGATTTATTATTATAATAATTAATCAAAGTTTCAATCTTTGGACCAACGCTTGTGCAAAAAACAGATTTTCCACTCGGCCATAACCCGTGGTAGTGGTTGAGCGTGATAGTAGTGGGGTGGAAAATATCAAGTTTGCACAAGCATTTGGCCCAAAGATTGAAACTTTGAAAGTAGATTTATTATTATAATAATTAATCAAAGTTTCAATCTTTGGACCAACGCTTGTGCAAAAATGATATTTATATATATACATATATGTATATTTTTATTTTAATTTTTATTAAATATAACATGTTACATATTTGATTATGAGTACGGTTATTTATCGTTTTCTTTATAGTGGCATATGTTTTCTTCTATTCGTTAATATTACTAAATATGTAACAAACTAGGATACATAAAGCGTATCCTAATTTGTTTCATATAAGGTGCATCTAGGGTGCCGGGATTGATTTCGGGCGCTCAAACGTAGGCGACATAATCACCGTCCGCGATGCCGTCAATCGCCCCAAAATGAGATCTAGAACTAGATGTTCCTAAATTATTTCATCCACGGTTTTCTAACTTATTTGTTTGTAAGCTGAATATTACGTTTTTAAATTAATTATTACCACCATTTAGATTACGCATTATTCGTTTTTCTTTAGCTCTTTATCAATTATTTTTGTGATTTTCATAGATACTCTTTATTCTCGGTTATGGTTCTCAAAGCACATTTTATGATTTCGGGTACTACACCTTAAATGTTGGTTTACTTATTTACGCGACACGTATATACGAAGCTTGTATCCTAGTTTGTTGGGAAAGTTAGGAAGAAATCCCCTCATAAGTCTTAACCAAACCATGGCCTACTCTATTTCGAGACAAAACGGCTCAACTAACCAAAATTTTTGGTATACCGAGCCTTCGGTATAACGAAAGTTTGGTACGGTACTACCGTACGGATTATGCATTCTTGGTTGGTACACGGTATACAAATATGAGTTTGGTACCGTACTACCGTACAGTTTATGTCTCAAAACTATTAGCTAAAAGACTCCTTAGGTGATAACATTACCCCATCATCATCATCGTTTTCATTAAAAAACAAAAAAAAATCTAATGTATGACGTTTCATTGAAAATATATATTTTACATCTATCTCGCATGTGTTTATAGCATATATTATATCATACCAAACCAAATGACTATGTCATGTAAAAAATCAACATATTCTCGGTTTCTTCTTTTTATTATACCAAGTATACAATTTATTTATAAAAAGTAAATAGTCTAAACTTTGCTAACCAAAATATAAGTAACATACACATGTTTCGTATACCTTTCCTGACACACATGCACACGCACAACCCACGATTCACCCTCTGTACACATACGGGAGACACACCTGAGGACGCACACACGCGGCCCTATACGCACCACGGCCTGCGCATACGCACCCTGCGTATACACGCGAGCCACACGCATGAACACACACGGCCATATACACACCACGACACATTCATACACACCTGCTCTGTATACACGCAGGGAGACACACGCAGACACACACACACACGGCATACCACACGCCCGGCATACTACACACACGGCCCCCTGCGTACATCCCACTATACGGACCCACACAACACATTTACATACTCGGCGGACCTCACAAAACATATAAACACACACCACAAACACATGCCCCTCGGTACGGCCATTTGTACCGCCATATACCCTCTGCACGGCCCACTGTACACACACCCCATAACACGTATACGCACCTAAACATCGCAGCAGTCCCAATTACGCCCTCCCAACACCCGACTTCACCCCCACACACACACGGCATCCATTCATACCCACACCACGGACACATACGCACACACACATCGGCAAACGAGACCCCCAAATCTGCACCACACCCTCGAGCAAAACACCCACACAAACCCCCGGTTTCCTCGGTTTATTTCATATCTAAGATCCACATTTTCTAAAATCCACATTTTATGAACAAAATCCAAAAAAATTGTCATTAAAAACAAACTTAAACACGGGAGATATGTTGATTTTTTACATTTTCTAAGATCCAATTACGCCTCGACCTAGAAATCGATTAAGAGGGGAATCGAAATACCTTGAGTGCGAGAGAGAGAGAGAACAACGGAGGAAGGAGGCGGACGGACGGAGGCAGACGGCTAGACGGCTCGAGGTTGGACGGAGACGGCGGAGAGGTGGACGGAGACGGCGAGAGATGAGCTTCTTCTTCTTCGCGGGAGATAGCGGGAAAGAGAGAGAGAAAGCGGGAAGAGAGAGGGAAATTTGGGCGTAATTGATATACGAGGGATAAAATTCGTATTTATAATTTTCCCCACTGACGGAATATTCCGCCGCTAAATATTAATTATAGCGGCGGAAATTAAATTCCGACGCTATAATTAATATTTAGCGACGGAGTATTCCGTCGCCTAAATCCGGCGCTAAACGATACGTACGCTCACTGGATCGATGACATGTCACTCCCAAGACGGTAATTTCGCCGTGATTTTAAAATTCGGCGACGGAAATTTCCTTACCGCTATAATAATAATAATAATAATAATAATAATAATAATAATAATAATAATAATAATAATAATAATAATAATAATAATAATAATAATAATAATAATAATAATAATAATAATAATAATAAAAATAATAATAATAATAATAATAATAATAATAATAATAATAATAATAATAATAATAATAATAATAATAATAATAATAATAATAATAATAATAATAATAATAATAATAATAATAATAATAATAATAATAATAATAATAATAATAATAAAAATAATAATAATAATAATAATAATAATAATAATAATAATAATAATAATAATAATAATAAAAATAATAATAATAATAATAATAATAATAATAATAATAATAATAATAATAATAATAATAATAATAATAATAATAATAATAATAATAATAATAATAATAATAATAATAATAATAATAATAATAATAATAATAATAATAATAATAATAATAATAATAATAATAATAATAATAATAATAATAATAATAAAAAAAATAATAATAATAATAATAATAATAATAATAATAATAATAATAATAATAATAATAATAATAATAATAATAATAATAATAATAATAATAATAATAATAATAATAATAATAATAATAATAATAATAATAATAATAATAATAATAATAATAATAATAATAATAATAATAATAATAATAATAATAATAATAATAATAATAATAATAATAATAATAATATAATAATAATAATAATAATAATAATAATAATAATAATAATAATAATAATAATGATAATAATAATAATAATAATAATTATTATTATTATTATTATTATTATTGTGTGTGTGTGTGTGTGTGTGTGTGTGTGTGTGATTATTATTATGACGGAAATTTCCACATATCACATGCCACATACTATACACATGCCACATGCCACATGCCATACCTATGCCTTATGCCACATGCCACATACCTATGCCACATGCCTATGCCACATGCCACATGCCTATACATGCCTATGCCACTATACCACCTGCACACTATGCCATGCCTATACATGCCACATACCACATGCCACATGCATGCTACATGCCACCATACCACATGCCACTATGCCACATGCCACATGCCACATGCCACACATGCCACATACCCTATACCACCATGCCACATGCCCATGCCACATACCCCTATGCCACCATGCCTATGCCACATGCCACATGCCTATGCCACATGCCCACATGCCTATGCCACTATGCCACATACATGCCACATGCCACATGCCACTATGCCACATACCCTATGCCCATGCCTATACTATGCCACATACCTATACCACTATGCCACATGCCATACCTATGCCATACCTATACCACATGCCACTATACCTATGCCACTATGCCACATACCACATGCCTATGCCACATACCATACATGCGCTTTTATACCACATACCACATGCCACATACCTATACCACATACCTATGCCACATGCCACATGCCACATGCCACATGCCACACATACATACTATGCCACATACCACATACCACTTTATATGCCACATGTGCCACACATGCCCTATGCCCTATACCTATACCCTATACCTATGCCTATGCCCTATACCTATATATACCACATACCACATGCCTATACCACATGCCTATACCTATGCCACATACCACATGCCACATACCTATGCCACATACCTTACATGTTACACACATACCTTTACATACCTATACCCTTAGGGTTAGGGATACCACATAGAACTATGCCGCTTAGGGTTTAGGGTTTAGGGGTTAGGGATTTAGGGTTTAGGGAGTTGGGAGTTAGGGGTTAGGGGTTTAGGGGGTGGGGGTTAGGGTTAGGGTTTAGGGGATTAGGGAGTTAGGGGTTGGGGTTTAGGGTTTAGGGGAATTTAGGGTTTGGGGTTAGGGTTTAGGGTTAGGGGATTAGGAGTTAGGGAGTTGGGGTTTGGGGTTGGGGTTAGGGTTAGGAGTTGGGAGTTAGGGTGGGGACCAGGGTTAGGGTTAGGGGTTAGGGGACCAGGGGAGGTTGGGGTTTAGGGTTTAGGGTTTGGGGACCCCAGGGTTTGGGGTTTGGGGTTAGGGAGTTAGAGGTTAGGGAGGTTAGGGTTTGGGGTTAAGGGTTTGGGGTTAGGGTTAGGGTTTAGGGTTGGGGGTTAGGGAGTTAGGGTTGGGAGTTTTGGGGTTTAGGGTTTGGGGTTTGGGGTTAGGGAGTTAGGGTTTAGGGAGTTTAGGGTTGGGGTTAGGGTTTGGGGTTTGGTTAGGGTTTATTTAGGGGTTAGGAATTTAGGGGTTAGGGGATATAAGAATTGCGAGGGTTCTTGTAGCTATTCCCAAATTGGTAAATTGCATACAATTTTAAAATTTTTGTCCAAAATAAAACAAAAACAAGATTAGTCCGAAACTATGAACTAACCAACTATTAGGCAAACACTCTGGAGATTATTGTCTCATAAGTCATAACTAATTAAGATATCCGAGAAAATAAAGACCCACATCATTCTTTGCTTTGAGCACACTGCACCTCTCGGCCCCCGCAGGTGCATGTTATCATCTACATCGTAAGCTTCAATGTTGACATCGTGAAGGGTTGTCTCCTCGCACTCATCAAGCTCCATATCCGTCTTCTCGCGATGAAGGCTTAGGAGGCGGCACACCCTACAGGGCCTTGCGTTGCTCGGAAGTCGAGGAATGCGGGAAGTCGGCCGAGAAATGGATGTATAATTTGCCCCTCATGAATGGTCTTTGGTACATTGTCTTCTGCGGTGAAGCTATTATTGGGACGAGAGGGAGTATTATTTATTTTTCGACAAAAGGGAAAAAAAAGATTCTTGTACACAAACTTACAAAGGCGCAAGTTAAGGGTTGATTGTACTAGCATTTTCGTTTACCGGTGTTTTGTTTTTGTTTTTTAACCAGTCCTTGCAACAATAATTGAGAAAGAAAGAAGGTGAATTTTTTTTTTTTTATTAAACACCGACGGAATATTTCCGTCGCTGATAAATAAAAAATTATTAAATTATCAGCGGCGGAAATATTCCGTCGGTGTTTATTAAAAAAAAAAAAAAACCATTTAATTTCACCGGCGGAATAATTCCGTCGCTGTTAAAGATTTAGCGGCGGAATTTTCCGTCGGTAAATCAACCGCCAAATTAGCGGCGGAAATAAACGAATATTCGAGGAATATTCTTTTTAGCGGCGGAATTTAGCGGCGGAATTAAATTCCGTCGCTAAATTTGACGCCAAAATAATTCCGACGCTAAATACTATATTCCGTCGCTAAATAGCGACGGAATCTGTCCGTCGCTGTTTTTTCCGTCGCTAAATGACCTGTTTCTGGTAGTGTAAGATTGATGTAGTGCATGGCCATGCCCGAATGAATTAATGTGATTAATATCATTCGATAGATCAATTTACTTAGTAACGAGAAAGCATTGAACAATATGAGTTGACGTGGACCATAACTCATGTTCAATATAACATCGTGTGACAATGGGATTGTGATATGTTCTATGTAGGAAAATCGAACTTGATATTATATTATTTGGGTAGGCATGATGGCTTGCTAGAGTCCGCTCATGTCTTATGAGGATCGATGTGATCGAACTCATTGCCAACATAATATAGTCCTATGGGGTCACACGCATCGAACGAATTGTCAAAAATGAAGAATATGGAGTTTTTGTTCTCAGGGGATGACTCGTCCCCAGGCCAGAACCAACTATTCCCCTTAAGGGGACGCGGTCGAAGGCCGGGTGCCGGGGGACGACTCGTCCACAGGGGCGACTCGTCCCACAGGTCTTTGGGCGCGAATTTGACTTAAAATTAGGGTTTTGCAAAGGGATTTTATTTATAACATATAAATACAAACCCTTAGTTGCCCTAGCAGTAAAAATTTCCATGGTTTTGGGTTTAGAGAAACACAAAATAGATTGATTCCAATTGAGAATTGAGAATCAAAACACCATTCAATTCCATATTTCTTCATCGATTGAAAGGAGTTTCAATCAAGGATCTAGCAATCCACCTAGAAGAGTTCTAGGGTTCGTTCATCGCGTGGATGCACATAGAGGATCTTCGCTATTCAAGATCTTTCGTTCGTGATTCATTGATCGTTCATCGAGGATTCACAAGATCAACAATTTGGAGTTGAAACGCGTTTATCAACGACAAAAGCACACAAGGTTGGTAATTCTATGTCATACTTCTTAATTAATCATATAGAACGGATTCTAGGGGTCCGGGTTTTTCGAGTTATTGCATTATTCCGCTGCGTATGGACCCTCGAAACCCAACATCAGCAACCCATCTACTATATAAGTAAGACACTCTTAGACGCGGAGACCAGGTATTCCCATTTACAGAAGTTAATTTTAGCTTTGATAACTGCTTCTATTAAATTAAGGCACTATTTTGAAACACATACTATAATTGTACGTACTAACTATCCTATTAAGAATGTTATGAGAAAACCAGAGATGTCAGGTTGAAAGGCGAAATGGTCCGTACAATTAAGCACGTATGACATTAAATATGAGCCCAGAACTGCAATAAAATCTCAAACCCTAGCTGATTTTGTGGCTGATTTTAGTCCAACCATGCAACAAGAGGTGGAATTGGAAGTACAACAACTTCAAGATGATGACATCCTGAAAATCTAGACTCTCTACACAGATGGTGCTTCTAACATGAGAGGTACAGGTCTTGGTGTTGTACTAAAATCGCCACAAGGGGACATAATACCACAATCCATCAGTTGCAGTTTCAAGGCCACTAATAATGAAGCAGAATATGAGGCATTAATCGCAGGTTTAACAGCAGCCCAGGACCTAGATGTCAAGCATATCCGGGTGTTTATGGATTCTTTGCTAATTGTTAACCATTACAACGGATCCTACATAGCAAAAAATGCAAAGATGACGACATATTTGGAAATCGTAAAAATTCTTTCGTCCAAATTCAAATCATTTTCCTTGGAACAAATTCCACGAGAAGAAAATTCTCAAGCAGATGCTCTGGAAAACTTGGGCTCGGCCTTCAAAAGCATTTCACGAGACAAGTATCCCAATTGTGCATATTGACATCCCAACAATTGATCATCTTGGTACATTCGCTCTAGATGTTGACGTACCTCCCTCTCCAGGCAATCTCTTGGACGGCTCCTATTATCAAGTATCTCTTAGATGATACGATCCCAGAGGAGAAAAATGCTAGAGCCTTCAGGGTAAGAGTATCTAAGTATTTACTTATTGATAACCTTCTGTTTAGAAAATCTGCTGCAGGTCACTACTTAAGATGTCTAGAGGTAGAACGAGCTCATCAGGTTCTAAAGGAGCTGCATGAAGGACAATGT
The DNA here is from genome assembly GCA_022495995.1 of Adenophora triphylla var. japonica. Classification (NCBI taxonomy): domain Eukaryota; kingdom Viridiplantae; phylum Streptophyta; class Magnoliopsida; order Asterales; family Campanulaceae; genus Adenophora; species Adenophora triphylla. The sequence goes on from JAFEMH010000182.1 coordinate 827,222, forward strand.
GGAAATCATGCGGGGGCGAAGTACGCATACCAAGGCTCTTAGAATGGGCTATTTTTTGGCCCACAATGAGAAGAGGCACGCTGCTGACTACGCAAAGAAATGTGACTCCTGTCAACGACATGGGGACATCCTGCACCAACCAGCTGAACTACTACATCCTATCCTGTCACCATGGTCGTTTATGGTTTGGGGAATGGACATCGTAGGAAAATTACCCAGGGCACCAGGTGGAAGAGTATTTCTACTAGCTATGACAAACTACTTTTCTAAATGGGTAGAAGCTGAGGCATACGTACAAGTTCGCGACAAAGAAGTTATATCTTTTATCAAAAGAAATATATTCAGCCGATTTGGAATACCATCAGAGATAATTTGTGACAACGGCTCTCAATTCATTAGCAAGAGAACCCAAGATTTCTTGACATCTTGGGGAGTCAAGATGGTGACATCTTCGCCTATTCACCCTCAAGCCAATGGACAGGCAGAATCTAGCAACAAAATAATCATAAGCAACTTAAAAAGAGGCGGAACCGAGAAGAAAGGACGATGGGCGGAAGAGTTACCAATGGTTCTATGGGCCGACGGGACGACATCTAAGAACGCTCTTGGTCAAACCCCTATTCACTTGTATTTGGAACAGAATCGGTTATTCCGGCGAAGTACTTGTACCTACGGCCGGATATAGTTTGTTGACATCTACGAACATAATAAAGACATCTTGATACATGACTTAGATCTAGTAGATGAGCGAGGGACATGGCCAAAGTTCGGATGGCAGCATATCAGCAAAGGGTAGCCCGATCGTACAACAAAAATGTCAGGATTAGAAGGTTTCAAGTAGGAGACTTAGTCCTACGAAAGGCATTTCAAAATACCAAAGAGCTCAATGCAGGCAAGCTCGCCCCAAAATGGGAGGGACCCTACCTAATAGATGCGCGGGTAGGAAAGGCGCATATCGCTGGCAACCTTGGATGGCCAAATGATACCACGAGGTTGGAACGCCATTCACCTTAAAAGGTATTACATCTAAACAAAAACTCCCCTTAAACTCATCTCTTCCCAGGTATGAATAATCCTTTATTTATTTGTAACCTTTCATTTTCCTATGTACTTTTCTTTACATCACTGCAAATCAAGATGTCACTAACGCACCTAGTGGAGAGGCGTCAACATTAGTTGGCGTCTGTTTTAACATGTTTACGTCTTATGAGGTGTTGACATGCATACGTGGGGACATGTTGAAAGTACGCAAAGAACAACGAATTCTCCCCGTCGCAGAGGCGGCCATCTCTTCTCAAGTAAAGGTACACAATCCCTTCTAAGGTTTAAAGAGTTAATTACCTCTTTCTTAAGATGTTAGGTTACCACACCTTCGCACGGAGCGCAAGTTATCTCTTTAATTGAGGTGTGGGGTGGGCCTATATGGGTAAACTCATATAGCTTACCCATTCCCACTCAGTTAGATGATTGATCTTACGTATTATTCTTGTGGTTATGAAATATACATGTCATCTTAAGTACCTACCGTTTTGACATACTATCATGTCACCTTATGAGCATAACAAATGATCATCCAAGGAAAAATTTCATCCAAAGGAAACAAGCCTTGACATGCTTGAAAACTACTAAACCATAACTAAACTAAAGTTACCATAAAAACATCCAAACTACCAAAATTAAAGTGCAAAAGTGTTGGACCAACCCAACACGTAAAAGAAATTGTCTTTGGTCCTTATGGACCTATTACACAACCAAACAAAAATTAAAAATTGTGTTTAGGGATTCCACCCGATAATACCATCAAAAGACCGAACAAATTTATTTTACCTTTTTTCGAGTGGCATCCACCGCAGTATTGCTTTGGGAGTAACTTCTCCAAACTTCGATCTTTCTTATTAAGCACCCTACTTTTCTCACATCACGAAAAGTCATCCCATGTCATTTGTCATGAGCATCGTCAACCTGTTCAAGATCCTTGGAGGCCTCGTTCGCTTTTTCATCATGGATCCGCTGCAAAGCTATTTTTTCATCATTCAGGTCCCAATTCACATGTTCTCCTGCCCGATATTCCTCGATCATTTGGATTCTAGTTTCAAAAACTGCTTTTGCAGTCTCATGCACCAAGTCATCCCGAAATGCTTCCATCTCCCTTTCATGACTGATGTCAACACTCATGGCTTTGGACCGCCATTTTAATATCTCTTCATTCCTGTCCCTGATTTCCAATCCCTTTTCCCTTATTATCCTTGCAGCTTCTTTCAAATCCTTCTCATATTCAACCCTACTCATATCAAAGGTATCGCATTTTTCCCTCCATATCCTGATTTCTTTGGACATTAACTTAGCCATCGAGACAATCTGTCATCAACAAACAAAAATAGACATTTTACTAAAATAAAAGAGGATCAATGTACCAACGACCCAAATCGACTCCTACCTGATTCTCCAACACTTCTTCATTCCAAATTTGTTTCTCCACGCCAGAGATCTGGTCCATCCTTTTTCTTTTCGAAGTAAGCTTATCCATCTCAGGTATGGTCTCTTCCGCTTTCATCTTGCCTTTGTATTTAGTCACAATATCACTCGTCGTAAAGCCGGATCGAGTTACTGCATGTAAGGATATATTTTAGCACGGATTTAATAGAGTCACCTATTCAATGACACGTTGATTCTGACTCACTTTTTTGGGGAACGTCGTAACTATGTATTTGAGGAAGAGGGATAAAAACTGCACTCTTTAGGGCTACTCTCACCATAATATAATAGGAGACGTCTGATTTGGATAAGAATTTTAAGAAGATTCGATGATAACAATGGTTATCCAGAATTACGGTTACTAGTTCCTATCGAGACTCTTCCTTTCTTGTCGCCACGTATCCCTAACCGTCCCATCATGCAAGCTGGCAGATGAGCATTTAATTGGAAGAAAAACATTTGCCTCTTCAATTGCCAACATAGCCAAATGTTTTTGGGGACAAATTGTTGTGGGTATTTTTCAGCATGGTGACATCTTCAGTTGATCCTGCATGTCAAGATGTTATTCCACTGTAAGTATCGTTTTAATATTTACTTATTTGATATTTCCGAATATCTTTATTATTATTTTCCAGTAAATAAGAGAGAAGAATACGGGATATTTTTCTAGCACGTTCAACACAACTTCAACGGCAAGGATGACTTAGTCTCACGGACGTTGAAGAGGATAAAGATCATTTTCGAGATTGTAGGAACAAACTATTACCCCGTCATACTTACTTATATTTAAGGGGAGATGGAGACGGAAACAAAGACACTCTCTCATATGCACACACTCTACGCACAAGCTACTTGTAATCCTCTCCATCCTCTTTCAAAGTTGTAACTCAATTATCATAGTGAAACTTTTAAGGTTGGAGACCTAACTCCCGGGGTTTTTTCCAAAGAGGTTGTCACCTCCAAGGTTTTCCTCGTTAACAATTCGTGGTGTCATTCGTTCTTTTCATGTCTTTGTTCCATTTATTCGAATTCCACAGTCCCCTCCTTAGTATTTAAATCCATACACTTGTCAAAGTTAAGATTCTGTACTATTGTTTTTTCTACCAAAACAGTTAGGAATAAGCAGTATAAATACAACTTATTCCCTAACAGTTTTGCAGCCTCTAGTGATAGGCATATCAATAATTCTAGGGTTCTTTTGGTTCTTTGTTTCTCTAGATTTAGGATTTGCAAAGTTGTTAATTTTTGTGATTAAGAAGTTCGTGTATTAGATTAGAGATTGTATTCGGTGATTTTGCCGGTTGATAATAATATTCTTCCCTATGATTTGCTCTGTACCTGCGAATCTACTCTAATTTTGAAATTTCAACTAAAGTAATATTTTCTGCAATATATAGTCTAGATCATTATGAAATCAGATTATTAGAATATTGATGTATATTATGTTGAATTTCATTATTGAAATCGTAAAAAATTGTCGGGTTTTAAAATCAGGCTGAAGTTAACCCAACGGAAGGTGAAGATGAAACTATTACATTTGAAATAAATTCATAAAATATTGCTTGCAGTTTATGCAATAATTGTTAATGTTTATGTGATCATATAGTTTTAATTAATTAGGAAGTAGCCACATCATCTATATTTAATTAAAAATATATATTTGGATTCAGGACAACAATTTAGAATGAACATTAATTGTAATTAATCATACTTTATATAATAGATTCTATCCTACATAAATTTTTATTATATTATGTATGATTAATTATGATAAAATATCAAACTATATTTTCTAATTTATCCACGAGTATTAGAAAAAGGGAACATAGTTTGATGGTTTTATCGTAAAGTTAAAATGAATTTAATTGAATTAGAGCTCCGGACCACATACAAGTTTGATGTTACTAGGTTCATGTTTTGCATGTTTTTACATTGGTAAAACTTGCTACATTTACTAGCCTCTAATTTATTAATATGGCCATTGACACTTAATTATTAAAGCAATTCAATCTGTTGATTACCCAGATATGGTATAAGATGTGATATCCCCAATCTTAAAAGGGGACAACTACAAATTGTGAAAGGAGAGAGTTCTCTTCATTTAGGATGATTGAACCTTAACTATGTTATAAGGAAATATGAACCATGTCTAATTATTGAGACTATCATTCCGGATGTTGTTGATGTTTATAACAAATGAGACCGATCCAATCGTCTATGTGTGAGCTTCAATAAAGACAAAAAATTATGCTGGCATAAGAGGTTCAGTTGAGGATATAAAAGAGGTTCAAAAATTATTAAAGACAATTGATGATCAGTTTGCCACTTCATATAAGGCAATGACAAACACCCTCATCATGCAGTTTACATCCCTAAGGCTCAATAGCATTAAGGGTGTACGTGATCATATCATACACACGAGGGAAATTTCGGCTTAATTGAAAGCATTAGAGGTTGAGATGTCGAAAGTCTTCTCGGTTCATTATATCCCTTTCACCTCACCTTATGAGTATGGCCCATTTAAGATTTTTTACAACACAAATAAAGATAAATGGACAATCAATGTATTAATGATTATGTATATTCGGGAAGAAGGTTGGCTGCTTGCTTATGGAGGATAAAGAAATGGAGAGTGTGAATTTCACTACAGTTGAAAAGAACAAGAAGAATCAAGCTAAAGACAAGGGGAAGGGAGAAATCTCTCCCAATAAGTAAATAATAAATAATCATTTTTGATAGTGTTTAACCCTTCAATTTTATTTATCCACAATAAAATATACCAAACTAATATGCTCCCTTCGTCCCACATATCATTTCTCTTAGTGTTTTAGCAAAAAATTAGGAAAAAGTGTAAATAATGTAAGTGTTGTGAGTATGAAAAGTGAAATAACAGAGAGAATAAGTTGTAAATAGTTAGTTGATTTTTTGTTGTGAGTAAAGTAGGAGAGAGAATTAGAGAAAGGAATAGTAAATATTCTTTGCGAAAGAGACATGATATATGAGATTCCCAAAACGGATAAAGAGAAATGATATATGAGATTCCCAAAACGGATAAAGAGAAATGATATGCAGAACGAAGAGAGTAAATATTTTCTATAACAACTAACAAAGGATAAATTCCCAAAATACAGCAATAGCAAATTACCATCATTAATTTCCACATTAATATAACAAAAAATAAAATTCATACACAAATACACACACTCAGACTACACTGAATCGCGCGCACACACACGCACTGCCCATCCAACAAAACACACGCATATAGTCTCACTTAATACTAACAAAATATAACATACATATATTTGCCCAAAAATATACAGACAATAATTTTAAATACAAATATTTTCCAAAAATATACATACAGATATTTGCCCAAAATCAGGGCACATGGACTTCAACACAAGGTCAAAAACAGAACACTTAGGCTCCGTTTGTTTCGTGTAAAACGACTTTCGGAAAATGATTTCCCGTGAAATGTTTTCCGAAAAAAGACATAAACATATTTTTGGCTGTTTTGTAAGGAAAATGTTTTTCGAAAAATATTTTCATTTGTTTAATGAAAATATTTTTCAATAAAAAAACAATTTGAGATAAGTTGAAAGTGATAGGGTGAGTTAGGGTGATGGTGGTGGGGTGGTATGGTAGGAGGTGGGAATTAGTAGGGGTGAGGTGAGTGGGTGTGGGGTAGGGTAAGGTGGTGGGGGAAAATGTAAAGGGTAAGATGATGGTAGGCTAGGGTGGTGATAGGATAGGGTGTGGGGTGGGGTAGGTGTAGGGTAGGGTGGGTAGTCGGGAGTGTGGGGGGGGGGGGGGTAAGCTGGGTAGCCGAGAGTAGTAGGGGGGGGGGGTTGGGTGGGAGAGTTGTTAAAAAAAATTAATTTAATTATGAGTAAAAAAAAAGTTTGACCGTGGGAGGGGGTTGGTGGTTGGTTGGTGGGGGTGGTTAAACAATAATTTTAATATGAATAAAAAAAAATTGCTTGGGAGTGGGGAAGTTATTAAAATATAATTTTAAAATGATTTTTTTTTTGACCTTGAGGTGGTGGTGGTGGGAGTGGGGGGGGGGGGAAGAATTGTAAAAAGTAATTTTAATATAAATATTTTTTTTTACGAGGGGATGGGTTAGGGGGTTGTTGATGTGGGGTGGGTAACGTGGGGTGTATAAAAAGTTAGGTGTGTGTGCGCGCGTGAGGGCGTTACCATTTTCCGGAAAATGGTTTACTTAGGAAAAATTTGTAAGTCATTTTACTTAGAAAAGTGGGGACAACAATTTCCGAAAAACATTTTCTCCATTTTCCGGTGCTTACCAAACACCGAAAAATGAGAAAAACATTTTTTCCCAAACAAACGGAGCCTTACCTTAAAATTGTAAAAGGCCAAAGAACAACAAGTGACAAAGCTACTGTTTTTTATGAATCTTTGACCATAATTTTATATCTAGATATCTGTATGTAATTCTAAAAATTGTTAATATTTCACCATTAGAAATACTATCAATAACAATTTTTAGAATTGTATAGAGATAGCTAAATATTTCATAAAATTACGGTCAAAGATTGATTAAATTGACCAAAAAAGTCAAATTGTGCACATTGTAGTGGGACGGAGGGGAGTATATGTTTGGCTTTCCTTTTCAGTTACAAAGAGAGACATGCATAGATCAAAACATATACTCCCTCCGTCCCGATAATAAGTTCACCATTTTGATTTCGGCACGCAAATTAAGGAAATTGGTGAGTGGAGAAAATGTTGCGAGTATATTAGTAAAATAGGAGAGAGAATGAGTGGAGGAAATAGTAAATTTGAAAAATGTTGTGAGTGTAATAGTAAAATAGGAGAGAGAATGAGTGGGTGGAATAGTAAAGATTCTTTGCCATTTTAGGAAAGGTGAAGCTTTAAACGGGACACTCGTTTTGACAAAAAGTGAAGTTATTAATGGAACAGAGGGAGTATTCCCTATTAAATCCAAATTATCCAATTTTAAAATTACGAGTACTTAGGAGTATGTTGCATCTGGGAGCCTACACCTGGAATATATACGCACCTTCATTGTTGTAGCCTGTAAGTGATACGGTTAAGCTTGAAAAGCTATACATACAGATTTCGAGTTTTCTTTAGGCTGCATTTGATTGCTCTGACCAAAGAATTGCATCTCTTGTTGTATTCACCATGAATTGTAGCAATAGTATATGCTTGGGTCATTTGTTGGAGAATTGAATGTCTTAGTTTGTTGAAAAGAAAATTGACAGCAGAAGGATGTGGGATTTGCTTTGGGTATTTACAAAACTGTTTTTTTTTTTTTTTGAATACTGTATTAATTAGTTGCAAAAACTCAAAGTAACCTTGCATTTAATCCACATATATACTCCCTCCGTCCCATTTGAAAAGACACAAAATGAGTCTAACACTTTCACGAAAATTAAGGAGAGTGTATAATGTAGCAAGTGTTGTGAGTATTAAAAATGAGGTAGGAGAGAGAATATGGGGTAAGGAATAGTAAATGTTGTTGGAAATGGATAACGGAAAGTTAAGTTTAACTTAACGTTGATCTAGTTCTTAACGGAAGTTCGTTATGTGTTAACGGAACTAGTTACAAATGGTAATCTACATCTGTTGTAGATTATATATAACTCATTTAATGTCTCAAAACCATTTAGGGTGAATGAGAATTAATGATAAAGTCTTTTGTAACTTAACAAGAGTTAAATATTGGGTCAAAGTTTGATTTGGGTTGATCCCAAAATTGGGGTGGACTTGTTGTGGCTAAAGGGCTGACGAGCAGGCTGAAGAAGTTTTTGCACGGCCGTGCACGTGTCTAGGACACGGCCGTGCACCGTGCCTTGGCTTGCCACTCGACCGTGCAGTTCATTGGACACGGCCGTGCAAATGCTGTTATACCCGAAAAGTTGTGACTTTTCAAGGGAAAAGCCACCAAACCCTTTGACTCTCCTTATATACTTCCCCTCCGAATTTCAATTCACATATACTGTATTTCTACCCTTCCTACCCTCTAGTGAGATAGATAAACATACCCAAATCATTGGCATCTTGTTGCATCAAATTCTTCAAAGTCCAAAGTTCTAAATAGTGAGTAGTTCGTAGAGTTACCAATTTGGAGTGCTCCTATTGGTGATTATAAGTCATTTTATCTCACGAGAAGTTTGCCATTTAAACCGTAAGCACCTGTGCGGGGCAAATACTTCTTACGGAAATTGTGCTACACAAGACTCGACTTCCTAAATTGTTCTTCCCAATTTCCGTTAGTTTTTCTGTCAAGTTTTCCGTTAAGTTTGAAGAAGCCACACATAAGATCCAACAATCGTAAGAAGTACTTTGACGCTTCTTCAAGATCATCAAGATGGCAAACGAAAAAGACTCCACCGAATCAAGTCAAGGGAATGTGACGCCTCCATCGCAAGGTGATACTACATTCAACAATGTTGCTTCCGCTCCTACAACTCATCACATCAGTCATGGTGAGAAACCCGCGAAATTCACTGGTGTGGATTTCAAAAGATGGCAACAGAAGATGCTCTTCTACTTGACCACCCTAAGCTTGCACCGCTTCTTAAAGGAAGATCCTCCGGCGGTAGAAAAAGGTGATCCGGACCCCCAAAGGCAAATGGCAAAGGAGGCTTGGGCTCACGGTAATTTTCTTTGTAAGAACTATATCTTGAATGGACATGAAGATGCACTATACAATGTGTATAGTACAGTCGAGTTAGCCAAGGCGTTGTGGGACACCTTGGAAAGGAAGTACAAGATCGAGGATGCCGGGTCAAAGAAATTTGTCGTCGGTAAGTATCTTGACTTTATGATGGTCGATTCCAAATCGGTAACAACTCAAGTAGATGAATTCCAAATCATTCTACATGGGTTTGATGCCGAGGGGATGATCATGAATGATCCATTTAAGGTGGCTTCTATCATTGAAAAGTTGCCTCCTTCGTGGAAGGACTTCAAGAACTATCTCAAGCATAAACACAAGGAGATGTCCTTGGAAGACATTGTTGTTCGTCTTCAAATAGAAGAGAACAATAGAATGAATGAGGCCAAAGTTGCTAAGGGCAAGATGGAGGCTAAGGTCAATCTCGCCGAGGCTAGCACGAGTGGTACAAAGAGAAAGCATTCTGAAACTGCCGGGAATGCTAAGAAAGGGAAGAAGAAGATCTCCAAAAAGTTCAAGGGGTCTTGCTATAATTGTGGCAAACCGGGCCACTTGTCAAGGGATTGTCGTCTCCCGAAGAAAGAGGCGAACAATGTTGACCACATGGACCTAGACTTTGCAGCGGTTGTCTTTGAAGCCAACGTTGCAAATTTGGAGGAGAACCCTAAAGCGTGGTGGATAGATACCGGTGCTACCCGCCATATTTGTGGTAACAAGGAAAGTTTCTCCTCATATACTCCCATCTCCTAAGAAAGCTTTACATGGGAAATTCTCGCGACCTCCGATGTTCAAGGCATTGGAAACGTGATTTTGAAGATGACTTCCGGAAAAGAAGTAACCTTGTTGGATGTCTTTGCATGTTCCAGACATCCGTAAAAATTTGGTGTCCGGCGCTTTGCTTAGTAAGGCCGGCTTTAGACTAGTATTTGAATCCGACAAATTTGTACTAACCAAGAATGGTTTGTTTCTTGGAAAGGGTTACCTCGAGGAGGGCCTTTTTAAAATGAATGTAATGACTGTGATCCGCCAAGGTGCGATGAATAAAAGTTGTGTTCCTTATGTTTACTTGTCGGAAAGTTCTAATTTATGGCATGATAGATTAAGACATGTAAACCTCGACACCATTAAGAAATTAGCGAGACAAGATTTAATCCAAATGACTAAATCCGACTCGACTAATAGGTGCGAAGTTTGTGTTGAGGCAAAAATGAGAAAGTCGCCATTTAATGCCATACAAAGAGACACAACTCCTCTCGAGTTAATTCACACCGACATATGTGATTTAAAACTAGTGCAAACTCGAGGAGGTAAAAAGTACTTCATTACATTTATAGATGATTGCACTAAGTATTGCTATGTCTATCTCTTAAGAAGTAAGGATGAAGCCTTAGGGGCTTTTGAGACTTATAAGAAAGAAGTTGAGAATCAACTTAACTTGAAAATTAAGAAAATTAGAAGCAATAGAGGTGGAGAATATGAAGCACCGTTTGAAGGATTATGTTGGGAATCCGGCATAATTCATCAAACAACGGCTCCATATACCCCTCAATTTAATGGAGTTGCAGAACGCAAAAACCGTACTCTCAAAGAGATGATGAACGCGCTTTTGATCGGTTCGTGCTTGCAGACAACTTGTGGGGGGAAGCAATACTCACTTCTAATTATGTTCTTAATAAAATACCCAAGAAAGGTATTGATAAAACGCCCTATGAATTATGGCATAATCGTAGGCCATGTTTTAAATACCTTAAAGTGTGGGGGTATTTGGCCAAGGTTGAAGTACCTAAGCCTAAACAAGTCAAGATTGGCCCAAAGACCATTGGCGTGTTTTTATTGGATATGCCAATAATAGTAGTGCCTATCGGTTTATAGTGCACAAATTGGACATTCCGGATATGCACATAGGAACTACTATAGAATCAAGGAATGCGGTATTCTTTGAAAACATTTTTCCGGTTAAGGACAGGAAAGATGTAGGTTCTAATAAGAGAACACATGAGTCTACAACCGGTCCTTCTCAAATAGAAGATGAAGAACCGAGACGTAGCAAAAGGGCAAGAGTGGAAAGGACTTTTGGTCCTGATTTTCTATCTTACATGTTAGAAAACGAACCATCAACTGTTAAAGAAGCTTTATCCGGTCCGGATAGTTCGTTCTGGAAAGAGGCCATTAACAGTGAAATAGAATCCATAATGCTCAACAATACTTGGGAATTAGTTGATCTCCCTCCAGGTTGCAAACCATTGGGTTGCAAATGGATCCTTAAAAGGAAGTATAAGGCGGATGGATCCGTCGATAAGTACAAAGCTAGGCTAGTTGCCAAAGGCTTTAGACAGAAAGAGGGATATGATTTCTTTGATACATACTCCCCTGTCACAAGGATCACATCCATTCGTGTTCTCATAGCTATTGCAGCAGTGTATAATCTTGAGATACACCAAATGGATGTGAAGACTGCTTTCCTAAATGGAGAACTTGATGAAGAAATTTACATGGAACAACCCGAAGGGTTCGTGGTTCCTGGTAAAGAAAGAAAGGTGTGAACTTGTAAAATCCTTGTATGGACTAAAACAAGCACCTAAACAATGGCATGAGAAGTTCGATAGAACCATGTTATCGAATGGATTCAAGATTAATGAATGTGACAAATGTGTCTACATTAAAGGAACATCTGAATCATTTGTTATCGTTTGTCTTTATGTAGACGACATGCTCATAATGGGAAGTAATCATGATTTGATCATGAATACCAAAGGCATGTTAAAGAAGAATTTTGACATGAAAGACATGGGATTAGCTGATGTAATATTAGGGATAAAGATCTCTAGAACATCTGAAGGATTAGTTCTTTCACAATCCCATTACCTAGAGAATGTTCTTCGGAGATTCAATGTCTTTGATGACCCTCCGGCTAAAACACCTGTAGACTTGGCTCTACATTTAGTCAAGAACAAAGGGGAACCAGTTTCTCAACTGGAATTTGCAAGAATAATTGGCAGTCTGATGTACTTAACGAATTGTACTCGTCCAGACATTGCATATTCAGTGAGAAAACTAAGTAGGTTCACAAGCAATCCTAGTACTGATCATTGGAAAGCACTAATGAGAGTACTTAGATATTTAAAGTATACATTAAACCATGGGATACTTTACAATAAATATCCAGCAGTATTAGAAGGATACTGTGATGCCAACTGGATATCGGACATGAAAGACTCTAAATCCACAAGTGGATATGTATTCACAATAGGTGGAGGAGCAGTATCATGGAAATCCTCCAAACAAACGTGTATAGCCAGATCCACGATGGAATCTGAGTTTATAGCTTTGGATAAAGCTGGGGAAGAAGCAGAATGGCTTAAGAACTTCCTGGAGGATATTCCTTGTTGGAGTAAACTTGTGCCTGCTGTTATGATACATTGTGATAGTCAATCAGCAATAGGAAGGGCACAGAGTAGTATGTATAATGGTAAGTCTAGACATATTCGTTGTAGACACAATACCATTAGACAGTTGATCAAGAATGGCGTTATCACTATTGATTATGTAAAATCATGTGATAACTTAGCGGATCCGTTTACCAAAGGTATAAATCGAGATCAACTGTTTAAACTATTATGGGGAATGGGTTTAAAACCCACAACAAAAGAACTTATAGCGGACACTCAACCTTGAGAAATGGAGATCACAGGCCCTTGGTTCAATGAGACAACCAAGTTATAAGTTCTAGTAGAGTTACTTGGAAACAACAACTCGGTTTATTAACCTGGAGATGTTGAATACTCATTCCCGTAACATCCAAGTACAAGCACATGCGGCGGTGGTAAGGATAAGTTGAGAAAACTTTTTAATGATTTCTATACCTTCGGGTGGAGTAGTGCGCATGATACTCCTTATAGTGAGAATCACCTATATAAAGCGAGAGGTAATTAGGCCGCCTCTAAATGAACGCTTATGAATGAGATACGGTCCCGGGGCCGAAATGGACAAAACCGTGAGAATGAAAAACTATTAGAGCTATTATTATGTGAGTATTATTGTCTTGATATACAACCTATAGTCACCGGTTCAAAGCGACTCGCTACCAAATGGCTAGTATATCCGATAATATTTCACTAGGGAAGATTCAAGGCCACAAGCTATCTATCCCGATGTAATAATAGTTCGCCGGAACTTGGACGAAATTGCATACATGCATTAATTGTCATTCATGTGGGGATTGTTGGAAATGGATAACGGAAAGTTAAGTTTAACTTAACGTTGATCTAGTTTCTAACGGAAGTTCATTATGTGTTAACTAACTAGTTACAAATGGTAATCTACATCATTTGTAGATTATATATAACTCATTTAATGTCTCAAACCATTTAGGGTGAATGAGAATTAATGATAAAGTCTTTTGTAACTTAACAAGAGTTAAATATTGGGTCAAAGTTTGATTTGGGTTGATCCCAAAATTGGGGTGGACTTGTTGTGGCTAAAGGGCCGACGAGGTGCCGAAGAAGTTTTTGCACGGCCGTCCACGTGTCTAGGACACGGCCGTGCACCGTGCCTTGGCTTGCCACTCGGCCGTCTGATTCATTGGGACACGGCCGTGCAAATCTTTGTTATACTGAAAAGTTGTGACTTTTCAAGGGAAAAGCCACCAAACCCTTTGACTCTCCTTATATACTTCCCCTCCGAATTTCAATTCACATATACTGTATTTCTACCCTTCCTACCCTCTAGTGAGATAGATAAACATACCCAAATCATTGGCATCTTGTTGCATCAAATCCTTCAAAGTCCAAAGTTCTAAATAGTGAGTAGTTCGTAGAGTTACCAATTTGGAGTGCTCCTATTGGTGATTATAAGTCGTTTTATCTCACGAGAAGTTTGCCATTTAAACCGTAAGCACCTGTGCGGGGCAAATACTTCTTACGGAAATTGTGCTACACAAGACTCGACTTCCTAAATTGTTCTTCCCAATTTCCGTTAGTTTTTCTGTCAAGTTTTCCGTTAAGTTTGAAGAAGCCACACATAAGATCCAACAAATGTATAGTTATTGTTAGTATGACAAGTGGGTACCATGAATAAAAAAGTAATAAAAAGTTTCTATTTTGGGAGTGCGCCTTTTTAAATGAGACACTCAAAATGAAATTTTGTGCCTTTTCGAGTGGAACAAGGAGTATACTCCCTCCGTCCCACAACAAGTGACACAGTTACTGTTCTGCACGGAAATTAAGAAAAAAGTGAAAAGATTGATGTGTTGTGAGTGTGGATAGTTGAGTAGGAGAGAGAATGAGTGGAGAGAATAGTAAATTATAATGGTGTTGTGAGTATTAAAATAATGTAGGAGAGAGAATGAGTGGAGGGAATAGTAAAGATTCTTTGCCATTTTAGGAAGTGTGACTTATCAGTGGGACGCCCAAAATAGCAAAGTGTGTCACTTGTTGTGGGACGGAGGGAGTATATTTTTTTAAAGATGATCAATAGTGGTTCTCCTTTCCCTTATTATCGTGAGTTTTAGGGGGATGACCAAATGATTAAAGACGGTGGAAATGACTCAAAGTATTACTCCTTTCTTACCAAAATGAATGATAAAAAAAAAATTTTAATTTGCTCTTAATTGTTCAAGACCAAATTTGAATTTTTTTTGGTAATTCATTTTGATTTTGGAACAGGGGAGTAGTAAAATTTAAATTTAACTCAGATTATTTTACCTAGATATCGGAAATAATGACATAATAATGGCAAAAACGAGTGGTTTCTCCTAGTGCTATCATCCCGTTGGAATATGACTTTCCAAGAGTCATTAAATTTCAAATCAAAGCATGAATAGGCAAACATTATGTCAGAATTAAATTACAAATTTTGAAAGAGGGAATTCAAAAAATACTGTATTTGTCAATTGCATTCTATAAGATGCCATATTTGTAACGCCCCAGTCGCAATAACGAAAATTTCAAATAAAAGAGACGTTACTCAAAAGTCTAATCCATAATAAACTTCAATTTCTCAATATTCAAAACCAACGTCTCAAATTAAATAATAATCAAATCCATTTGCCACCTAAAAGTTCGAGGCATTTATTACAACTCAAAATAGTACATAATAAATAACATACTAATTTTATTCTAAGCTTTCCCAGTGACGCTCCAACTGGTAGCCTCTTCCCTACTTGTTACCTGGAAGGAAAAAAATTAAAGAAGGGATGAGCGAACTAAGCTCAGTAAGGTTCTACGTCGCCCCTTCGGTTTCTAAGAACGGGTGACCTCAAGGAAGTATCAATGAACATTCATCATAAACGAAACAGACTATTAAAATCAAATAATAATTCAAATGTAAAATAAGAACTATGGCACAATCAATGTTCGATATTCAATGTTACCAATATAATCACATGGATATCACTATTATTCAATGTTTCAATATTTCAATATTTGATATATCCGGATAACCTAACTACAATTCTTAGTGTTGTCAATGTCAATAGTAAGGCCACATAGGCCTGCCATGATTTACCCCTCATGACCGGGTGTCAATAATGTCATTTATACCCATGATCGGGTGTCGATTATGTCATTTATACCCATGACGAGGTGTCAATATAGTGACCATTACATAAATTAATGCAAGATGTGACTCAATTGACCAATAACTAATTGTCAATGAGTTTTGGATTAAAATCAAGGACGTAAGTAAGAACATGAATGAGGATCAATAATACATCGGCCATAACGGTACAATAATTTACTCGATGGATAGAAGGATAAAAAAACTCATCATATTCAAAAAGAACTAAGGAAACGTATCCCCTTACCTTAGATATACTATGTGCTAGCACGGCTGAACTCGGAACAGTTGTCCCTAATACTTCTCTCACAACCTAATAAAGATAAGGTATACAATTACTAAGCAAGCTCTGACTAATTTCAATTAACTTCAAACAATATAGTAATCAGTGAAGATGACTCTTATAAAATGTACACCTACTATTGTATATTCTAATAGTTACTATAATTCAGTAACTGTTGACAATAAATATTCCAATGGACTGATTATCATATTTAGGCTTCCCACTAATACCAAGTGAATAATTTCCTCAATCCTATGAATGTCCAAAGGACATATTTACTTTAATGTTCAATGGACAATTTCATTATAAAAAAGGATTTTCTATGCTCTTTCCTCCTCTGACCACTCACATGACCCTCACACACATCCAAAGTTTCTATTTCATTTAGGCCCTTATTTATTTTGCAACCTAGTCCCTCAAACATTACATAATGATAATGATACATACACATTGTCCTCTCCTTTCTCCTGACACCTTCACTCTCTCTCTCTCTCTCTCTCACTCGTCCCCTCTCTTTCCTTCTTTCTCTCTCCCCCTTTTTTTCTTTTCTTTTCTTTCTTTTCTATTTCTCTGATCACTTTCTCTCTCTCTCCTCACACCTCCCCTTTTCTCTCTCTCACTTCCGTCCCCCCTCTCTCTCTCTTTCTCTTCCTTTCTTTTCTATTTTCCTTTCTTGTCTATTTCTTTTCTATTCCTCTCACCCGACCCATCTCTTTCTCTCTCAGTCTACTCTCTTCCGTCTCCTATCCCTCTCTTTCTCTCTCTTCCATTCTTTTCTCTTACCTCATTTTTTTCCTCCATTCCCTCATATATGTATCATGCCTTCTTCTTTTGACTGACCATATACATATAATAGTGGCATTATCATACATAAAGTGGCTATAGAACCTTACCTCAATCGGAAGTGACATAAGTTTCTTCTTCTTCTCCTAGCGTCGTCCACGCCCTCTCAGTTTCTCTCTCTCAATTTCGAATGCTAAGTCCTTAAGCCGGAAGAAGCTAATTTTTATACTTAAGTTAATAATTAGGGTTGGCTCTCTAAATTCCGAGGTTGGCTCTCTAATTTCCACAATTTAACTGTTACATTAATTAATTAATAATTAATTATTATTTTTTTCTATTATAATATATCAAAAATACCCGTATATTACAATATTTATCTGTAAACGATAAATATGGCACAAACAGTGTACCAATATAAATCAGATCAAGTATTACTTTATTCAAGGAGAATGAAGGGATGAAAAGAGTGTACCTATACCTCCACCCGTTTCCTTCTCACAAAGAACTACGTAGAATAAACGGCCTTCGAGAAAATAAGTAGAGCAAAAGATGCGTAGAATTTGATAGATTTTTGACGCAATCGGGCAACCTACTCATCAAGTTTCCACTTAGATCAAGCTCATTCAAGGAGGAAAGCGGACTAAAATCCCTCGGAAAACATCCATCAGACAGATTGCAGTCACTAAGAATTAACTTCACCAAAAAGTGTGGGAAGCAACCCCTGAGAATCAATCTCTCAAGCTGGGGGAGTCCCGTAGCAATAGCTGGTGATGCAAATTTCACTATGCTATAACAATCATTTTTTGTCGGCTCTCTTGGAAACTCAGTAAGATCACAGCCTGATAATTCCAGTGTTACTATAGATTGTGGTAAATCAGGAAGATCCCTCAGACTCTTGCAGTTGCGTAGATCCAGCAACACAAGTTCCTTGAGAATTCCAATAGTTTTGCTGACCTCAACCAAATTAGTACAACCCCTGAGAATCAATCTCTCAAGCTGGGGGAGTCCTCTGAAGTCAGGAGTTTGGCAAAGTTCCAGTGAGTAACTTAGATTAAGAAACTTCAGAGTTTTAACTTCCTGCGCGGGAAAAAAGGTAAAACAATCGTAAAGTGGCCATCATTGTGACAGCTTAATTCATAAATTAAAATTCATATTTAATTAAAAATAATTGTGTAAGCCCTCTTTAAGTGGATGATTATTGCAGTCGAATTTGTTTCAACATAGCTGATTGTATAGCATGCTCTTATGGGCATGTTATGAGGTAGAAATTCATTGTAAGCTTTGCATTTCTTGGGACAATCAGAGTCCTAAAGATTGCATCAGTGCAGCACTTATTTATTAATAAACAAATGTCTTACCTTGTATCCCTTCCAAACTTGTTTTAATCTGCTTTGTTGCAAGTCAAGAGCAACCAGGTTCTGCAGGGGTAACTCCATGGGTACATATTCGAGAGGAAATCCGTGCCAACTTATCAATATCAATTTCTTGGGAAATTTACTATAGCATCCAGTGAGATATACATGGTTGAGCTTGACAAATTTCAGATTTACCATCTTCGTAAACGCATCAATTTTCAATTCACCGTCATTTGAAGGTAAAAATCTGTCAAAAACCTGTTCTATTTTCTTTTTCACGTAGCCAAGCACTTTTGTAATTATGTGCTGATTTGCATCAACGGCAGCCAAGCTTGATCCATCAGACTCTACTTTACTTATCTTCAGCCAGTCAAGAACGAGCCCTTGAACAGCTTCAGTGCCCTACAACACAGAAAGAATTAAAATATAATGTTCAACTGACTTGCAAAGCATGAAAGCATGCATTCACAAAAAGCTTGGACATTTAATAAAAAAAAAATTACCTTATCATATTTCAGTACAGAAAAAGAATCCTCATGACGCAACAATCTACTCCATTGCCCAGGCTCGTGCAGAGATTCTTTTATAACTATATTTCGCCCCATATCTTGAATCACCGGATGCATCATCAACCTCATGTCAGATATTCTTTTTGTTATCAGACATCTATCAATCAGATTTTGGATTCCCACCGAAGCATGCAGACCACAGTGGTCTAATAATTTTACTACATAATCTTCTTCTTCTCCCACAAAAAAGTAAGCAACAAGCAAAAACAGATTTTTCACCGTCTCATCTTCCAAAGAATCATAGCTTATCTGCATAACTTTCAGGACATCAGGGTTCCCAATTTCATCCCATTTTTGCAATTGCTTTTTCCAAAAGACAATATCTAACTTTCTGCGTAGAGAAGAACCCAAAACTACAAGAGCCAATGGAAGGCCGCCACAGCGCAAGAGTATCTCTTTTGATAGCTGCATGTATTCTTCTGGGGGAAAAATTTGTCGAAAGGCATGCCAACTGAAGAGCTCCAGAGAGTCCTTTTCTTTTAAGCATTCAACATTATGGACCTTTGGATGAATGATGAAATCCTTTTGCAACGACATGTTCCTAGTAGTTACTAGGATTTTACTTCCAGGACACAGCATCTGTGGTTGTCCAAGAAGTGCCTCTAACTGCTCCGTTTCACTAACATCATCGAGAACAAGAAGGATTTTTTTATTGTATATAGCTCTCTTTATCCTTTTGGTGCCCTCATCACGGTTATAAATTCTTATCTCCTCCCTTTGATTTAGAATGGTTGACAGAAGTCGACTTTGTACACCACAAACCCCAATTTGATCCCACATCGCTGTAATCCTTGCAAGGAAATAACTACCTTTAAAATCTTTATAATATTCATTAAACAGGTGTGAGACAATAGTTGCCTTCCCTATTCCACCAATTCCGTAAATGACGAGGACATTATCGTCCTTGGATCTATTTTTCAACCACGAGTTAATCTCACGGGTTTGATAATTCATTCCAACTAAGACTTGAGGGATATTCAAATCCTTGCGATTTGGTAGACTGTTTTCAACATCACACACAATTCTATCAATGAATTCCGTCTCATACCTGAAACGCGTAACAAAATAAATTTAAAAACCTTCGGTTATACTTCCCGTGTCACACTCGAAGAGATGAGATTTGACTAAGCACACAAATTAAAGAAAGTCGTTGACAGTAATTAAATAAATATCTAAAGTGCTCGTTAGAACATTCAAATTCAAAACAATGACAGAAAATTTATTTTAAAGTAGCAGGAAATTAAGCTTAGTATAGTCAATTGGTTTTGAAAAAGTACAAACCAAATGAGAAATTTACTCAAATGGAATTATTGAGAAGAAGTACCCACCTCTTCAAAATAGAGCCATCAAGTTGGGACGGTCCCGTCGGAACGTCCCGTCCCGTCCTACAAATGGGATGGGATGTGACGGAATATTTTAGTTCCGTCCCGTCCCGTTTCGTCCCGCCCCGCCTCGTCCCGTTCCGTTCCCGTTCCCGTCGTGGGACAACATAGTCCGATCCCGCCCATCCCGTCCCGTCCCGTCCCGTCCCGTGTACTGTACAGAAATTGAGTAGTTTTGGAAAATATGATATTACAAATATTTCAAAGGATACTCAGCTCTGATATAAGTAACTAACTCATTGGAGTTTCTTAAGCTCCATTAAGAAAAGTGTTCACAATAGTAAACCGCATGGCTAGCTAAAAGGTGGTAGTATCACCAAAGGGATAGACTAAAATGTCCCATAGTACCTGTGCGGCCTTGTGAATCCCTCGAATCAAGAGAAATGCCAGTAGAAGCTAGGCTCACCACATCATCAATATCATCATATCTAGCTGCCTGTTAATGAATCAAAATACATACGGCATAACTTGAGAGCAAATAAATGCTACGTAACATTAGCTTAGCAGCCTGCGAATAAGACGAAGATACATCCAAAAGAAGAAGAGGAAGTTATAGGGTGTCTTCCTCAGAGGAGGTATTGCAGCCAGCAAGACAAATCACATCCTATACTTGGCACCTAGTCAACGCTTATCCCTCCTGGTCAATGGGTCCCGCATTGGCCCGCGGGATCCCACGTCCCGCAAATGGGACGGAATATTTTAGTTCCGTCCCGTTTTGTCTCAATCCGTCCCATTCCCGTTCCCGTCGTGGGACAACATAATTTTGTCCCATCCCGTATTCCCGAATTGACATCTCTATTCAAATATGACAGGACGGAGGTAGGATAAATGAAGCCAAGCCAAGAATTGCATAAAACTCCTATTTTTTTTTACAATATTCGCTCTAGTAAAATAAATCTTTTAGTCAAATGGGGCAAACGTACCCGCCATTGATTTTGTTCAAGGTAAATCCAACAAACTTTGCAGCCTCGGTAAGCGCTACCTCCCATGTGCGGATCTTCTCCAAGCTTGCAAAACCTTTCTCTCTGTGCTGATTAAACGCTTCTTTATAGCTTCCTCTTTGATATCTGACATCAGATGCTTCAACCTTGTAGAAGATTGGTAAAACCTTGAAATTACCTCGTATCTTCTCCTGTTCAAGACTACACACTAATTCATCAAGGCACCAAGTAGAAGATGCATAGTTCTCAGAGAAAATGATAATAGAGATGGATGACTGTTCGATTGCATTCATCAGTTCTTCTATTCTTTTTCCTTTTTCCAATTCTTCGTCGTCTCTGAAAGTATGAATCCCAGCTCGTTTCAGATGATCGTAGAGGTGATCAGTGAAACCAAAGCGGGTGTCTGAACCTCTGAAGCTCAAAAAAACATCATATCGATTGCAATCAATTGAATCACTCAAAATAACCATTGAATCAAACTTAACCAATATTGGTAAAGGAATGGATGAGAGTTTTAAGAAAGAAAGAAAGAGGTAGAAGGAGTGAAGGGGAAGATAAGGTTTTGAATCGTCCAATACTGTCCAAGTATTTTTCTATCCAAAAGGAGTGAAGGGGAAGGGGTGGGGCCGGCACCTGATCTTAAGCTTAAGCTGCAATTTTTGTTTATGTTTTTGTTCATATTTATTATACTCCCTCCGTCCCATCAATTGCTTCACCATTTTCCTTGGGCACGGGAATTATGGTAATAGGAGGGAAAAAAAATGTTGTGAGTGTAATTTGAAAATAGGAGAGAGAATTAGTGGAGGGAATAATAAATTATAATGGTGTTGTGAGTATTAAAATAATGTAGGAGAGAGAATGAGTGGAGGAAATAATAATATTTTATGTCCAAAAAAGGAAAGGTGGAAACTAGCAGGACGCCTTTTGGGTAATTGGTGAAACTTTTATTGGGACGGAGGGAGTACAAGATTTATGTAGCTATCTTATATTTGGGGTATTGCTATCTTATACGGGGGCAGTGCCGGCGGAAATGCGGTGGAAAATTTTTTTTTTTTTGCACCATATTTTTGTTATATATGTATACTCCTCCGTCCCAATAAAAGCCTTCACCAATTACCCAAAAGGCCCTGCTGTAGTTCTTCACCTTTCCTTTTGACATAAAATATTATTATTTCCTCCACTCATTCTCTCTCCTACATTATTTTAATACTCACAACACCATTATAATTTATTATTCCCTCCACTAATTCTCTCTCCTATTTTCAAATTACACTCACAACATTTTTTTTCCTCCCATTACCATAATTCCCGTGCCCAAGAAAAATGGTGAAGCAATTGTTGGGACGGAGGGAGTATATATAATTAACTTCAAGATTGACACCAGTGAGTAATGTGGTTCAGCGGTAGAAGGGGTGAAGTTAAAGCCTTATGTGTTTCCTTTTAAATCCATGTTCGAATCCTGCTACATACATTTTCAATTAATTTTGTCTTCCATCTTTGCTATTCTTTCTCTTAACAGTTTTGTTTTTCTCTTTCTCCTAATTTCCTCACATTTTTTCAATCTTAATTAATTCGTTAGGCTTTTCCGATTTTTTTTGTTTTTGGTCTTTCTTCCTATTATCCCAATTTTAATTAGCAAATTTGAATTTCTTTTTTGTACGAGTAATATATTTTAATAAATTGTTTGCGTTAAATACTTCAACATTATTTCAATCGTTCTTTGAATTATTTACTTTTATCATTTTTGTTAACTAAAATACATTGTATTTCATGAATTCGACCCATTTTCTACTTGTCAGGCCGAAAATTTTTTGCAGTGGCGCCCGAACCCCCGTATAATCTTGCCCCCCCCCCTCGGCCAATTCCTGGCTCCGCCCCTGATCTTATATTTGGGATATTGTTACGAATTATTTAAATGTCAGTTTCAACACCCTCCATCCTCTCACGTGAGTGGAGATTAAAAACTTAAGGAAAAATAGGAAAAAGAGTTAGTGGGAGGAGATGTTTGTGAGTTTGAAAAATAAAATATGAGAGAGAATGAGTGAGTGAGAATAATAGTAAATTAATTGGTGTTGTGAGTATAAAAGTAAATTAGGAAAAAAAAACGACCGAGAGAAATAATGTAAAAACTTTGCTACTTTGGACAGTCTCCAATCACGTGAGACGGATGAAAGAGAAAATAAGTCTCTACACTCGCAGCTTGGAGACGAAATAGGCACTTATCTCGAACACGGGATATCACCCGAGCTAAAGCTCATTGGTAATTCAAAGAGTATGTTATGAACACTAACTCAAACACAAAAAAACATGGTTTTAAAAAGTGTTGGGCGGATGCTAAGCGGAGAAGCGGGGCCTAGCGACTATGAGCCTAGGCGGGACCGAGAATTTAGACACAAAAGTTATAAATAATATGAAAATCATAAATATATTTCATCATCTAAAATAAACTAAAGTCAAGTCAAAGTCAACCTTGTAAATTTTTTTCATTTTCATGTAAAACGGCGTCATTTTTGGGCAGCAAAAAATAAAAATAAAAAAATTACTTAGACCGCATAGGCCTGCCTAAATCCCGCTCAAATGGCCTGATCCGTCTATACTAATGCCCAATTTGTCTAGGACCGCCTAAGCCTAATTTGGTTGCCTAATGAAAATTTGGGCCTCGCTAAACCTAGTCCGGATTTTAGAACACTAATAAAAATTCTCATAAACAGAATGTACAACACATAAAGAAGAATGTACAAGATGAGAGTACTAGATTAACTTGTCCATATCTCCGGCTAGACCACGGGGTGTCTGTCACACACACATAAAAGGGAAAGTGACTCAACATAAGAAGATGAATAGATAGACAAATGACTTGGATGACCTTGACAGAAAAAGGAAAAAACAGTGCAAGTGCATGTCTTTGCCTTGGGAATTTGCTTGTAGGGGCATGGCCCCCAGCACATTATGCAGCATGTAGGTTAAATGGGCCCACTTTTTTGTTCCTATTTGACCATTCATTCACATCTTAGACTCAACCCACTCATTCTTACCACATTTCTGTAACTTTTTTTTTTTTTTTTTTTTGATACTGGGTTCCCAACTTACGTCGGACTATTTCTGGACCCCTAGGCTCCGGTCCCTCAGAGTGCTGGGAGATGTAAATCGCGGGATATGCCCGAAGCAGTAGGGTTCTGGCGCACCGCCTCTTTCTCCGCAGGGCCCTCCTACAACGCGGTAGTTGAACTCCCCACACCGAGGTTAGCGCAGAATGCCGCTTCCTTCATCGCTCGGATGTGCGGGGCTCGAGGCTCCTGAAACCCAATGGAAGAAATAAATCCACAAGATCCCCCAAGGGGGGATCGAACCCCCGACCTCCCCATAGGGAAGCCGGCTATGATACCACTTGGCCAGGAGACCGTTGGTCACATTTCTGTAACTTGGTTGGATAGAGTAGTAGTCATTTTAAGGATTTTTTTTTTCAAATAATACCTTTTTATTTTTTTAATTTTCAAAATAACTTACTATTCAAAGTTTTGCCTAAAATGTCCCTTTTTTTGAAACTCGCTACACTGTGTAGCGAGTCTGACTTGGGCTGGTCAAACTCGCTACACCGTGTAGCGAGTTTTGTGTAATTAAGACGGACAGTTACGAATTTAATTAGGACAATTAATTAAGATTAACTCGCTACACCGTGTAGCGAGTTTCGTCAAACCAAGTCAAACTCGCTACATCGTGTAGCGAGTCATTTAAAATCCCTTTTCCTCTTCCAGTTTACGTATTCAATCAAAAAAATAACAAAAAACCCTAAGTCTCAGCCGTCAGGAAAGGAAGAAAGAGGAAGGAAGGAAGGAAAGGAAGGAAGAAGAAGGTGTTGGAATAACTATTACAAAATCTCTGCTGGAATTATATAAAACTAATTAAAACATAAACAGAAAATACAAGAGAAAGAAAAGATTTGTCGAAGATGTCCGAGTCGTGTGAAATCACACTCTCCTTAAGACAAATTACGCCCCCTCACCACGTTGTGCTTGAGTTGTTACGGAACGCTTGCCTCCCAGGATGAAACGGATATACCGGCCGACGGTGGTTGCACAAGAATACCTCCGGCGAACTGAAGTCGATGATTGAACTTTATCACCACGAATGCAATGCAAGGAGACCAAAGGGAAGATGAACAATATGCTGCGAAAAGGATTGTGGAGATTGTGAAAAACTGTATTTTTTCCCTTGTTGTTGTGTTCTATTTATATATTTCTCCATAGGAAAACTGCCCAACAAATTAAAACCACATTTTTAATTTGCTCAATCAATATTGCAATTATAAACTCCATAGGAAAACTGGCCAACAAATTAAAACCACGTTTTTAATTTGTTCAATCAATATTGCAATTATAAACAATGAATTTGCAATTTATTTCGGCAGTAACATGAGCAGAACAGTTTCTGCGTCTCGAGTACGAAGATGAGGCGCCGCCTCGGGAATGCCAGCGTCGCCTCGGAGGTGGCTCCAGTCGACGCCCGCCTCGGGCTCCGGGCGCCCGCCTCGTTTGCCGAATAATTGGGTCGAGTTTTGGAAAAAAAATCGCAAAAAGTGGGTTTGCGCGGACAGGCAATTTCGGAGCTACATTCGTATTCGCAGGACGCGCATGCACATGAGTTCGGTAGTCCGAAGCCTATTTCGGTCCATGATTTGCACCCCCCCTGCGCACCTGTGCGCGAGAGAGAGCCTCTATGTACCACAATCTTACTCCCTACCAAAGTGTAGGAGTATATAAACTTAGCCACTTTTACATCTTTTTCCAATGTGGGATAACCACATTTTACCCATTCCAACCTATTAACTTTGAGCCTTCATATCTCATTCATTTCTCAACCATTTTGAACAAATTAATATATGATTTCAATGTACTCATGGAGTAGAACACAATCCAACAATCAATTTGTCATTTTAACAAATAACAAATTAAGAAAATAACTCATTATTTCCTTCAAAACACACTTTTTTCCAACAATCCCCACATGAAGGAATAATGCGGAATAGGTGATAAAGCCCGACAGACGAAAACTTGCATACGAAGATGTGGGAATGCCCATTGAATCTTCGCTCGTACAAGCATATTTACTCTACTCGCAAATCGATAGACGCGATGTCCTTGAATCGTTATGCTTTTTGTGTAGCCGATCATATGCTTGACACAAGTATCGTCCTAACATACTTCAATTCTCATAGCTATGTTCAATCATGGCCCTGAACATATGCCTGGTTCTGCGAGAAGTTCTAAGAATTGAGCCTCACACAATTCTCCTCGAAGCGGCCCCACTTCTCTCTCACATAGGTGATTTCTTAAACGTAACCCGTATTACCCCGCTCGAATTTTCGACGCGTAAGAATCATTAAAAGCCATAGGCTTATCCTTGTCCTTTCGGGATGTCACTAATAGGAATGGACTTGGGGTTGATTCCCCCACAGTGACGCTACAAGTCTTTTAACAGTTAGGTTGTCCCATTGAATCTAGTTCTTGGGATCTCCAGTCATCTAGATTGGGGTTTTCGCTGTGTTTAACTTTTCAGAGGCTTAAGTCCCATTTCCCTCGTCGAGCTTTCAACTAACTCTCTATTTAACCCTTTGGTTAACGGATCCGCTAAATTTTCCTTTGACTTAACATAGTCAATGGATATTGTACCAGTTGGGAGTTGTTGTCTAATGGTATTATGTCTTCGACGAATGTGTCTAGACTTACCATTATACATATGATTGTGTGCCCTTCTAATCGCTGATTGGCTATCACAATGTATACATATTGATGGCACAGGCTTCGTCCATCTTGGAATATCTTCTATAAATTGGCGTAGCCACTCGGCTTCTTCACCACATTTATCTAACGCTATAAACTCAGGTTCCATCGTGGATCTAGCTATAACCGTTTGTTTAGAATATTTCCATGATATAGCAGCTCCTGCTAATGTAAACACAAATCCGCTTGTAGACCTTGAGTCTTTTATATCAGATATCCAATTAGCATCGCTATATCCTTCAATTACCGCTGGATGTCTAGTATAGTGTAAAGCATAATCGTGAGTATATCTTAAGTACCTTAGTACTCTCACTATACCATTCCAATGTTCCGCTCCGGGATTACTTGTATACCGACTCAGTTTGCTAACCGTGTAAGCAATATCTGGTCTAGTACAACTCATCAAGTACATTAGACTTCCAATGATTCTCGAGTATTCAACTTGAGAAATTGTGTCACCTCTATTCTTTGATAGATGTTGACTCATGTCTATTTGGGTTCTAGCAATAGCTAAGTCATCCTTGCTGAATTTCTCAAGAATTTTATCCACATAATGTGACTGGCTTAAAGCAAGTCCATTTGACATTCTTGAAATTTTCACGCCAAGGATTACGTCGGCTAACCCCATATCTTTCATGTCAAACTTTGAGTTCAACATATCTTTAGTGGACTTTATCATTTTATCACAGCTTCCTATGATAAGAATGTCATCTACATAAAGACACAAAATGACGTAGCCATTTCCCGTGTCTCTAACATAGATACATTTGTCACATTCATTTATTTTAAATCCACTTTCCATCATGGCTTGATCAAACTTTTGATGACATTGTTTTGGTGCTTGTTTCAAGCCATACAATGACTTTACTAACTTGCACACTTTATTTTCTTTCCCTGACGCAGAAAATCCTTCCGGTTGCTCCATGTAAATTTCCTCTTCTAAATCCCCATATAGAAAGGCTGTTTTAACATCCATTTGATGTACTTCAAGATTCCGCAATGCGGCTATCGCAAGTACAATTCTTATGGATGTTATTCTCGTAACCGGAGAATATGTATCAAAGTAATCAAGGCCTTCATTTTGCTTGTAACCTTTAATTACAAGTCTTGCCTTATACTTGTCAATTGTTCCATCCGTCTTCATTTTCCTTTTAAAAATCCACCTATATCCTAAATGTTTACTTTTCCGTGAGGAAGATCCACTAATTTCAGTGTGATTTTTGTAAAATGGAATCAATCTCACTTTTGTGGCCTCTTTCCACAAAGGTCCTTTGAAAAGAGCTCACGGCCTCTTTATAACTTTGTGGTTCACTTTCAAAGCATATAGGTTAGAAAATGCAGGGCCAAAAGATTTTTCTACCCTACCTCGCTTGCTCCGTCGAGGTTCTACCTCCGCTTCATCATTTTCATCATGATGATTTGTTCCTTCGACTTCTTCTTCTTCTATTGAATCATGTCTCCGTTTAGATGAACTTGCATCATCTTTTTTGCACGGAAACACATTCTCAAAGAAAGAAGCATTTCTTGACTCCATTATAGTATTCTTGTGTATATCTTGAATCTTCGATTCATACACAAGAAACCTATAAGCACTACTATTGTGAGCATACCCGATAAATATGCAATCAATAGTTTTTGGTCCAATTTTCACCTTTTTGGGAGGTGGTATTGAAACCTTTGCAAGACACCCCCACACTCGCATGTATTGGTATGAAGCTGCACTCTTCCGTATGCCACAATTCATAGGGGCTCTTATTTATTTTCTTTCGAGGCATTTTATTCAACACATAATTTGTAAACAAGACGGCCTCTCCCAGCGTGTTATCCGGTAACCCCGAACTTATTAACATGGCATTCATCATGTCCTTTAGAGTCCGATTTTTCCTCTCGGCAACTCCATTGGATTGTGGGGTGTATGGTGGTGTTGTAACATGTTTAATACCATGTTGAGCACAAATACCTTCAAACGGGAATTCATACTCACCACCACGATCACTTCTTATGACCTTTATTTTCCGGTTGAGTTGATTTTCAACTTCATTTTTATAGAGAACAAACTTCTCTATAGCCTCATCTTTACTTTTGAGAAGATACACATAACAATATTTTGTGCTATCATCAACAAAAGTCATAAAGTACTTATTGCCCCCTCGTGTTTGTGTTGACTTGAAGTCACATAAATCCGTATGAACCAACTCAAGTGGTTCATTATTTCTTACAACCGACTGGAACGGAGGTTTTGTAAACTTTGCCTCTACACAAGTTTCACATTTATGTTTGTAGTCTATTTTACATTTTGGTATGCAATTCATGTTAATTAATCTACGTATAGTATCATAGTTAACATGTCCTAGTCTACCATGCCACAAATTGGAAGACTCAAGCAAGTAAACGGAAGAATTATTCTTATTCATCACATTCATCTTAGGCTTGTTAGCCATTACATTGCTTTTAACAACCATAGCACTAAGCTTAAACATACCATCACAAACATAACCTTTGCCTACAAACATTCCACTTTTAGACAAAGTAACCATATCGAATTCAAACACAACACGAAAGCCATGCTTAATCAAAAGTGATCCGGACACCAGATTTTCCGATTTCGGGCACATAGAGCACATTGTTGAGAGTCAACTCTTTCAGGAAGTCAACTTGGCACCTTGCCTTGACCTTTCACATCGGAGGTATGTGGCGAGAATTTCCCATGAACAATTTCTCACCATTTTCAAGGGCTTCAAAACTACTAAACATTTCTTTGTTTTGAGCAAACATGCCTAGTAGCACCTGTCAACAATCCACCACCGATTTGGGTTTGAACCCACCAAATTCACCTCAGAAATTACCGCCGCCAAATTCATATCGGAAACTTCATTCGAGATGACATCCACCATGTTTGCTTGTTTCTTTGGCTTCCTACACTCGGAAGACTTGTGGCCCACAATGCCACAATTGCAACAAGTTCCACCGAACTTCTTCTTGGAGATTCCTCCCTTTGGTTTCAAACTAGAACCACCCTTTTGGGGACCAAACTTGCCTTTGGCTTTGCCATTTGCCTTGCCATTGGCCTTAGAGCCTATCAACATGCTCCACAACATTGGCTTTCGCCACAAGAAGATTATTCAACTTCTTCTCCGCAATCCTATTCTCTTCCTCAATCCGAAGACGAATAGCAAGCGCTTCAACATTCATTTCCTTTCGTTTGCGTTTAAGATAATTCTTGAAATCTTTCCAAGCGGGAGGCAACTTTTCAATGATTGCCGCCACTGAAAGCTTTCACTAATTACCATCCCTTCGGCATGAATTTCATGAATGATTATTTGTAACTCTTCCACTTGACTTTTAACAGTTTTTGAGTCCACCATTTTATAATCAAGAAAACGGCCCACAATGAATTTCTTTGTGCCGCGTCATCTATCTTATACTTATATTCCAAGGACTCCCATGGTTCCTTTGCAGTTTTCTTAACACTATACACATTGTATAGCGTGTCAGGCAATCCATTAAGGATGTAATTTCGCAAAGAAACTCGAATGCTTCCAAGCATCAAGAGCCGAGATGGCTTGCCCATCCGTCTCATTCTCACCCAAGCTGTGGCGGATCTTCCTTAAGAAATCTCGCCAAGTTCAAGGTAGTCAAATAGAAAAGCATCTTTTGTTGCCATCTTTTAAAGTCTTGGCTGCTAACAAACTTTCTCCGGTTTCTCACCATGATGGTTCGAAACAGCTTTGGACAACCACCCTTTGAGAGTTGGTTTCCACACGAGCGCTTCCTCCACACGAGGATTCTCGGAGTTGTTCCGGCATTGGTTTCCACGTTTGATTGAGTAGCCATGCGAAACAAAACAAACAAGTTTAGTTCACAATGTTTTAAATAGTTTTCCTTCCAACTAATTTGTCTTAAGATTGTTGGAATAACTATTACACAATAATAGAAAATTGTAGAAAACTAAATAAAACAAAATTACACAAAATAAAAGATAATGAAAAGATTTGTCGAGGAATCCGAGTCGTGTGAAATCACACTCTCATTAAGACAAATTACGCCCCCTCACCACGTTGTGCTTGAGTTGTTACGGGCACGCTTGCCTCCCAGGATGAAACGGAGTAACCGGACGGTGGTTGCACAAGAATACCTCCTATGGCGAACGAAGTCGATGCTTGAGCTTTATCACCACAAATGCAATGCAAGGAGGCCAAGGAAAATGTTTGTTCAATATGCAACAAGAGGAAGAGGAGAGGAATTTTGGAAAAATCGGTGTGTCTATCTCTCTTGTTGTGTTCTTGCCATTATATAATCCAAGTAGATAACGAGAAAATTAAATCATGTTTTAATTTTCTTAATTAATACAATTATTTTAACATAATTGCATAATTATTGGCTCATAAACTTCCTTTGATCGCGTTATATGGCCGTTGAAATTACACATTCATTAACGGCCTTTTGGTACATGTTACAAAACATGGTAAAATCATTTTTCCTGCGTCCAGCCCAGACCGGAGCCCGCCTCGGGAACGCGAGGCGCCACGCCTCAGAGGTTCTATGGCCGGCTCTCTCTATGCGGACTTCCATGCGGCCGCCTCGGACGGCTTCGGGCGCCCGCCTCGGAGTCTTGCCCAATGGCTGCACCTTCAGGTCGTGGCGCCCGCCTCAGTGCGAGTCCGGCGCCCGCCTCACCTCCCGAGAAAAATTGGGTCAAGTTTTTGGAAAAAAATGTAAAAAAGTGGGCTCGCCGCGGACGAGTTATTTCGGAGCTACATTCGTGTCCGCAGGGGCGCATGCACAAGGAGTTCGGTAGTCCGAAGCCTATTTCGGAGTCCATGATTTGCCATGCCCCCTGCACGCGCACTGTGCGCGAGAGCCTCTATGTACCACAATCTTACTCCCTACCAAAGTGTAGGAGTATTTAAACTTAGCCACTTTTTCATCTTTTTCCAATGTGGGATAACCACATTTTACCCATTCCAACCATTAACTTTGAGCCTTCATATCTCATTCATTTCTCAACCATTTGAACAAATGAATACTCCCTCCGTCCATTACAAACCACAAACTTTCCTTTTTGAGTGGGTCCCATTACAAACCACAAACTTCCTAAAATGGAAAGGAATCTTTACTATTCCCTCCACTCATTCTCTCTCCTATACATTATTTTAATACTCACAACACCATTATAATTCACTATTCCCTCCACTATAATTCACTTTTCCTTAATTCCCGTATCTACAAAGTATTTTCCCATTACTAATGGGACGGAGGGAGTATATGATTTCCAATGTACTCATGGAGTAGAACACAACTCCAACAATCAATTTGTCATTTTAACAAATAACAAATTAAGAAAATAACTCATTATTTCCTTCAAAACACACTTTTTCCAACACAAAGTTCAAACAGAGCAGAGCACTACCTCATCTAATATTATTGTAAGATGTTCTGTTGGCAGAAGTCGTGATTGACCAGATCCTATTGAGGCAGTTCGAAGATAGCATCCTGTTAGGAAAATCTCCCGCCCTTTTTTAGAATCCCATAATTAGGGTCAGCCAAGCTATAAAATCTGCATTACACTACATTTTAGATTATATAGCAGCATACCAAGGATACATGCATATACAAAGACCACAGTTGCAACACCTAGTTTGAGACTCTCTCCTTCCTAAAATGAATGTCTATTTTTCCAAAATGTTTTCCCAAATTCAATGTTCAAATTTGGGAGAAGTTACTAAATCCTGGATCATCAAACAAGTTCTACTTCACACTAACACTAAATCCTGGATCATCAAACAAGTTCTACTTTAAGGCTAACATTTCCAAACACAATATTTCAACATATAATAAAAAAAAAAAAAACCCACAAATTCAATAAATAATCTCCAACAAAGTGATCAATTAGACATATAATATCACAATGGAAGAACATAACGTGTGTTTGTGACTCCGGAGAAGGTGAAATTACTTGACCGGAGGAAGAGAATTTGCCTCAAAATTCAAAGGAAATCAAATTAATTCATAGAGATAGAGGGAGTCGGAGAAGAGAAGCAGTAGAAGGAGACAGAGAAGGGGAAGGAGCTTACCGGAACCTAGCTAGAATGGATGGAGACCTAGAAATCGATCGATTTTGGGTGAAGTACGGTGGCGATGGAGGTGGTGGGAAGGGAACTCGTCGATTATGGGTGTCGGTGTGCGAGCTAGAAATTAAGTGAAGGGGGCAAGAAATTTTTGGAGTGAATCTTGCAGAAAAAATTCGGTGCGTATTTTTTCATACCGAATACAATTTTAGACATAGTAAATTATCTGCTTTAATGGTGCCAATAATTCATTCATTGATATCTTATACAATTTGACACACATATAACATAATTTCACATATCAAAAAGTTCAACAAGTATATTTATTTAACGTCTACAAATCACATCTATTAATCTATTAAAAGAAAAATTATAAATATAGAACATTTTTTTTCAAAATATACTTCCTCCGTCCCACTAAAAATTAAATTCTTTATC
The DNA here is from genome assembly GCA_022495995.1 of Adenophora triphylla var. japonica. Classification (NCBI taxonomy): domain Eukaryota; kingdom Viridiplantae; phylum Streptophyta; class Magnoliopsida; order Asterales; family Campanulaceae; genus Adenophora; species Adenophora triphylla. The sequence goes on from JAFEMH010000182.1 coordinate 860,521, forward strand.
AAATGTCTCATTAAAAATTACACTTTTCTACCAATTATCTCTCTCATATCTCACTCTTTATACTCACAACCAAATTACATTTAATCTTTTTGTTTAAAATAAAAATAAAAATAAAATTGTTAGTGAGACGGAGAAAGTACACCTACATTTAATCTTTGTATTTAAAATAAAAATATAATTTTAATGAGACGAAGAAAATATAGTCACAATACATATAATTTTTTTTTAAAAGAAAATTGAATTACATAAATATCAAAAAAAAAAAAAACACAAAAAAAAATTGTCAAGGAGGGGCAGTGGCCCCCCTTGCCCCTTCATACCTCCGCCCATGATTCAAACTACTATTTACTTTATTCTTTTCCACATTTGTCAGAGGTAGTATTTATTACTTTTGAAATTTCTTTCATGTAAGTTTCCTGCAATTCAAACTACTATTTACTTTATTATTTTCCACATTCGTCAGGGATAGTATTTATTACTATTGAAATTTCATGTAAGTTTCCTGTCATTCAAACTTCTTTTTACTTTATTCTTTTCCACATTTCTATTAGTTAAATTGATTTCTAGAAATTGCATGTTGTCTAAGCTTTTGTTTGTTTTTTGTTTTTTTTTTTTTTTTTGATTTCCAGGTTTCACTCTTGTAGCTCCTGGACACTAGTCTCGGCCCACACAGTGTCCTAACTAGGTGATCGCTGATATGCCCAATCACAGGGTGGCAAACCTTATACTCTGCACCTGGCAGCTGAGCCTCCCTACAACGCTTGGAAGTTGAACTGCCCACACCGATCAGTTTGCAAGCTCACGCGCTTCCTTAATCGAATTACAAGTGAGGCCCTAATAGATGATGCTGGTAGAGACAAAACAGATTTCGGCAGCTTCCGAAACGGAATTATTATTTACTTATCTTTTATTAGTTTTTTTGTATTTTCGAAATTATTATTAGATAGGTAATATTTTGATGTTTTAGAATGGATTTAGGAGATATTTTGTTATTCTTGAGTCCTATTATGTTACCATATAGCTTAGGGTAATTTTAGTAGGTTTTGACTTATTTTTCAAGTCGTAGGAGTCATATAAAATAGGGTCATATGTTAAATTCGAAAATTAGACTTGTTGATTATTGAATAAAGATAATAAAGGAAAAGCTAAGGTTTTCTTTATCTTATCTAGGGTTTGTAATCCATTGTTTCTGATTCTTTCCGTTCGGTATCAATCTCAAGATTTCATTCGACATCAATATACTTTCTTCGTCACACCCAAATTAAGATTTTCTCTCTTAACATGGATATTCAGAAATACTATTATAATAAGAGGAGAGATAATGAGTGAAGGAGATGTTCTGAGTATGAAAAATAAAATAGGAGAGAGAGTGAGTAGGAGGAGTAGTAAGGTGATTGTTATTGTGAGTATGACAAGTAGATTGAATATAAAAACAAAAAAATTTGAGAAAAACCTGTTTCTCCATAAATTACAAAAAATTCTATTTTTAAATATATCGACTTGGTGTTTTAAAGAGTATGATATGAACACTAACTCAAACATAAAAAAGCAAGGTTTTAAAGAGAAAATGGCCTGATCCGCCTATACTACTGCCCAATTTGTCTAGGACCGCCTAAGCCTAATTTGGCCGCCTAATGAAAATTTGTATCTCGCTAAACCTAGTCCGGATTTTAGAACACTAATAAAAATTCTCATAAACAGAATGTACAAACCATAAAGAAGAATGTACAAGATGAGAGTACTAGATTGGGTTGGGACATAACTAAACTAGCAACGTGATATAACTTGTCCATATCTCCGGCTAGACCACGGGGTGTCTGTCACACACACAAAAAAGGGAAAGTGACTCAACATAAGAAGATGAATAGATAGACAAATGACTTGGATGACCTTGACACAAAAAAGGAAAAGTGACTCATTCTCTCTTAAGAAATACTCCCTTCGTCCCAGCCCAGTGTAAACTTCGTCCCAGCCCAGTGTAAACTTATTTCTCTTTTGGTTCGTCTCAGTCCAGTGTAAACTGTCATAAATGGAATGTCCTTTAATATTTTATATTCTCCCTACCTCACCCACTTATTAACTCCACTCATTCTCCACCACACAATTTATTCAACCAACCTACTATTTACTTCACTCATTCTCTCTCTTCATTTTCTACTACACATTTTCATTATCTTAATAATATTTCTTAATTGGTGTGCCATTTTTTTTGGTTTACAGTGGGCTGGAACGGAGGAAGTATAGCTATCTTATATTTGGGGTGTGGTTATGAATTATTTAAGAAATAGATAGACAAACGACTTGGATAGACAACGTGATATAACTTGTCCATATTTCAATTTTTATTGTAAAAGATTTATGTAGCTAGTATATATTTTCCTTTAAAAAATATAGCTATCTTATATTTGGGGTGTGGTTATGAATTATTTAAATGTTAGTTTCTACACTCTCCTTTTCGCGTGAGTGGAGATAAAAAAAAATTGAGCACAAGTATTAAGGAAAAGTAGGAAAGAGAGTTAGTGGGAGGAGATGTTTTTGAGTATGAAAAATAAAATATGAGAAAAAATAAGTGAAAGAAATAGTAAATTGATTAGTGTTATGAATAAAAAAAATAAAATAAAAAAAAAGAATGACTGAGAAATATAAAGTAAAAATTTTGCCACTTTATATAGTCTCCAATCATTCAATTTAAAATAATATAAACTTGAATGATTGGTCATGTTTATAAAATAAGTCTCCGCACTCACAATGGGAGTCACGAAGGAGTATTTATTACTTTTGAAATTTCTTTCATGTTAAGTTTCATGCTATTCAAACTTTTATTTACTTTATTCTTTTCCACATTTCTATTAGTTAAATTGATTTCTATAAATTGCATGTCGTCTAAGCTTTTGTTTGTTTTTGTTTTTTGTTTTTTTTTTATTTTTTTATTTTATTTTTTTGATTATTCGTGTTCCCCAGCCTTCACGGATCACTCTGGACCATCGTGCCTACCCTCGCATGCTAACGAAGGTAAATAGTGGGATATGCCCTATGCAGCCAGGGTGGCGCTGCCACCTCTTATACTCCCGGCCCCCGGAGCCTCTCCTACAAGGCATTCACACTCTTACAACACCAAATAGGTACAGGCTCCATGCTCTCGCCGAGGCAATTACATCACTCTCACAACACCAAATGGCTGCTCCAGTGCTCCTGTCAAGATTTGAACTCCCCACACTGAGGTTGCAAGCCCAGCAGTGCTGCTTTCTTAACTGCACGAATGTGCCCCGGAGGGCTCCTAAGGACCCTGAAACCCAAGGTATGAATTAAACCACAATGATTCCCCTTGGGGGGAATCGAACCGGTGACCTCCCCTTCGGAAAGCCACCATGATACCACAAGGCCAAGGCCCATTAGGTGTTTATTTGTATATATGATACAGGTAGAGACAAGGCAGATTTCGGCAGTTTCAGAAACAGAATTATTATTTACTTATCTTTTATTATTTTCTTTGTATTTTCGGAATTATTATTAGATAGGTAATATTTTGATGTTTTAGAATAGACTAGTGCATCACCCGTGCGATGCACGGCAAGATATAAAATTTTCTATTTACAAAAAGTAAAAAATGATAATTAAACACAAAAAAAAAACATTACAAATTAATATGCATCATATACATCCGTAAACAAAACATACAAAATTTAATAATATTGATCTTCATGAAGACAACACATACAACTACACATTCATATATATATTAAGAAAGCAATTATTAATAAGTAGGGATATGAGATATGTATTAAACATTTTGAAAAGCCTCCATAAACACAACCTTCATAGTATATATGTCGGATGAACTATCTTCTGCATAATTGGATTTCCAAATATGAAGAGCAACATGATGGGTGCCTCTAGAGAAAGCAACATAAAGTTGACCACGACCGAAAAACTTGTTTCCTCAAAAGAATTTCAACTGTACATAGAGATTGTCCATGATTTTTGTTTATAGACATGACATAAGAATCAGTCAAAGAAAATTGACGACGTTCAAACTTATTCGAGGATTAAGTTCTTCTCACCAATAAATGAGCTCAAATAAATAAGCTTGATAAAGATCGTCATTGACTCATGTTAAGTCATATTTATTTTTGGGACATACTACACCATCCTAATTATTTTTTTCCCTTATTACTATGTTCACTACTCTATATACTCCACCATTAATATTAGATTGTTATATTAGTTTTAAATTTTCTTACCTGATGTTGAATAAATTATTTGTATGTCTCCATTAAAACTATATTATAATTCAAAAATCGTCACATTTAAAACTACACACTACTATTAGAATGACTTTTCGAACATTCATTTTCGTTGAATGTTAGCCTTCACTTATAGACAATTCAGCCAGAAGAAGCGACATGTAAATTTATCAGTTGGGAGCCAAAAACGTTTATTGCACTCAAGATTCTTTAAACAATGAAACAATTGTCAAAAAGGAAAAAAAATTACTAAGTAACTTGTAAATTACGTTCATTAGAGAAGAGAAAAGTAAATTTTGTTAGTTGTATTAATGACCATTTTCAAGCTGTCAATAATATAATCTCAAAAAAATATTGTCAAATTTTCTTGAATTATTTATTTGACAAACATGTCAAAATTGTAATGTATTTTTTTGGAAATAAAACTTGTTTATTTTTTTTATTTAGCAAAACAGAAGATTTTGTTTTTGACATTTAAAAATTGTCAACTTTTCATATCATGGACATTGTATACTCCTTTTTTGTATTTTCAAAAATTAAAATAAAAATACCCATATTTATATTTTTACTCATACATTATTATTTATGTGTTCTTCATAAAGTACACTTAAAATAAAATCTTCATTAAATTCTCCTTTTTAAGCTTGTTTTAAATAGTGATATCAAAATCAAAGAATGTAAGGAAATATTTCATACTCATCTATGCTAAACTTTGTCACCATTTCGTTCTCGATATGTAGTACATACAATTGGCAATATTTTTAGTTGCGTATTACTCACTTAGCGTGAAGATAGTAAATTTCCCTTCGCGTAAAAAAATATCATTTGTTGTTATTAATTTGTGCATAACTCCTTCCTATATAATATGTATCCATTAATTGCAACCATTAGTATTAGATTAATGACACATGGCATGTTCTACTAAATGTGTTGTTGTATCAAGTAATACATGAATATTATTTCAGGCCCATACCAAAGTAATCTCTACTTGATTTGTTTTAGCTCGCTAAATTAGCGGCTAAGTCTATAAAGAATAACACAATTTGATTAGTTTCGTACTACTTCAAAAATTTTAAATACCTATTCAGAATATCTAATCATGTTATCATGTTGGAAAAAAATTTATTGCACATTGAACTTCATATTTACCTTTATATGTTAATTTCATATTGATTATTTGCACTCTCGTGATCTCCCGGGGGACGTCATTCAAGCCTTGAGATTTGATGATTATGGTTATTATGTGGTTCGATTGTGATACGGGATGGATTTCTTGGGTTTTGATGGTTTTTATGGCTTTTTTGGCTTCAGTGCATGGTCATGATTTGTTTCTGGCACGTCCATGCAAGGTCTGGCATGGCCATGCTGATATTGGGACATGGCCGTGCGAAGGGGTATTTCTCAGCTTGAAGTTTCTGGTCATAGGGGAGCGTCCGCTCCAATTGGGGGGGGGGGGAGCGACCGCTCCCATTTTCTGGAATCCGGCTGGTGTTACTGGAATTTTAAGGAGCGTCCGCTCCCCGGGCTATGGAGCGTCCGCTCCCATGGCGGTTTGGACGGACGGATTGGGTTGAGTCGAGGCGGTTTGGGCTGTGCGATTTTGCTTCATTTTAATATTTTTTTTTATCAAAAAATAACTCTTCAAAATGAAAAAATAATTATTCGATTTCATATAAACAAATTAGAAACAACCTCCCACCCTAAAATTCAAATTTTCAAACTCAATAACTTCTATTAGTGTCTAATACTTTTTATTTACTTTGTAAATATAACGTAATAAGTAATAACAATTCCGATCGCAAACTCACATTTATTACCACGACCTCAAAGATTGATTTGATGAAATTAATTTCAAAATTAGTTGAAGGTCAACATTAGAATTCAATTTTTCACAACCTATTAACATTATAATTACCTCAATTACTTTGAAGCAATATTATTTTAATCTTCTACAATATGTTATTTTTATCAAATACTGCATCTTTTATTATTTATTGGTTTTTTAAATATCATAAAAATTTATTTACAAAATATTGAATTATATATGATAAACGATGTAAAAATAATGTAGGGATACTTTATTTAAAAATTTAACAAATATCTTATTATTAAATTTTTCGATCATAGGGGAGCGTCCGCTCCAATTGGTGGGGGGAGCGTCCGCTCCCATTTTATGGAATCCGGCTGGTGTTACTGGAATTTTAAGGAGCGTCCGCTCCCTTGGCTTTGGAGCGTCCGCTCCGATGGCGGTATGGACAGACGGATTGGATTGAGTCGAGGCGGTTTGGGTTTTGCGGTTTTGCTTCATGTGCGGTTTGGGCTCAAAGTGGTTTGGCTAGGCGGTTTGGATCAGGCGATTTGGCACGGATGTGGTTTTTGGTGCGGGTTGTCTCAAGAGGTTTGGTTCAGGCGGTTTGTCAAGTGAGGTTTCTTTGGTGCGGTTTTGTCTTAGGCAGTTTGGATCAGGCGATTTGGCACGGATGCGGTTTGGGGTGCGATTTTGATCCGAGATTTGGGTCAAGTTAGGTTTGTCTTTGGTGCGGTTTTGAGCGAATACAGATTGGTTTGTTTAAAGGTGGTTTGGACCTTTGGATTGGTGCATAAAATAAGAACAAAACCAACAAATCTGAATAGGTAGATTCTCTCTAACCCTCTAAGCAAGATCAAGATCTGAATACATCAATTTGGTGCAAATGACAGATATGAGAAAAGTAAATTTTTAAAAATTGTGCTCAATTACATGTTCTACTAACCTCAATTACAATATTAACCCATATAAGGATTACGTGACACATTAATTACCGAAAGTTATGTGATACTTTCTTACGCACAACCTAGGGTAGTACTATATACAAGGCATGGAATTTACAAGGCACGTGTAAATGACCAAAATACCCTCATATATATACTTAAAAAAAAATAATCCCTTCCCTCCCCATTTCAAACGTCTGTTCTCTGTTCTCTCTCTCTCTCTCAAAACCTAAGAAACCAACGGGCTCTCTCTTCTCTCTCTCACTCGACGCCGCCGACCACCACCGACCGACGGAAAAAATGAAGACAAACCTCCCTAAAACCGGTGAAAAGTCCGTCTCTTCTTCCGCCGCTCCAAAAGTAGTTCTTTTTAACCTAAAATTTCAATTTGAAAACCCAACATTAATTTTATGCCTAAAATGGATTATATAATGCTTAATGTTATTTTAAACGTATCCTAAATGGTTCTAATTGCGATTTCGTAACATTAATTTGGGTTTTTTGTTTGAATCGGATACAAATTCGTGTGCCTAAAATTTGAAATTGTCGGCGTGTGTTTCGTATGAACATATACGAATGGTCACAAACATTTCGGGTATTGGCATACGAAATGTAAACTGATGAATCGGTTACATGCATTTACATTTCGTATTACATTAATTTCGTACCGAAATGTTGGTGACCATTCGTATGAACACATACGAAATGTCACCAACATTTCGGGTATTGTTGTAACGACCCTAACCCTAGGCACCAATTTTAGCATCATATTATATGCTTTTAATATTATTGTTAAAATTATGTGATCATTTTATATCATTAATTTCTTATATTAGGATAAAAGGATTGGGAAATTAAATAAAGCATCTTGGGAAAAGTATAATAATAGAAATAGATAAAATAAATAAAATATGAGTAGTTAGGCTTCTTTGTGTAAGGGAAAGAATTAAAGGATTTAAATGTAAAGATTTTAAAAAAAGGCTTTGATGGTTGGGCATGGGGGGCCATTTTCCCCTCCTTAAATCCCTCACCATGTTTCCCCCTCCTTAGTCAACACCCCATACTCCTCCCCATACTTTTCCCATCTTCTTTACATCTTCCTCCATCAACCTCCTTCATCCTCCTTAAAGAAAAGTTCCATGGAAAATCTCCATGGAAATCCTTCCCAAGATCTTTTCTTCCAAAATTCATAGTAAATCCAATTCTTCTCCATTTTAAGATCCGGGTGTACTTCCATGTTCGTAGAGGCAAGGGGAATACATCAAGCTAGACAAATCTTGGTTTCATCTCATATCTCTAAAGTAAGTTATTATGACTTCTTTCTAATAAATGTTCACTTTATGTGTATTAAATCTATTGTTGAAAGAAAATGATTTTGATATTTTAAAAATGATTAATTGAGTTGAAATGGGTTAGTCAAGGTTGAATTGATTTTGGTTGGAATATGGTGGTCTAAGTTGGAAGAAAGAGAGTATAGTGAGTATAAGATGTTCATAATTCTAAAGGAGTTATTGTATGTGATTATATCCATTTTTCTTTGCTTTGGGAGATATTATGAATTTATTTCCTTTGGATAGAAAGAAGTAGAACAAGGATTTAGTATACTTTAAATATTGAGAGTTACTATGATCTTCCCTCCTATTTAATGTTCATGAATGATTTGGTATGGTTATTGTTATTATAATGGTTATTGGATGCTTAGGAAACCTTCTTTGAGTGGATGAATGGGTTAGGGAAATAAGTATAATGTTGTTGTCCATGGAAAATAGTAAAGAGTAAGAAAGTAATATTTAAATCGAATAAAGAATGTTAAGATGGAATTGTGATAAGGAAATGTGAGAATTTACTAAGTAAATGAAAATGGGTGGGATAATCTTAGTTGTTTGGGAAAAGGTATGAAAGAATTAGGAGTAAATGGTTATTATTGGTTACGAATTGTTGGTTTAAGTGTTTGGTTCACCTGCAGAATAGTGAATTGGAGGCTTGGGCGGTCGCCCATGTGTGAGCTGAGCGGCCGCCCCATCTGTCCAGCAAGTAGTTCTCTGTTTTTCCACCCCTTGGGCGGTCGTCCATCCCTACCTGTGCGGCCGCCCACCTCGGCAGTAACATATACCCTTTTGAAACTCACTTGGGCGGTCGCCCAAGTGGTGTGGGCGGTCGCCCAAGACCCCAGACCTCATTTTAAAAGCTGAACCTGAATTAGTTTAGTAAGCTTGATTTATCACTTATAAATTGTGACTCCCACTTGGTAAATTGAGCTTGAACCTTCATAGAGACCTGGTGATATAGAATATTGTCCGGGAAATGATTGATAAGCTTGAATTGTAACTTCACCAAAGTGGTTCAAACTTGGGAAGTAGGACTTGCACTTTTATTAAGATTTCTCGAGGTTGAGTATTGACTTCGTAAGAATGGTTTATGGTTTAGGGTGGCCTTACTTGCTCCCATACCTTGGTGATTAGTTGATCAGTGTAGAGACTATAATCACACTATTGTGTTAGTTAGGAATGTATATGTGTTACATCAATATATTGTGTCCCAAGTGTGGATTATTTGGCTTGTTGTTACATTGTATCCCAAGTGTGGATTATTTGACACGTTGTTATGTTATCCCATTTGTGGATTTATTTGTTATCATTCATATTTATTGATGATACTATGCATAGTGTATTAAGTGGTTGTTGCACTATGGTATTGATTAGCATGAGTATACATTACCATGTTGTTATATTATGATGCATAGTGTATTAAATGATTGTTGCACTATGGTATTGATTAGCATGAGTATACATTACCATGTTGATATATGATTATCCCTTTTTGTGGATTTATTTCAAATATCTATTATGTGCTTGAACGTGTTGATCTTCGGGGGTATAATGGAATTCAATCAATTATTGATTTGTTCTATAAGTGATTGAAGGTTCATTATACCTGTGACCGTTCCCCTCTGTGGCCACAGAGTGGGTGTGCTATCGACTGTATTGACCCAAAAAGCTTTACAGACCGTTGCGATTGGTGATTAGGGGGAATGCTTCTGTATTAAGCCTAAAGCTTTACAGTAGCGATATTATTGTTGGATACTCTGATATAGGTATCTTTTCTTATATGGATCTCTGGAGTATGAGTCCTATAAGAGGTGAATGTGCTGGAGGCAGTTCACCAAAGAGAGGAGTTTCACTCCCACGTTGTACGACTTATTGTTCAGACGGGAAAGGTAAAATGAGGTAACGTAAGTGTAAGTACCCCAATCTGGATCACCCCCTTTCAAACACACGGGAAACACCGCAGACTCATCCACGCAGTCTCAGAGACCTCTCTCACTCAAAACCCTCTCAAAACCCTCTCAAACCCCCAACCAAACCAAGGGAGGAGCCTTCCTGGGATAAAAAGGGACAAAAGGACCTTTTGGGAATTTTCAGGAAATCAGAAAAGCAATTAAGGTCCGTACGGACCTCTTTGTTTCAATGATTACTAAATCCCCTTAAAGTCCACAATATTCCCTCAAATCCGGGAAAAATGATTACTTCCTTGCGAGTTGGTCCGTACGGACCTCTTTGCATGCGAAGATGGTCCAGTACGGACCTTATTGCTCAGGGGAACACCATCATTCCAGAATATTCTCCATCATTGCAGATTCCCTTAAATCGAGGAAATCCAAAATTACGGATAACCAAGAAGGTCCGTACGGACCTCTTTGCTCCGAAATTTTTACTATAAATAGAGGGCTCCCCTCCTCATTTTCACACACCTCCCTCTTCTCTCTTCCTCCCTTAGCCTTGGCTCCCCTCTAAGTCCTCTCGAGGCACTCCGGCCCCTTTCGGATCCTTCCGAGGCCTTAGAGCTCCCTTGTGGTGCTCCGAAGCCTCCCGAGCGCTCCCGAGACGCTCCCGCGCTGCCCGAGGCACTCTCGAGGTACTCTGAGGCCCCTCGTGGTACTCCGAGGCCTTGCACAGTCTTTCCACGGTGTCCGGCTCTTTCCGAGTCAAACCGGCGATCCCAAACCACGCCGAAACTCGCCCGAGTGACTCCTGCCACCACAACGCACGCGAACCTCTGCGCCTGAGTGATCCCGACGATCCCCACGCACGCCGAACCTCTGCCCAAACGCAGCCTACAACCTCAACTCACGCCGAAACTCGTCGCGGACAACTGGTCCTCTCCGAAGCAATCCCGATCCATACCGGAAAGCTACTCCGACCTCAAACACCATTCCCCAGCGGAAGACAGACGCGAACCAACATTGGTAAGGCTTCCTTCCTATACTATTTCAATACATTTTCATACATAGCATACAATGTAGACATCCGGTGGGACGTCTGCGATTGCAGTGCTTGTCTGGAAATGGAATTCCAGGATGCAATGAACGAGGGCCGTCCTCGACGAAAGAAGAAGCTATCTTCTCAACAAAAACTGAAAAAGAGGTATGAATCTGGTGATCCCACAGTCGGAACCCTTGGAGAACCATCAGGAAAGTTTGACTACTATGTCATCTACTCCGCAAACCTCCCGGCCTAGTTACGCACGGGGCCACGGCAATGTTTGCTCCATGATCAGTTTGGGACGAGCTTCGCACCGCCACCGAAGGCCCGAAGGTCCAGATAATCCAACCCCTGTCTTGGGAAGATCTCAAAGCCACTATTGACGCTTCAAAGGCTATGACAGTGAACGAATTAAAATGCGCGATCGGCCTTATGCCAATCGAGGCTCCTCCCACTACGAGAAACGGGAGAGACAAGCAAAACCATAAGCCCAGAGGTGAATGTTCTGACACGTTCCGGTCAAATTCCGGTGAATCCTCCACGGACGGACAAAAGGCCGGCCACACCCGAGCCACGAACTGAAAAGGGGCCTTACGCCAAAGAAGCCGAAACCTTGGACCCAAAGGTTGAAGATCCTGTCTTGACACAGCTTCAGCGCACTCGTGCTAACATCTCACTCTGGTCGCTTACTCACTTCATCTTATCCGCACAAGCTCAAGTTGGAAGAAAGCACGGCCCGCACCATGGTTCCCATCACAGGTGACACACGATGAAGCGATTCAGATGATTGGCAACGTCAATTACAGCAATATCATCACCTTCACAGAGCTCGATCTTCCAAAATTTGGGGCGACCACAACGAGCCTCTTCTACATAACGGATTCAGCTGGACGAGCGCCGTCTGCCTCGGGTGTTAGTAGATGGGGGATCATCCATGAACGTCCTTCCAGCCAAAATGATGGATTTGCTAGGGATCAAAGCAACCGATCTAAAACCCTCGACTCGTGCAATCAAGGCATACGACTCAACATCCCGCCCGCCTGGGAATAGCCACCTTGAACCTTTGGTTTGGAAAACAAAATGGTCCCGACGACTTCCAAGTCATCGACATCCCGATCACCTTCACCGCCATTTTGGGACGCCCTTGGCTACATCGATCAATGGGGTGGCATCCACTCTCCATCGGTGCGTAAAGTTCGTCCAAGGAACAGATCCGACCATCATCTACGGCGACAAGATAGTCATCGAAAGGACCGACACCAACGGCGTCCCGGCTTTTAGAGATCAAACACGATGATGACGGCATGATGCTCACAGGTTCACCATCGAAAGCCCAAAGGCCCAAGTGTGCCAGCATAGACCGCGCTTTGATTTGGGACAAGATCCCTCCCCGATGAAAATGATGAAGCACATGAACTACATCCCGGGCTCCGGTTTGGGAAAACGCCATCGTGGCACTCAACAGATCATCAATATCAAAGAACGTAATACCGCACGGCCCGGGATACTCTCCTACTCCCGAACACATTGCGGAGGACAAGCGAGCCGCACGAAAACGCTCCACGTATAACAAAAGAGGCTCGCACGCAATCTCCGATCTTCGTCCCCATGCCTTCGACATGACCAAGTACTTCACAAGGAAGGCCGGCAACTTGGAAGAAGATCCGTAAAAGGGAACAGAATTAATCGCCGCCAAACAAAGCCGGCCGACAACCATGGACAAGCTCCAGTTAGTAACCCGGCAAGATTCGCAGGCCTCAAGCCAAATCCCGTCCGAAGAGCATTCCTCGACACACCGCCTCGCCGGATCCACAACCACCACTATTCACAATGAATTTTGGTTCGAAAAACTCCTCTTTGGCGGAAGAATTCGAAAAACTCTCCGTCAACACTCCTGCCTTCAACAAACGGGACGAGTCTCGCATTCGAGCTAGTAATGCCCAAGACAAAAGCAAAAGACTCCGCAGACGATGCTTGGGACGAGCCACCGCTCCACTCGCTTCTTCAAAGAAGAAATCGAGATGCCGTATCTAATCGATTTTGTTTCCGATAACTCGTGATAGCAATGATCGGGAACGGTGACATAAAGCCCTTCAAGCCCCATCTCCTATCAAGCTCATCGCCACTCAATAACCGGGCCACCTTCTCCGACCCACCGCCAAAAAGGACATGATCGAACAACTTGGTCCGACCCTCGAGTCCTAGAGTCTAGTGTCAAAACTCATCCCGAGTCCATTAGCTTTGAATTTAAGTCTCTCGAGTCATCCGATGGCCTCACGCCGTAAGATTACGAATCTTCATTGCCAATAATGTATTCCCGTATGCTCTTAATGAATGCTTCGATCTTTCCGAGTATCCTCTCATTGCATCTTTAACAACCGATAAATTAACTAACACACAAACAGCTAATAACGATTCACTTGATAAAGAAGCACACATTAAACGAACAATACATTAAGCACATCTTTAAGCATGTTGTCAAACGAGAGAAAACCGGGCCCAAGCCGCCGAGGAGGTTTTAACCAAAGTGAATTTGGGAACCGCCGAAGAGCCAAAAGAGACGCAAATCGGAAGTTTCTTCACCGGCACAGAGCAAGACGCATTGACCGCACCGCTCAAAGAGTTCGTGGACGTGTTCGCTTGGTCTTACCGAGACATGCCCGGATTAGATCCTAACATTGTAGAAAGCACTGATCCCTTTGAATCCCGAGGCTAAGCCCATCAAGCAAAAGCTACGCCGAATCAAGCGTAGTGGTCTTTACAAGTCAAGGAAGAGATCGAAAAATGCTCCGTCGGCTTCATCGTGGTGATCGAGTACCCCACATGGCTCTCCAATATCGTCACGGTCACCAAGGCCAATGGAAAAGTACGCTGTTGCGTGGACTTCCGAGATCTCAACAAAGCAAGTCCCAAGGACGATTTTCCACTACCCAACATCGACATGTTGGTAGACACCGCAGCCCAATTCTCGAAGTCAAGTCCTTCGTGGACGGTTTTGCCGGTTACAATCAGATCAAGATGGCCGAAGAAGACCAAGAAAAACAAGCTTTCACAACCCCCTGGGAACCTACTGCTACACGCAATGCCGTTCGGACTAAAGAACGCCGGGGCTACTCTACCAACGGGCAAAGAACCGCCCTCTTCCACGATATGATCCACAAAGAGATCGAAGTGTACGTCGATGACATGATCGTTCACTCAAAGGGATCGACGGACAACACCTCACCGACCTAAGAAAATTCTTCAATCGCCTCCGAAAACACTCAATGAGACTTAACCCGCCAAATGCACATTTGGGGTTAGCCGAGGCAAGGTTTTGGGATACATGGTCACCGAGAGAGGCATCGAGGTGGATCCTCAAAAGATCAAAGCTATCATCGAAATGAGACCACCGCAAACTCGGACAGAGGTGAAAAGCTTCATGGGCCGCTGCAATATATCGCCCGCTTCGTCAACCAATTGACCTCCTATGTGCGAGCCAATCTTCAAACTAATGAAGAAGAACGCCGACATCGAATGGAACTCGTAATGCCAAGATGCCTTTGAAAAAATAAAAGCATACCTTGTGAGTCCTCCGATTCTCTGTCCTCCCCACGAGGAAAAGCCACCGTTGCTATACCTAAGCTGTGACCAGACACCGCGGTTGGAGCCATGCTCGTCAAGAAAAGAGGGAGTCACGGGTCGAAAACGCCATCTACTTCGTCGGTCGAAAGTTTCAAGGCGGCGAACTCAATTACTCGGCCCTCGAGAAAACCTGCGCAGCTCCGGTATGGGTTGTCGGGAAACTACGGCACTACATGCGGCCGCACACGGCACACTTGGTTTCCAAAATGGACCCGGCCAAGTACCTCTTCGACAAACCATCTCTGTCAATGAGGCTCGCCAAATGGTCTTTCTTCCTAGCGGAATTTGACATCAAGTACGTAAACCAAAAAGTCAATCGGGGACGGGCCATGGCCGAACAACCGGCTCGATTTCCCAACCGACGAGGCTCGAGGCCCCGAACCACAATTTCCGTGACGAGGGAATCTTCGCAATCGAAGGCGAAAATCGATGGCAACTGTTCTTCACGAGCTGGCCAACCAAAAAGGGAAACGGCATCGGTATGCTCTTGGTAGATCCCAAGGACGAGCACACCCAAATTGCTATAAAGCTCAATTTCGAGGTAACCAACAACGCCGCCGAATATGAAGCTGCCGCTCGGACTACAAGCCGCACTCGAGAGGAATGTCCGAAACTCGAAGTTTATGGGGACTCAGCCTTGATCATCAACCAAGTCTCCAACAAATGGAAAACCATAGACCCTGTGCTTGCAAAAATACCACGCCTGCATGTAGTACCTCATCAAACAATTCGAAGAGGTCACCTTCCATTACTTGCCAAGAGACCGATACAGCTTGCGTACGCCTTAGCCACCTTGGCTTCACTCGTGGAGATCCCCGAAGGAAAAGCAATCAAACCCTTCAAAGTCGGACGAAAGGAAATTCCTCGCCTACTGCTGTGAGATCGAACCATAACTCTAAGCCCGTTAATGAGCCATAGTACAACCGTATCTTCCAATACCTCAAGAGCGGGGAAACCACCTTTCATGAACAAGGAAGACCCACACACACGTAAGGGGTCAAAACCAAGAGCATCATGGCCCTAAAACGCCTCGCCTCTCACTTCGTCATCCTCGGGACATGCTATACAAGAAACGCTACCACGGGCCACTCCTACGCTGCATCAGCCAAGAAGAAGCAAGCGCTCATGAACGAAGTCCACAATGGGGCTTGCGGTCCCCACATGAATGCCGAGCCCCGATGCAAATCATTCTCGTGATGGGCTACTACCGGATCTCCATGGAGTGCAGATTGCATCCGCTTTGTCCGAAGCCGCGACAAGTGCCAACGGTTCTCCAACCTCAATCATCCCGCCCCACGATCTCTACCGCATGACTACACCTTGGCCCTTCGCCACTTGGGGAATTGACGTCATCGGGAAAATCGCTCGCCAGTGCAAAGAATCTGCCACGAAGTTCATCTTAGTAGCCATCGACTACTTCACCAAATGGGTCGAAGCCAAGTCCTACAAGGTACTCACTTCCAAGAAGGTCGCGCCTTTCCTCAAGGAAAACATCATACGCCGATACGGCATCCCAAATGAGGTCATATCAGACAACGGCTCACACTTCGAAGGGGAATTTGACAGACTGCTGGCTGAATTCAAGATCACACGTCACAAATCTTCTCCCTACCGGCCACAAACAAACGGCGCCGTGGAAGCAAAGCAAACAAAACCCTCGAACGGATCATCCGAAAATGACCACCCGAGGACGAGATTGGCCCGAGAAGCCGCACCTTGCACTTTGGGGCTACCGCACATCAGCCAGATCAACACCACGGAGAAACCCCATTTGCCCCGACTACGGGATGGAAGGAGCCCTTCCCATCGAGCTAGAAATTCCCTCACTCCGAGTGCCGCTGGAAAATGACATCAACGAAGTCAAATGGCTCAAGCCGACATGACGAATTGGCTCGCTAGACGAGCGACGACTAAAGGCCATGGAACACGTCCGAGCCTATCAAAGCAGATGGCTAGAGCTTTCGACAAGAAAGTCAAATCCCGAGACATCGTGAAGGTGACCTTGTACTCAAAGAAAAGCCTCCCACTCGAACCAACCCACTAGGAAAATGGGAACCCACATGGATCGGCCCTTTCGTGGTTCAAAAGATCTTCTCCTGGAGGCGCCATGAAGCCGACAGACCTAGACGGCAATCCCCTTCATGAATCCTGGGCCAACGGAAGCAAACTTCGCAGATACTTCGCCTGAAGAAGAACAGCTGTGCATCTCTTGGCACTCCATGTAGTGTCGAACTACGCAGACCCGAGCCCTCTAAACCGGGGGAACGAGGCAACCTTAATCGGGTCCTATTCTAAAAATACACAAAAAAGTCAAAAGTTTCAATGTCAACCAAGACTCTCCATCAAGCTACGCACTTTTCAAGAACACGCCCCAACAGCCACCTTGACCAAGTCAAACGACGGCTGCAACATCAAAGGACATCCGAGGGTCACTCAAGATCAAACGACCGACTCATGCTCGCTTTCCAAGCCAGGGGCTCGCCTTCGCCCTCACGCGCTTCAATAATATAAAAAAAAGAGAGCTCGAGCAAGGGCTCACAAAAAAAACAATAAATAAAAAAAAAGAGAAGCTCAAGCAGAAGCTGCAAAAAAGAGGTCAAGAGCCCAACGCCAACAAGAGGCAAGGAAGCTACGAAAAAGGACCGTCAAAACGACTTGTCAAGGGAGCATTCAACCTCTCAGCCAAGCACAAAGCCCTCGCAAGAAAAGGGGATTGCCGTCAGGGCCCAGACTGCTTCAGCCCGCAAATGCAATGTAAAAGTCCAAAGATGGACGCCGACAAAGTGCACAACAGAAGCAAAGGCAAACAAAAGACTCTTGCGTCTCGACAAAGCTTTAAAAGTAAATCACAAATCACTAACGGTTACAACATTTCTTGATGAGTTCAAGCACGGTCTACTCTCAAGTTCACAACATGCTAAAAGACAACTTAATACATTTAACTACTACTTTGTTTGCAATGCAATGAATGGATACCTAGGAGGTCATTCCGCGCCATCTGCGCTTCTCCCCTCGCCATTCTTTCCTTTTTTCCTCGTCCCCTCTGAGTCTTCTTTCGCTCCACGTGAACCAACTCTGCGTCTCTCAGTTCGAGATCCGGGGTCCTCCCCGTAGAGTCAAATAATCCAGGAGCTCTCAGTGGCTTCATTCGCCCGTGCTTCGGCTCGGATCTCCTCCCTCTTGAGTCTCCAAAAGAGGACCTCTCCCTGTCGGCCGGCCAACTCTAGTCTCGTAGTCACACAAGGCGTCTCCCGTCACAGCCAAAGGGGCAGACCAGGCTTCGGAACTCCTAAGGCAATAGCTACTACGGCAATCGGGTCCCAGAATCGCTGACACGCCCGCTCTCCAAGACCACTTGGGACCGCCCAACACGCCGCTCATACCAGGCCAGATACCGAGTCGTCAACACAACGCTCCCCGACGCCTAAGGAGTACCACAGGAGGGAAAGCGGAATACTTCCATACCCTCGAAAATACAAGAAGGCACCTGAGCCGCCATACAAAGAGGAACTACCTCCGCAGCAGCAAGGTCATCCCAGCCTCAACAAAGGCTCCTGCTTCATCCCAAACCGCCGGGAAACAAGCGACGGAATATAGAAGGAGGACCAAGACAAACCTGGAACTCCTGACAACGTAGGACCCTCTCGCAAGATCCTCCCGGTCTCAATCCTCCAAATGGGCGGAACCCACCAGCGGATCTCGATGCGCACCAAGCCGTGCCATCCATCTCTCCCAGTGCGGACTCGATCCATATCCAACACAAGAGGTCGCTGAGCAAATGACCACGGGCTAAACGACGTCGGAGCTCTCGGCATGGCCTGAAGTCTCTCTCGCAGCCACAAGGTGAGCAAAGCGGGGCTTCCCTCTCATAAAACCGATCCCCAGCCACTCGACGGTCAATACCATGAAGAGTCTCCCCCAAAGACCAACGGGACAATATCCTCTCCAGTCTTGCAGTGCCCTACCACATCTAGCAAAGCGCCATCGCAAATGCCAAGTGGAGCCGACCAGAAAGCGTTGCCATCACGCACAAGGCAAATGCGTCCCAAGAGACGTCACTCTCATCATCAACCATGAACCGCTCCGGCAGCTCAGAAATGTCGATATGACCCGAATCAAGGATCATGCCCCGCACTTCTTCCAACGAAGCACGAAGAAAGCCTGCAAGCTTCACGCTCACAAAGAACACCACCAATCAAAGGAAGCGAGATGGCCTCCACTCCTGGCCCCCTCCAATCAAAGCCCGAAAATCCTCAAAAGTGGGCACCATTTCATTGTAGGAGAAACAAGACACGTGCCTCCTAACATCCTGCAACTTCGCTGCAGCTCGCAACAAATCCCAATCAGAACCAACTCCTTAAAAGACCAAACCGAGCAAAGACGAAACCTTACCTCGAAAGCCCGTCTTCGATGCTTCATACGGCGCCGCATCCACGTTTTCAACTGCTCAAGGAAGTGTGCTTGCCTCTCCTGCGAAAGCCTCGGCAAAATTCTAGGGACGTACGAAGAATCCATGGCAAAAATGGAAGTTCCTAGAGAAAATGGGGAAGAAAGCTCGAAAATGGGCAGCAAATGGGGAAATGAGGAAGAACCAGACACTGGAAAGCATTTATGTCCTTCCCAAAGCAAGGTTGGTCCGTACGACCTCTTTGCATGCTAAGTATGTCCGTACGGACCTCCTTGCAAACAGAACCCATTTCCTCCAAGAAACAGCACAAAACCACTCGTCCTCAGCAAACCTTGCTCCAAACCGCCCAAACACTGGCAAAGCCATTCCCGCAAACAAACACTACCCACAAACACACTCTCAGCCTACGTGGCATGTACAAAATAAAAAATAATAATAGCAACAATTTCTAGGACAAATCCTGGAATCACAAAATGACATTACATCTTAAAATAAAATACCGTTTTGCCATGCAAATACATGTGTTTTATTACAGGTACCCAAAAATGTCTGTTGCTAAACAAAAAAAAAAAGGAGGGATATGAAAAGAGGGAAAGCAAATGAATACTAATCGAATCCTCAGACATCATCATCCTCGCCGAGGTCCTCCAAAGAGAAGTCGGCATCCCAGGAACTCGCCGCGTCACATCCTCGTCGGAATACCGAGCACCCGCCTGAGGCTCCCACGAAAAATACTCAGAAGGATCAAATCCGGCGAAAGGATCAAAGAAGGAAGGCTCGAGGAACCCTCACTCCCGTGCGCCATGCGGAGGCATGAACCGATAAAAGGGCCGCTCCCTCGAAGGCCCCGCAGCCTGGAAGACGTCCCGGCATCCATGCCATGCCGCCCTCAAAGGTCCCTCTGCCGGCTCCGCTCGGCTCTAGGCGAGGAACGCCCACGAATGCCTCGAAGGCATAGGCTCGTACGCCGGCACACGACGCGAAGACCGGCAAGATATCTTCGACGCCATCTTCTTCGCAAACGACCTCATCGCCACGTAACGGCGAGTCAGCATATCGTAGGCTCTCCCCGGGACCTGCACCAACAAGAAGCCAAGGAAACGCTCATCAAATGCAGTTATACTCAACAACAAAAAGAGAAAAATGCAGAAAAGATGCCAAGATGGAAAAGAGTCAGCACACTCACCGATCTGTCGGGATCCACTCATGCAGCAGAGCCTGCCAGGAACGGGTGCAGACACCCTCCTCCTCGACCCGTCCCCGCGGACGACGTGAAATCCGGTCCCGCATCGGAACCTCTGGGAGCCTGCGGGCCAGCCTCTCTCTCCCGCGCCAGGCACCTGCGCCCTCGCCTTCCTCCTCACGAAGGCCCCGTACTCCTCTCCATACAAGATGAACTCCCTGCGCCGACACCGCCAAGGTACCTCTCGAAGTCAAGCACATCCATATCCCGAGAGTCAAGCATCCCAAAGGGAGGGTCCCTCGGAGCCACGGGAAGCACACCGGGCCATGCTGCGAGCAAGACCCGCTCTCCCCTAAGTACATGACATCACAAGTCAAGCCCCGCAAAGATCTTCCGCTGCGCTGTCACCTCGGGAGCCCCCTCAAACTCATCCCCCTCATACCGAGTCCCCGGGAACAAGACAAACCCCTCCGGGCTACCCCGCTCCAGACGCTCCTGCACATCCCCGTAGGCAATGGTGAGCTTCCCTCTGCTGGTCCTCCTCTTCCTCGCCGTACGAGCCCAGCCCAGCATAGCAGGATACGCAGCAACAGCCCCCGGATCTCTATCCCACGGGAAGCACTGAAAAACCTCATAAAACCACACCTGTGACAAAAGCAGAAGGCTCAGCAAAAGACAATGGAGAAAAGACAAGTTGCTAAATCAAAAACAAAGCAATAAACTCATACCTCCAAAGCAAAGTCAAAGCAGCCAACGAACCGCCACCCCGCTAAACCGGTCCAAGGAGAAGTAGAGCTCAGCCAAGCCTGCCCGTCCCCAAGCAATGTCGCAGACCCTATCCAGTCGATCAAGCTCTCCAACAAAGCAAAGGGAGCCGCGGTCGCGTGGTTCGAGAACAAAGTCTCTGATACAGGCATACCACAAAAAGGAGCGCGCTAACCGCTCCGTCGCCACCTCGGCTTCTGCATTCTGACATAGGCTCCCACAATGTTGGACGTGATCCTCATTCCCACGTCGCTATACAAAGATCCCTGCACCCTTCGCGAGGACGAGGCTCAAAGCCCAAAGCAGCTCGGTCAACACATCATCGGAGATCATATCTCTCCACCGCACATGCCCTCCTTTCAAGGAGAGCTCCGATCGCAAGAAAAGTCGGCCGGCGTCACCGTCACCTCTCCCCACTCGTATGGAAGGTGTGGGTGGTATCCCACCAATACTTGATAAAGGCCAAGGAAGACGCTCTGTTCTTCCTCGTATCTGACACTCCCGTGTTCTCAACGAACACACCCCCAGGCCGGGCATAAACCACCTCCCGGGACCTCGGCCTACCATCCACTGGAGATATCAGGCATCCGCCGCCAGCCTCACAACAGCCTCGAGCGATCCCCGAGTCTTCATCCTTGGCCTTCCCGGCCACAAGCTCCCGCATCCTGAAGGTAAACACAAAGCAAAGGTACGCCAATCACAGCAGCATAATATAAAACAAAGACACATATAACCCGTCACAAAACACGGCACACATTGCACATATTGTTCACATATAACCCGGCACAAAAACACGGCACATATTGCACATATTTTCCCACAGAGTCCGTCACCCAAAAACACGGCACGACACATATATAACACATTTTTCAAAAAAAAAAAAAAAAAATCCGTCCCTACACGGCACACACTTTCACATATAACTCCGTCACAAAACACGGCACGTGTCATATTTTTTTTTCACAAAAATTATCACTACACGACAAATTTTCTCACAATGTACATACACAAATAGCATTAGGTACAAAACACCAAAGCATGCAATTCACTAGATAGGCACTTTATTTTCACAAAATAAGAGCTAATCTACACATTTCTGCACAAAATACATATACCCACAATTTTTACATGTCCATTTTCAACAATTCATCAAGAATTTCACAAAAAGGCATAAAATAATAACAAAAAATTCAAAAATGCGAAAACTAAAAACCTAGTTCTAGCATTCAAAAATTCGAGCAGGGGATCAAAACGGAACAGATTTCTTACCTCCCCAACGCTCATGGAGCGACGATTGTGCACCTCCTGGATTCGGATACAAACATCCGGGTTCTTCGAAGATGGAACGAACGCAAATCCAATTCCTTTGAAGCTCCATCCGTCGCTCGACCACCTCTGACCGCTGTTGACGACGACTCCTTCGAGATCCCTCCGCCATCAGCAAGCGATTCAAGCGAAAATGGAAGAATTTGGCTAAAATGGAGGATTTTCTCTCTCTCTCTCTCGCCCGGTTCACGAACCGGAAATGAGGAAGAAGAAGGGGAGGAGCCTCGGTATTTAAGCCTGGTCAAAACCTCGGAACCGTAAAAACCAAAGGTGGTCCGTACGCACCTCTTTGCATCCAAAGTTGGTCCGCACGGACCTTCTTTGCAAGAGGGGGCCAAATTACTTTCCCCGCCCTTATAATCTTTGCCCCCGGGCCGCCTAAGGCCTTTTCCAAAGAAATCCAAGTGTAATGGTCCCTAACCCTTCAAATCAACCACCGTCCGCCGTAAGACCGGTCTCGCCCACTTCAACTAAGCAATTCAATCCCGGCCATCAGCGTAAGACCGGTCCTCGCCCACTTCAACGGTGCATTCAAACCACCGGCCGTCAAGCATAAGACCGGACTCGCCCACTTCAACGGCAATTCAATCACCGCCATCGCTGCAAGACCGGTCTCGCCCACTTAACGGCAATTCAACCACCGGCCGCCAAGCGTAAGACCGGTCCTCTCGCCACTTCAACGGCACCAACCACCGGCCGTCAAGCGTAAGACCGGTCCTCGCCCACTTCAACGGCAATTCAACCACCGGCCATCGCCGTAAGACCGGTCTCTCGCCACTTCAACGGCAAATCAATCCACGGCCATCGGGCCGTAAGCACCGGTCTCGCCCACCTAACGGCAATTCAAACCACGGCCATCGGGCCGTAAGACCGGTCCTCGCCCACTCCAACGGCAATCCAACCACCGCCCACTCTAACGGCAATCCAAAACGCCCGACGGCACTAAGACCGGTCCCCGCCTACTTCAAAGATTAATATCAAGGCATGTAAACGCTCCAAACGCTCAACGACAACTCAACCACGAGGTCCTAAGTCATCTTCCCAATGCAAAAAAGTGGCTCCCTACAGGTCATCCCAATTCACCCAAGCACCGGGCAACATGTTTCGACCTCGCCCACTTCAACGGCACTAAGCACCGCCATCAAAGTAAGCCCGAGCCCTCCCCCAACAAGTCAAAGCGGAGGTCATACAAGGCCGCATATCCCCGCACTTCAAGACTGCCATCATCTTTGCCCGCTCAACGGCAAACAGTACAAGAAGGAGCCAACACTCCGAGTACAAGTCCTAAGGCACGGCGCTCCAAAACGCCAAATGCAAGAAGCAGCCAATCGCCATCCTCCCGTCTACTCCTCAACGGCACAAACACCTGCGCCATCAAGTAAGTCCAACCTTCTACATCAATGTCAAAACACAAAAGGCATCTACGCATCTACGCCAAGCACAAGCCACGCCCACAATCAATCTGGAAGATCGACCCAAAGTCTCTCAAGCTCACGCATCCACAATTCAAGCACCGGCTAGAAGACGATTCAAAGTCTCGCGCATTACATCCCCTAATCGCAAGACGATTCAAAGTCTCGCGCGCCTCCCCTTAACAAGTCAAAGGGCTAAGACATTCAAAGTCCCCGCGCACATCGCTCAAAGACCGGGCCAGATCAACCTTCCGCACCATGACGGCCGCTGATGAACTCAAGTCCACAATTGCTGCAGCCACTCCACCGCCGAGGACATGACGATTCAAAGTCCTCCAAACAGAGCGCCAACCGGTAAGCAACCACCGCGCTGATGACGATTCAAAGTCCTGGGCCCACCAACGGGCCCAGATGATTCAAAGTTCCAACTCTCTGGGCATCTGTAAGTCCAATGATTCTACTCCAAAGTCCTCTGCCGGGTACCAACCGCCGCGTATGACGATTCAAAGTCTCTCTACCATGGCACCCAACCGCCGCCAGATGACGATTCAAAGTCCTCCCGCGTGGCACCAACCGCCGCCAGATGACGATTCAAAGTCCTCCCGCGTGGCACCAACCGCCGCTAGAAGACGATTCAAAGTCCTCCCATGGCACCAACCGCCGCTGTGCGATGATTTATTCAAAGTCCTCCAAACCAGCAACCGCCGTATGACGATTCAAAGTCCTCCAAGTGGCACCAACCGCCGCAGATGACGATTCAAAGTCCTCCGGCGTGGCACCAACCGCCGCCGATGACGATTCAAAGTCCTCCAACGTGGCACCAACCGCCGCGCCAGATGACGATTCAAAGTCCTCCACCGTGGCACCAACCGCCGCCGATGACGATTCAAAGTCCTCCGCCGTGGCACCAACCGCAATCGAAGACGATTCAGTGTCCTCACTCTACCTCCAGCCCCGGAAGGCTTTAAACCACTCCTGGCCCGAAGACCGTATAAACCTCTCCCAAATGATTATCCCCTACCCGAAGGCCTTAAACCACCCGATTCGAAAATCGTAAAATTTCCATCCCCAGACACCACCACGTCCTCACAATTGACCTCGGCGGTCACCACAT
Organism: Adenophora triphylla var. japonica; assembly: GCA_022495995.1. Classification (NCBI taxonomy): domain Eukaryota; kingdom Viridiplantae; phylum Streptophyta; class Magnoliopsida; order Asterales; family Campanulaceae; genus Adenophora; species Adenophora triphylla. The sequence continues at coordinate 885,610 of JAFEMH010000182.1, forward strand.
CTTAGACACCACCACGTCCTTACCACCGACTCCTCGGCGGTCACACAACACTTCGTGGCACCACCACGCCCACATGCACTCACAAATTCACGACCTCCGAACTACGACTGTGCTTGATTCCCCGCCAGGGATACGTAGGAATCCTATCACAGGTCCACCCATCGACCTATGCGGTCACCCAGACACCACCACGTCTTACCACCGACCTCGGCGGTCACACAACACTTCAGTGGCACCACCACGCCCGCATTCACAAAACACTCACCCCACACCCGAACTACGACCAGGCTTGATTCCCGCCAGGGATACGTAGGAATCCTATCACATGGTCCAGCCTATTGACCTAAACGGTCACACAAAAGGACACCACCACGTCCTCACATTGACCCTCACGGTCACTTCCTCTCCCAGCACGCGATCCAGATTAGGACCTTATCTTATCGGCGACCCCACTTCTTTCATAAGTGACGCTGCCGAGGGGCTTCTGTAAGTACCCCAATCTGATCACCCCCTTTCAAACACACGGAAACACCGCGAGACTCATCCACGCAGCCTCGTAGACCTCTCTCACTCAAAACCCTCTCAAAACCCTCTCAAACCCCCAACCAAACCAAGGGAGGAGCCTTCCGGGATAAAGGGACAAAAGGACCTTTTGGAAATTTTCAGAAATCGTAGCAATTAAGGTCCGTACGGACCTCTTTGTTTCAATGATTACTAAATCCCCTTAAAGTCCACAATATTCCCTCAAATCCCTGGAAAATGATTACTTCCTGCAGAGTTGGTCCGTACGGACCTCTTTGCATGCAAGATGGTCCGTACGGACCTTATTGCTCGGGAACACCATCATTCCGTAATATTCTCCATCATTGCGCATTCCCTCAAATCGAGGAAATCCAAAATTTCGATAACCAAGAAGGTCCGTACGGACCTCTTTGCTCCGAAATTTTTACTATAAATAGAGGGCTTCCCTCCTCATTTTCACACACCTCCCTCTTCTCTCTTCCTCCCTTAGCCTTCGGCTCCCCTCTAAGTCCTCTCGAGGCACTCCCGCCCCTTTCGGATCCTTCCGAGGCCTTCCGAGCTCCTCGCGGTGCTCCGAAGCCTCCCCGAGCGCTCCCGAGACGCTCCCGCTGCCCCGAGGCACTCTCGAGGTACTCGAGGCCCCTCGTGGTACTCCGAGGCCTTGCACGGTCTTTCCACGGTGTCCCGGCTCTTTCCGAGTCAAACCGACGATTCCAAACCACGCCGAAACTCTGCCCGAGTGACTCCTACCACCACAACGCACGCCGAACCTCTGCCCGAGTGATCCCGACGATCCCCACGCACGCCGAACCTCTGCCCGAACGCAGCCTGCAACCTCAACTCACGCCGAAACTCTGTCCGCGGACAACCGGCATCTCCCGAAGCAATCCCGATCCGTACCGGAACGCTACTCCGACCTCAAACACCATTCCCCAGCGGAAGACAGACGCGAACCAACATTGGTAAGGCTTCCTTCCATTACTATTTCAATACATTTTCATACATAGCATACAATGTAGACATCCGATACAGCATGCATTTTTAAAAAGCACACACACACACACAACATTTAAAGGATATTAGGGGTATCCGAAAGACTCGTTTTACGAGGCTACTCGGGTGAGCTCTAATATTCTAATATTCTCTTCCCGGGAAGTCATCTGACCTCCGAACTCAAAATCTCATCACACAAAAACGGTTTAAAATTATCTTTAAACTGATGCCCTTTTTCAATGTTTTGGGCTTAATAAAAACGGCGTGGCGACTCTACAAATGCGAAAACAAACGGCGAGACACCGCTCCAACGCGAAAGATGCCAGATGCCGGGGCCGCGAGGCCTGCTCGGATCCGGGTAATTTCACTAGTGCGTATGCTATTTTCTCCACGTTGAAATATCTGCTCTCTACGTCAGACAATGCCTTAGAGACATAGTAGACGGGCTTCTGTGCTCCTTCTTCATTCCGAACTAGAACAGCTGCGACTGCGTGATCAGTGGCGGCTAGGAATACATACAGCACCTCACCGGTAATCGGACTGCTAAGCAAGGGAGGGGAACCCAAGTACTCCTTCAACCGAAGGAATGCTTCAGAGCATTCGGGAGTCCAGGAGAAGCTCTTGGTACCCTTCGGTACCTTGAAGAATGGTAATGATTTCTCGGCGGATTTGGCAATGAATCTTCCTAGCGCCGCTATTCTTCCATTTAATCTTTGAACCTCCTTGATGGTGGTAGGTTCCTTCATGTCAATCAGTGCCTTGATCTTCTCGGGGTTCGCCTCAATTCCCCTCTGCGATACCATGAAGCCCAAGAATTTTCCAACTGTCACCCCAAATACGCACTTACTTGGGTTTAGCTTCATGTTATTAGCTCGGAGGTTGTTTATTGTCTCTTCCAGGTCAGGGGCGTGACTACCTTCCTTGGTCTTAATGACCATGTCATCGATGTAAGCCTCCATGTTTCGGCCTATTTGTGCGCCAAATACCTTGTTCACCATGCGTTGGTATGTAGCACCGGAAATTTTGAGCCCAAAAGGCATCATAACATAACAGTAGTTTCCCCCAGGTGTTTGGAAGGTCGTCTTTTCAATGTCCTCTTCCGCCATTTTGATTTGATGGTAGCCTGAATAGGCATCTAGGAAACTGAGTGCCTGGTGTCCAGCAATGGAGTCAACCAACTTGTAAATTCTGGGGAGAGGATAGCTGTCTTTGGGGCAGGCTTTGTTCAGATCAGTGAAGTCTATACACATACGCCACTTCCCATTTTGCTTTTTCACCATTACTACATTGGCCAACCAAACGGGGTATTTTACTTCTCGAATGATACCGGCGCTTAAAAACTTTTGCACCTCTTCTTTGATAGCCTCCTCCTTGTCATAGTTTTCGCCAATGGATAAACTTCTAAATGGTGGAGTGCTACTTCCTCATTGATCCCCTTCATGTCTTCGACTCTCCAAGCAAAGACGTCGAGACTGTTTTTTAAGAGGGAGATGATTTTTTCCTTCTCTTCTGGAGATAACTGGCCCCCGAGTTTGATTTTTTGTTCCGGATAGTCAGGGTTGATGACTACCTCTTCCAGCTCATCCACAGGCTCCATTTCAGGACCATCTCGAAATTCCAGGGACTCAATGATGATTTCTCTAATTCTCCTTCCCTCATTGTTATTCACGTTGAGGCCTTCTTCCACCATTAGTTCATCAACGTCGAGCGGATCGACCTTCCTCAAGTCATGGTTGGCCCCCGAGTTCTGGCCGTTGACGATAATGGGATCTTGCTCAGAGACGGGTGGAACTATGCCTTGGTCGACTGCAATTTCTAGGACCATAGGTTCTTCAGGAATGGGTGGAATTGTGCCTTGGTCAGCTGCAATTTCTAGGACCATAGGCTCTTCCTCATTCAGAACCTCACGGATGTAGCTCATCCTAGAGCTAGTTTCGGTGGTTTTTTGAGATTTAGAGACCTTGATGTTTTCTTCGGGAGTATCTATCTCCACGGTCTTATATTTCTTCCTGCTTCTGACGACATGTTCCAAGAAGTCTTTGGGGGTCGCCCTCACACATCCAATTCCGGCACGAGTGGGAAATTTAACTCGTTGGTGAGGAAGGGAGGCAACCAGCCCAAGTTTAGCTTGACTTGGAATGCCGATGATAGCATGATAATCACTTGTCAAGTCCATGACTACGAAACTGACAGTAGCCTTGGATCTGAAGGGATGTTCGCCAATTTCAAGTTCTAGCTCCACAGTTCCCTTAGCTCCAACCTTGTGGTTGGTAAATCCTTCCAGCCTTCTGTGATAAGGCTCCAGCATGGTGTCTTTCAAGCCCATTTGTTGGAAAGCAGAATAGTATAGGATGTCACGGGAGGCCCCCGTGTCCACAAGTAATCTTTCCGATTCCACATTATCAATCCGACCCTTTATCACCAAGGGTTATTCACGGGCAGCACGGCTCCCTGCCAATTCGTTGGGAGAAAAACTGATGACCTCTTCCGCCTTATAAATCCAAGCGGGTACGTGGTACACTTTGCTTAGTTCATGGATCTGGTCCCTCAGTTTTCTGGTGGAGGTCACCTCTTCACGGATCACATGTAACTTAGCCCTAGGAGGCCTACGTTCTCCGTCCTCACTTTTATCATCATCTTCACTTTCCTCTTCCTTTCGCTTCCGCTTGCCATCCTTTTTCATGACATAGCGGTCTAGCTTTCCCTCGTCAACCCACCGTTGGATCATTTTCTTGAGAGCCCAACAGTTGTCAGTGGTGTGGCCATTGTCCTTGTGGAAATCACAGTATTTGGAGGTGTCACGAGGAAACTTTGATTTATCGCTCAGCGGACGAGGAGGTGGAAGATTTACAAGCTGCATGATCTCCGAGATGGGTTTGGTAAGAGGAGTGAATACTTTGGGCTTCTCAATGCTTCTTGTTCTATTCTTCCCCTTGGATCCCTTACCATTCCCATTGTCATTCTGGCGAGCGCCAGTAGCTTCTGGTTCTGCCTTGTCTGATCCCCTTTTCTTGCTTTTATCCTCAGCCATTGCAATGGCGTAAGCCACTTGGTATAATTCAGACTTGGACATAGGTTCTCGGGCGGAGAGTTCATAGATCAGGGGACCGGATTTCAATCCGGAGTTAAAATAAACAATGACCTCCTTGTCAGTGAGGCTTTCTTCCACCTGGTCCGCCATTTTGCGAAATCGGTTGTAATAACTGAGGGTGGTTTCCCCCTTCCCTTGCTCGATATTGGCAAGGTCGGTCAATCTCATCTTTCTCCTTCCAGCCGTGGCAAAGTGGTTCAAAAACATTCTCCTCATGCCTCTCCAGCTATCGATGCAACCTTTTTCCAGCTCACGGAACCAGGTCAAGGCTGTTCTGGAGAAGGTGCTCGCGAAAGCTTTACAGAGCATGTCATCAGCTATGGTGAGGAGGTTCATGGTTTGCTCAAAACTTTGCACATGATCTTTCGCGTCAGTGGTTCCATTGTACTTTTCAAAGTTCGGGACCTTAAAGTGAGGATTTGGCGGTGCAGCAGTTATCCTCAGGGAGAATGGATGAGTTGACCAGTCGAAGTCATCGTCATCAACCTTCCTTCCCATCTCCATGTCATCAAGTCTCTGTTTCAATAGTTCCCATTATTTGGTTTCCACTCCCTTATCACTACTAGAGTGGGTGCTTCGCTGGGAGCTACGGGTTGATTTATCCTTGGGGTGACCATTCACCCTACTGTGTTCCACGTCATTTCGATAGCTGTCACGTTTAGAGGGTGCCTTATTTTGTCTTTGCTCTAGCTCGTGACCACCAAGTAGCATTCGGTATGGTTCAGGTGTTCTCGATCGTACAAATTCACGAGGACGAGGACGGGGAGAGTCCCTTCGAGGACGAGGAGAATCATGGCGAGGTCGATGGGGTCGAGGAGACCTGGGACGACGAGGTGCCATGACGAGATGAGGAGGAGATAAACGCTTGGACAAGCTGAGCCTCGTCCTTAAATCCCTTGAATTCACTTCTTGTTCCTTGGAACTCAACTGGCTTCTCAGGTCAACTACCTGGTCTATCTTCTGGTTGGTATGCCGAGGACGGGGAGGATCTCGGAGGGCCTGTTTAGGTGGTACAGCGGGTTCGAGGGGAGGACCTCGTCGCTCACCCTGCTCCCTTCCACGAGAATTGCCCATCGATGGTAACATAAACTCAGCCATGGAATTGTCTGGATCCAATTGCAAAAGAGCAGCTTGTGTTTCATACATCCTCTGCAATGTCTCCATCTGTCTATGTAATAACGTTGGTCGGTCAACAGGTCGAGTGCTTTCCGCTTGACCGACGTCGGCCTTCTTTGCCGTCTTCCTTGCCACTCGTTTCCCGCGAGGGTGAGTAGGACGAGGAAGGTTAGCTCCTTCTCCCTCGGCATTCGCCTGCCCCATGGAACGAAGAGTCATGGCGAGGGGAGGTGGTCCTTCGGACTGAGGTGGAGGAGGAAGAAGCTCCTCGGCATTGGGGTTAACCCCATTCACTTGGGTTTGTTCCTCAGCAGTTACACTTATAAATCGTCCGTCCTCCATAGCAAATCACAATTGTAACAAACAAATTACCAATTGAACGAATTTTCCAATAATCACGATTTTCACCCAAATTCAGAGCAGAATTTGACACAAACAAAAATTGCAAATTGCAATTTTGACAACGCCAAGTTTTCCGGCCAAAACGCTGATTCCAAGCGAAACTGGGCAAATTCCGGCTAAATCTTGCAGAATCCGGCCAAATCAAGAACAAAGCGAAATCGGAGCAGATTTTCCGTTTGAATTAAGAACAAATCCAGCAAAAAACAGGCTTCAGGCGAACTTTTCCAGGCCAAACAAAGGGTGTTTGAATTGATTTCCCGACAATGGAACCAATTGATGGTGACAAAATCGTCAATTCAGCCCAAATCCAAGCGATCGTCTGCTCCGGAGATTGCTAGGCCTGAAAATAAGACAAAACACGTAAACTAAGCCGGGGCTTGACCGGCGAAGGCCCTCCGGCGTGAGAATAAGTCACGGTTTTGGTGTGAGAAACTAAATTGACAGAGTTTCTGTATGTAAAAAGTAACGTACCTAATATTGTGCTATGTGACTTGTATTTATAGGGATGGATTGATAGAATCCATGTTGAATAGAACTTGTAAAGAGATAAGATATAATCCTAAGAGAATTATATATGTTAAGGAGTCATTGTTCGACTTGAATTGATGTAGTTGGTTACCATCCTGATTAGATAATAACTGTTGAATCCTTGTTTGAATAGGATTGTACGATCTCGCCGTCTAAAGCCGAGGAGCACGAATTCTTTATCTCTGCATTGGCATGTAAGCCGAGATGCGTGATTTTGCTTCCTCGTCATTTGATGATCTGCCGACATGTGAATATGCCGAGATGCACAATTTTGTCTCCTCGTCATATGAAGATATGCCGAGGTAAGAACTTTCCTCTCCTCGTCGTTTGTGACGTCTCGGAGAATGATGAGTCAAGGAAATAGTATGAAGAGCCCGTTGTCAATGTAAGGCCGAGGAGGTACCCCTCGGCATACGAGGAGGGTATCCTCGGCACTTGTAATTGGGGCATTTAGACTTGTATATCAGGCCTTGACTGGCTTAGTTGATGATGAGGTATGAGACCGAGGAAGCTCATGATTGCTTCCCATAACTTGTATATGGATTATGTTTATGGCCCAATCCATTTGGGTCCAAGTATGGATTATGTTTATGGCCCAATCCATTTGGGCCCAACTTGGGCAAGCCCATGTTCGTATCTCGGTTTATACTGTTCAATAACATTATGTCATACTCCCTTCGTCCCAAAATGTTTGTCCCATTTGATTTTTTTATTGAACTTTGACTACAAATATATGACAATTTAATTATGTTCATGAAATTCTAAAAATTCCTATTGATTAACCATTAATAATATTATCAATAACAACTTTTAGAATTTCATGAACATGATTAATCTCTCATAAATTTGTGGTCAAAGTTCAACAAAAAAGTCAAATGGGATAAACATTTTGGGTCGGAGGGAGTAATTATCATCATGAGAATGCATGCTAGAGGCATAAAAATTGTAGTCAACAAATGTAAATGACTTTTCTTTTCCTTTGTATTTTTCCTGAGGAGCAGGCGAAAGGTATCTAACTAGTGGAGTTAAATAATAATTAACACTCATTTAGAAATGAAGAAAATATTTGATTTATTCTGTTTTCTTCAAATAGCAGTGATTTCTTCACATTTCAAGGGACAGTGAACAAGACTCATGGATCGAGAGGACTCCAAAACTTTTCTGGAGTGTCCTCTTCTTGTTCCAATATCTGATGCACAACTTAAGTGTGATGGAGAATTGGATGAGAGTTCTAGTAATGAGTCCCAGATTCTTGATGAGCTGAAGCAGCAAGTGAAGCTGGCAGGGCCCCTGGCTTTGGTAAGTTTGTTGCAGTACAGTTTGCAGATGATCTCAATCATGTTCGTTGGTCATCTTGGACAACTCTCTTTGTCAAGTGCTTCCATGGCCACAGCTTTTGCTGGTGTGACTGGCTTTAGCTTCATGGTAAAACTCTTTCTTCTCCACTGGTTGGATACTTTTCTGTTGATCAGTGTGTCAATTATATAATCCCTCTGTCCCGGAATGATAGTCCCAGTTTTCCTAAATCTCTCGTCAAAGTTCAATCAAATTAATCACTCAAAAAGTGGAGCTATTATTCTGGGATAGAGGGAGTATCTAGCTCGACTTCTTTCTAACTTGTCTAAATGTGTCATTGTGTGGTTAGCTGGGAATGGGAAGTGCACTAGAAACATTCTGTGGACAAGCCTATGGAGCAAAACAATATCATATGCTCGGTATACACATGCAGAGAGCTATGGTTGTTCTTATGATTATCTGTATTCCTATATCCCTCATCTGGACCTACACCGGCTTTCTGTTCAAATGCTTTGGTCAAGATTTGGAGATCTCAAACCAAGCTGGATTATATGCTCGTTGGCTGATTCCGAGCATTTTTGCATACGGGCTCCTCCAGTGCCAACTCAGATTCTTGCAGACCCAGAAAATCATAAAGCCATTGATTATAAGCACTTGTGTTGCAAGTTTAGTTCATCTTCTCATGTGTTGGACCTTGGTTTTCAGCTTTGGATTCGGCAGTAAAGGCGCTGCTCTGTCTTGTGCCATCTCGTACTGGATTAATGTGTTGATTTTGGCAATTTATATTAAGTTTTCTCCTATATGTGAAAAGACCTGGACAGGGTTCTCAATCGAAGGTGTGAAAAACCTTTACGAGTTTCTTTCACTGGGTATTCCCTCAGCTCTTATGGTCTGGTAAGTTCGAATCTTGTGTGAGTTTTTTGAAAAGCAGCTTAATTGCTTTTAACAGTACCAGAATCTGCTTTGTTTGTCCACTTAGAACATTTCTAATAAGTTCGATTCCATGATTGAATCAGCTTAGAAAATTGGTCGTACGAGTTTTTGGTTCTCATGTCAGGCCTTCTTCTTAATCCAAAGCTAGAAACCTCAATGATGTCGATCAGGTGCTCCTTCATTCCTTCCTCGATTTATTCTGCTTACTTTTTTCCAAAAATATTAATTCATAAATATATTTCTGTAATCAGTACTCAACCATCGTTACCTTCAACTATCTTTTGCAGTCTCAACACAACTTCAGTGTTCTACAGAATCTCCTTTGGTTTTGGTAGTGCAGTAAGGTATGCCCGCCAAATTACAGCTTCAAAACAAATTTCCTAGCCATTAATATATTATTTTTTTGTAATATAATCTGAGAAATATATATCATCCCTTATTTCCTTGGATCCAAGCACGAGAGTTTCAAATGAACTAGGAGCAGGAAAACCCCGAGCTGCACAACTAGCAGCACGTGTTGTCATCTTCCTAGCCGTTGGGGAGAACCTTGTGATAAGCTTACTTTTAATAGCAGTACGAGGAGAATGGGGGTATTTGTACAGCAATGAAGAGGAAGTTGTGAGGTACATTGCTTCAGTTATGCCTGTGCTTGCATTATCCAGCTTTATGGATGGAATTCAGGGTGTACTTTCAGGTTAAAACTGTTTTTTTACTGATATTTAACCAGTAACCATTAAGCAATACAAATTTAATCTCCTAAACTTATACTCCATCCGTCCCAAAATGTTTGTCCCATTTGACTTTTTTGTTGAACTTTGACCACAAATTTATGACAATTTAATTATGTTCATGAAATTCTAAAAATTCCTATTGATTCACCATTAATAATATTATCAACAACAACTTTTAGAATTTCATGAACATGATTAATCTCTCGTAAATTTGTGGTCAAAGTTCAACAAAAAAGTCAAATGGGACAAACATTTTGGGACGGAGGGAGTAATCATTTTGTGGGGTTGCAATAGGTATTGCTAGAGGATGCGGTTGGCAGATGGTTGGTACTTTTGTAAATCTCGGGGCTTATTACCTTGTTGGCCTGCCTTGTGCAATTATCTTAACATTTGTATACCATATTGGAGGGAAGGTAATTTTTTTTTTTTTTTTTTTTTTGAGGTATACATATATTTTCTTGATTTACTATGTAGCTGGCACACAAAACATTTTTTTTTTTTTCAGGGTCTTTGGATTGGAATAATATTTGGGAGTGGTCTTCAAGCCTGTGTGCTTTTAGCTATTACCATTTGCACAAACTGGGAAGAAGAAGTAAGTCAACACTTAAGGCAACTTTCTGTTCATTAATGCAGTACACCAATTCTTGATCAAGTTATCCTCGGACCTCGGTTCTTATGCACCTTTCTCTTTGTGAATTTTTCAGGCAAAGAGAGCTTGGAATAGGGTGTATGCTTCAAGCATACCTAAGTTAGAACCGAGAATTTGTGAAGAGGAAATTGTTATTTCACTTTTTGAAGAAATATGAATAATACAATCCTATATATACACAATAATTCTTCTTTGACTAGGATTCTATTCTAGCTATACATTCTATTTTTTTATTTAACAAAGAAGTCTTCCTAAAATACAATGCTAAAATAAGAAAACAATATTTACAAGGAAAGGAAAAGATATTGACAATATATGTCAATATCTCAACACCCCCCTCAAGTTGGAGCGTGTAGATCACAAACGCCTAACTTGCCAAGTAAATTGAGAAATTGTTTACTACCCAATGCCTTGGTAAGAACATCAGCCAACTGTTCGGATGTGTGAATATACCGAGTTGTGAGGACACTTGTGCGAACAGCATCACGAACAAGATGACAGTCAACTTCGATATGCTTCGTACGTTCGTGATGAACTGGATTCTGAGCCATTTGTATAGCAGATTGACTATCACAAAGAAGTGGTACCGGAGAATCATGTCTAATGCCAAAGGATCGAAGAAGACCAAGTAACCATTTGAGCTCACATGTTGTACTAGCCATAGAACGATATTCTGCCTCAGCCGAAGAACGAGAGATCGTACCTTGCTTCTTTGTCTTCCATGAGATAGGTGAATCACCAAGAAAAATAAAATAGGCAGCGAGTGAAAGTCGCGTGATGGGACAACTAGCCCAATCAGAATCACAATAAGCTCGCATTTGTAACACGGAAGATGATTTCAAGAGGATGCCTTGTCCAGGACATGCTTTCAAATACCGAACCACACGCAAAGCAGCAGTCCAATGAGCAATCTTGGGCTTGTTCATAAATTGTGCAAGAACATGCACACTATAGGACAATTTCGGGCGTGTAATGGTGAGGTAAATAAGTCTCCCCACAAGGCACCGGAAAGACTCAGGATCAGGCAAATCATCGTCTTTAGTCAAGGCCAAACGATGGTTTTGTTCAATGGGTGTACGGGCCGGTCGAGCGCCAAGGAGTCCTGCCTCGAAAAGAATGTCAAGGACATACTTTCGTTGAGAAAGAAAGATGCCGTCCGGATGTGTGGCTACTTCAAGGCCCAAAAAATACTTCAACCGTCCCAAATCTTTCATGTGAAAACACTTACGGAGATACGCTTTGAAACGTCGAATTGCCTCATGATCATTACCACCAATGACCAAATCATCCACGTACACAAGAACGTGTAGCTCAGCAGTGGAAGTGATGTAAGAGAAGAGAGAATAATCTGAATATGACTGACGGAAGCCATATTGCTTCAAGGCAGTTGACAACTTTTCAAACCAACAACGAGGAGCCTGTCGTAAGCTATACAGTGACTTCTTGAGCTTGCATACCTTTCCGGAAGCAGAGGCAGGATGGCCTAAAGGAACCTTCATATAAACATCTTCACTTAGATCGCCGTGAAGGAATACGTTGTGAACATCCATTTGATGAAGTTCCCACCCACGAACTGTAGCAACAGAAAGAAAAACTAAGACGGTCACCATCTTGATTGTTGGAGCAAAGGTTTCTTTGAAATCCACACCTTCAACTTGGCGATTCTCTAAGATGACCAAGCGAGCTTTGTTGTGTTCAATGGATCCATCCGCATTATACTTTATCTTATAAACCCATTTGTTGCCAATCACATTTTTATCCACGGGAGCATCTACTAAGTCCCATGTACCATTCTGATCAAGAGCAGCAAGTTCTTTGTTCATGGCCTCACACCAATGAGGATATTTAACCGCCTCCCCGAAATGCTTTGGTTCATATCCTAAGTCAACAGCAGCCAAGAAACAACGATGTGCCATAGAGAAGTTAGTGCAACTAACAAAGTATGATAAAGGATAACGAGTACCTAAAGATTTCTTTTGGTCCGGCGAACAAGACGGGGAGGGGATTCGTGCGGCGTGAGCTTTGCCCAACTCATATTCATTTGAAGGATACTTTGAAGAAGGAACCTTAGCTCTCTGACCTCGGCCCAAAATCTCTGCTGCAGCTTGTCCAGTTACCTGCAATGAATCAGAAGCGAGTTCGAGCCTTTGATCAGAATCTGTAACCGGGTGTGCAGGCACGCACTTGTGCAGGGGGTTGTTCAAACAACTGCTCAGGCAACTGTTCAGGCTGTTCATCAGGTTGTTCACACAACTGGTCAGACAACTGTTCTGGCAACCGATTGCCTTCATGAACATTGTCTTCATCATGGGCAATTTCATCTATAGATGATAAGAATAAAGTATGAAGCATGAAATGATGTGGGAAAATTGTGTGTCTACTTGTTATTACTTCTAGCCTTTATATAGGCATATACATCAAAATATCTACCATATTTACGGAGGATATTAAGCCTACAATCACTACAAAATATTTACATAGAGAATACTATGACAATCAAAATATTCAAGAGAGGATAACAAGCCTATAATCTCTCTAATACTCCCCCTCAAGTTGGAGCATGCAAGGAACAAATGCCCAACTTGAAAACTAAAAAATCAAATTGTTTAAGTCCTAAGGCTTTTGTAAAAATGTCAGCAAGTTGAAGACTCGAACGCACGTGAGCTGTAGAAATTGTTTTATCCAATAAGTGCTCACGTATAAAATGACAATCGATCTCAATATGTTTGGTCCGTTCATGGAAAACGGGATTAGCGGCAATATGAAGTGCCGCTTGATTATCGCAGAATAGCAGCATAGGTTGATGATGGAACACACCAAGGGAAGCTAAAAAGGATTTCAGCCATAGAAGCTCTGATGTTGTTGTAGCCATGGACCTATATTCCGCTTCTGCTGATGAACGAGAAACCGTGTGTTGTTTCTTAGTTTTCCATGAAATAGGAGAAGAGCCAAGCATAACAAAATAGCCTGTAAGTGAACGACGCTTAAGCGGGCAACTTGCCCAGTCTGAATCGCAGTAGGCATAAAGTTGAAGGTCACAATCAGAACGCAATAAAATGCCTCGTCCTGGTGCATTCTTGATGTAGTGCAAAACACGAAGCACAGCCTCATAATGAGCTTGCTTGGGTAATTTCATAAACTGAGAAAGTATATGAACTGCATAACTAATCTCCGGACGAGTAATAGTTAAGTAGACCAAACGACCAATTAGGCGACGATAGCGTGCAGGATCTACGCAATCGGGACCATCTGCAAGAGCCAACTTATGATTTTGCTCCATGGGAAATGCCGAAGGCTTACAACCAAGCAGACCGGACTCAGATAAGATGTCAAGGGCATACTTACGCTGACAAAGAAATAATCCATCAGGACCACGGGCAATTTCGATCCCTAAAAAATATTTTAGAGATCCTAGATCTTTGATCCGAAAACAATAATTAAGGTAATCCTTAACTTGTTGACATGCTGCAGAGTTATTACTGGCCAAGACAAGATCGTCCACGTAAACAAGTATTGCAAGAAAGACATCGCCTTGACGAAAAGTGAAAAGAGTATAATCAGCTCTGGATTGCACAAAGCCATAAGAGATGAGAGAAGACCGAAGCTTGGAAAACCAATTACGAGGTGATTGTCGAAGTCCATATAGGGACTTCTGTAATTTGCACACCTTATGAGGATAAGCAACAGAAAAACCAAGTGGGAGTCGCATATACACTTCCTCATCGAGATCACCATGAAGAAAGGCGTTGTTTACATCAAGTTGATGGAGTTCCCACTTCTTAGCCACTTCCACTGCGAGAAAAGCCCGTACACTAACCATTTTTGCAATCGGAGCAAAAGTTTCCATAAAATCCTCACCTTCAACCTGTTTGTTTCCAGTGATAACTAAGCGAGCTTTGTACCGTTCAACATTCCCATCCGAATGATATTTAATTTTGTACACCCACTTGCTAGGAATTGCCTTTTTACCCGGAGGAAGATCAGTAGTTTCCCATGTCTTGTTTTGTTTAAGTGCTTCAATTTATTTGGTCATTGCATCTTGCCATTGTGAGTCTTTCATGGCTTCTTTGAATGTACGAGGTTCAACTCCTGCACTAACAGCTGCCAAAAAATTTTTGTGTGCCGGAGAAAAGTTAGAACATGTGACATAATTAGCAATGGGATAAGGAGTACCTGATACACGATCAGTCGGAATGGACAGCATGGAAGAGGTAAGTGTACAAACCGTGTTGCACTTGTAATCCTGAAGATAAGCAGGAGGTCGACGTACACGAGAACCACGGCCACTGATAGTGTCATTTGCATTATGACCAACTGGATTGTCATTAGGTGAAACCTCATTACTCCCCCTGACCAATGAACTTGGAACCTCTGTACTACTGCCATTAGCCTCCACACTCGTAGGAGAACATGTATCAGTAACATGTTGCTCATCAAAAGACAAATCAGGTCGGTGTGGGTTTGAAACAATACCAGGTGACATAGGGCATAACTCGCTGGAATTAGAAGGTTCATCATAGGTGGGAATAGAGGTAGGTAGTGAAGGCATAGTAACAGTTGGTGTTTGGGTGGCAAATGGAAAAATATCCTCATGAAACTTGACATCCCGAGAAATAAAAATGTCCTGTGTTTCAATATCAAATAAACGCCATCCTTTTTTGCCATGGGGATAACCAAGAAAGATGCATTTTCTACTGCGAGGAGCAAACTTATCTCGAGGTTTAGGCATGGGGTGAGCATAACATAACCTTAAATAATACTTCATGTGGTGTTTTACCATTAATCAAATTAGTGGGTGTTCGGTTTATAAGATGTGCAGCAGTAAGAACGCACTCCCCCAAAAAGTAAGAGGAAGATTAGCTTGAAATCGAAGGGCTCTAGCTACATTTAGAATGTGCCTATGCTTTCGCTCAACCCGCCCATTCTGTTGTGGAGTGTAAGTTCAAGAAGTTTGATGCAACATCCCCAATTCATCATACAATTTATGTAAAGAGTTCTCATTAAACTCAACCCCATTATCGGTGCGAATAATTTTAACACATTTGTCAAACTGAGTTCGTACCATAGCAAGAAATTTTTTAATTAGATGAATTGTTTCACTTTTCTCGGCCATTAAAAACACCCAAACTGCTCTACTAAAGTCATCAACAATGGTAAGAAAGTAATGTGCACCAGAGAACGAAGTCTTAGAGTAAGGACCCCAAATGTCACAATGTATCAATTCAAAACAATCATGGCTTTTGAAATCGCTGATCGGAAAAATATTGCGAGTTTGTTTAGCACGGTAACAAATGTCACAAACTTCATCACTTTTATTAGAATGTTTAGATGTAGCAGCAACAGAAAGAAGAGAAAGACTTTGGCTGGAAGGATGCCCTAGCCTTTTATGCCACAATTCTATGGAGTTATTACCAGCAACAGCAAAAACAGAACTCTGAAACGGTTTGTACACGTACACCCCTTCTTGCTGCTCACCCAGTCCAATCGGCATCCTCAAGGTGTGGTCCTGTATCACACAAAGCTTATCAGTAAATGTCACATGACAATTTTTCGAGTGTATAAGTTGTGCAACAGAAATTAAATTGCAACTTAGATTAGGCACATAAAGTACATCATCGATGACAAAATTAGGACCCAAGACAACGGAGCCACGTTTTATAGCGGTTGTTTGAACACCATCTGGAAGTCCAACAGGAGAGGGCAAAATGTTTTCTAGTTTGGTCATTAATTTTAGACACCCTGTCATGTGATGGAAAGCACCACTATCAATTAACCATTTAGGGGGTGTTTCGCCCTTACCGGAAAGAAGTTTTGTACCCGACTTAGATGGCTCAACGAGTGAGAGTAATTGTTGTACCACCTCAGGAGTGAGTGCAGAGATTATTGGGTTTTCACCAGATGAAGCACTTGAGTTGACATACGGTATACACGTGGAACTTGTGCCGCGTTTGCTGAAGCAGATACAGGGTTCACACGACCCCAACTATTGCTTCCTTTACCCTTGCCTTTTCCTGCATTTTTTTGTGGATAGCCAATAAGCTGATAGCATTTCCTTATATCATGGCCCTGTTTACCACAGTGAGCACATATAGTACATTCGACAGCAGAACTTGTTGTACTTGTTTGTGGCAAAGTAGAGGCAGCCTGTAACTTATTTAATCCTTGAACAGCATATCCCTGCAACTTATTTGATCCTTGAACAGCATATCCAACCGCACCAACCCTATCATCACGAGAACGTGCAATCGCCTTCTGCGTCTCCTCCTGTGTTTCCATGGAGTAAGCTCGATTGATTGAGGGCAGCGGTGTCGTGTTCAAGATCTGGGAACGTATATAACCATAAACAACATCATCAAGTCCCATAAGGAACTGATATACATGTTCTTTTTCTGATTCTTCCAATAAATATTTGTTTATTGGACACTTATCCCCGCTCGGGCAGCAGGGAATGGATCGACTACCTTCCAATTCATCCCAAATTGCACGAAGCTTGGTGTAGTATGTACCAAGGGTCGTGCCTTGCTGCTTCACCGATGATAATACAGATTTCAGTTGGTATTGTTTGGGAATATTTTCAACTGAATATCTCTCCTTGAGATCGTCCCATAACTCCTTTGCAGATTCAAAGTATTGAATAAAAGGCTGAAGGTTCGAATCAATGGTGTTGTGAATCCAGCCATTGATCATTGAATTACATACCTCCCACGCATACGCTTCATCTGATTCCTCATCATGAGGTTTCTGAATTGAGCCATTGATGAAACCCATTTTATTCTTTGCCTTCAGCCCGGCTGCGTTTTTCATGGTCTTAGACCAATTGTCATAATTCCCTTCACCACGCAGCACCACATTAGTCAACACGATCCCTGGGTTATCGGAAGCGTGGATGTAGTAAGGTGAACGAGGGTCGGTGACTTTAAGAACTTTGCTGTTGTCATTGCGTTCATTTGACATGGTGACTATTAGGAAATTTTGGAAAAAGGCTTCACGTGAAGAGAAGAGGGAAAGTATATGTTTTTATCAGAGTTTTATTTCCCTAGATATGGCTCTGATACCATGCTAAGAATAAAGTATGAAGCATGAAATGATGTGGGAAAATTGTGTGTCTACTTGTTATTACTTCCAGCCTTTATATAGGCATATACATCAGAATATCTACCATATTTAACTTTGAGGATATTAAGCCTACAATCACTACAAAATATTTACATAGAGAATACTATGACAATCAGAATATTCAAGAGAGGATAGCAAGCCTATAATCTCTCTAATAATAGACTCACAAAGGAAGATGTCCGAATCTGTATAGGTTTTATCCGGATCAGTCCAATCACTAGCAAAGGAAACTCCTTTTCCACAAAGACAACATCTCTAGAAATGAGCATTTTCTGCTCATCAAGATCATATACTAACCAACCTTTCTTCCCAAATGGATACCCCAAGAAAACACATCGTCTACTGCGACTAGCAAATTTATCATTATCCCTTCGAGAGTAATGAACATAACATAGAGAACCAAAAACCTTAATGTGTTTGTAAGAAGGGGATTTTCCAAAAAGAATTTCATAGGGGGTTTTTTCATTCAACAAATTCGAAGGGGTACGATTAGTAAGGTGCCCTGCCGCTAATACACATTTCCCCCAAAATTTCACCGGTAATTTCGCTTGAAACATTAAAGCACGGGACACATTCAAAATATGTCTATGCTTCCTTTCCACCCTTCCATTTTGTTGGGACGTACGAATGCAAGTAGTGTGATGCTCAATGCCATTTTCAAGAAAATATTTTTCTAAACAATTAAATTCCGTCCCATTGTCACTTCTAATTTTCTTGACACGTTTATTAAATTGCCTTTCGACCATGGCAAGAAAAATTTTCAAGATTTGAGAAACATCACTTTTGGACTTTACTAAGTAAACCCACACGGCACGGAAACAATCGTCCACAATGGTCAAAAAATAAACGGCTCCACACATTGCAGGCTTTTGATAATCACCCCAAATATTACAATGAATTAAATCGAAAATTTCAATAGAGTTACTATCACTAAGCGAGAACTTGTCCCTACTTTGTTTAGCTTGGCAACAAATCTCGCAAACTTCCTTATCAATACTACTTCGACTAATAAAAGGTAATAAATCAACCACTTTACTTGATGGATGTCCAAGTTGTTGATGTCACAACTGATAACTTCCAGATTCTTTGATGTTGTAAGCTTGCGTCCCTGTTGATCCCCGCAAGTAGTACAACCCCCCTCTTGTTCACCCGTTCCAATCAAAATCTTCGTGGCTCGGTCCTGTACAACACACAATTTGTCAGAAAAGTGCACTATATGATTGGAATCATTAAGCAATTGAGAGACAGATAAAAGATTGCAGTTGAAAGCGGGGGCATATAAAACGTTTCTTAAACGTAGATGTGATCTGATGACAACATCTCCTTCTTTCATGGCAATCATATATCTTTCATTGGGCAATCCTATGTGGTTAGCCTCAATTTGTCGTATGCTTTCCAACAGAGCAATATTACATGTTATGTGTCGATTAGCTCCACTATCGACTAGCCAAGGTTCATTATTTGTCTTACCGTTCATTCTCCCAGTTGTGCGGTCAGTTGTGCGATCAGCTGTCTGCACATGTGTCTGCACATACTCTTTGAGGTGAGTCCATTGTTCAAGCGTGAACCCCAGCAAGCCAGCCCGTTCTTCATCTGTCATCCCATCAACTCCCTCACCGCTAGTATGCACCGTGTTGACTCATGGATTGAATCTTCCCGTAGCCGAAGTATTTCCGCTTCGTCCCTTGACGTTCTTTAAGCGCTGTTCTCCCCACCAATCTGGATATCCCACCAGCCTATAGCATGTATCTACATCATGTCCCTTTTTCTTGCAGCGAGAACAAATAGCACTGCTCGCCTCCTTTCTTTCGATCTTCGAGCCACTTGTACGATCAGTTGTGCGGTCAGTTGTGCGCACAGTTGATCCCACAACTGTCTGAACAGCAAAACTGGCAGGCGCTGGATACTCTTCATGCAGGCTGCCCCGAACTCTTTCTTCTCGTGCCACCATAAAATATGCCTTATTTACATTAGGCAAAGGTTTTGTGTTCAGTACGGAGGATTTCACGTTCTCAAACTTCGGTGCATCAAGCCCCATAACGAATTGATGAACGCTCTCGTCTTCACGTCGTTGAACTAGCTTCGTGCTATTGTTACACCTGCATCATGCACATGAACAAGTCAGGAGTGCATCAAAGTCATTCAACTCGTCCCACAATTTCTTCACGCGACCAAATTAAGCCGCCACACTTTCGCCTTTTTGTTGCTTGCAATTTGCCAAATCCGCCTTCAATTGCTGAATCCTAGGTCCGTTTCCAACCGAGAACCTCTCCCGCGAATCATCCCATAACGTCTTTGCATCATCCACATAACTCACCGTGGAACGAAGGTTTGGCTCAATGGTGTTAAAGATCCATGAAACAACCATTGAGTTTACCGTTTGCCAATGTTCCAATTCATCTCCATGGTAGGTTTTTCAATGATTCCATCAACGAAGGCCGTTTTGGTATTAGCCCTCAATGATCCCTTGAAAACCCTAGCCCATTTTTCATAATTCTCGCCCTTCAATTGAACATGGGTGAGAATCATGCCCGGATTGTCACTCGTCGAATGAAAATATGGAGATCGCCTCTCATCCATAGCTTTCTTTTCTCTGCTAGCCTCGGTGGTCATGGCCGGATCCACACGGAAGCTCTGATACCAAGTTAGAACCGAGAATTTGTGAAGAGGAAATTGTTATTTCACTTCTTGAAGAAATATAAATAATACAATTCTATATATACACAATAATTCTTCTTTGACTAGGATTATATTCTAGCTATACATTCTGTTGGGATTGGAGCCAAAACCAAGGAGAGGATCAAAACCATGGAGGAGCAGAAAATCGGGACGGACTGTCGTGGTGGGCGACCGCCCATAGGGGAGGTGGGCGACCGCCCAGTAGTACAGAATGTTGGCGGACGTTTTTTCTGCAAGTGGCGTGTAAGGAAACTTGGAAGGGAATTAATTTGGTAACAAATTAGTATTCCTATTTGTGTGATACTCCTTCCATGTCAAGGACTCCGGGTGAATCAGGTTTTTGATTAGGAATATGTTTTGTATCCCTATAAATACATTGTAACTACCACCATAATATTTGTACCAAAAGAGGGGAAAAGTTAGGATATCAAGGAGAGCCACAAAATAGTATCTAGGAGGGGGCCGGGGGCCTAGGAGAGCCATGGGGGCGATCCTACAACCCGGCCATGACTGTGTTATTTTGTGTGTTCTTGGGGAGGTGAGATAATATATATGAGAGATTGCTCATGGAGAGTTACTATGCTAGATCTGTGTGAGTGCATATGTAAAGTTGTAATCCTTCATATATTATTATAGTGATGTCCTGGCTTGGTGCCTCCGGATGTAGCCACAGGTGGTGGTGAACCGGGTTAACAAATTATCGGTGTTCTTGTTCTTGTTCTTTCATATTATCATGTGTTGATTTATTTTCTCCATGTTGATGACTGCTAGTATGGGCTAGTGGATGTGGTGATCCCCCCAATTTCACAACAACTGGTATCAGAGCTTTTGGTTCGAGATCTAGGAGAGATCCAAGGTGAAGAAAAGAGACAACAGATTTTCGTGCAGATTCTTCGTGTGGAAGACGTGCAGGGATTTGAGAGCTTCTAGGGTT
Organism: Adenophora triphylla var. japonica; assembly: GCA_022495995.1. Classification (NCBI taxonomy): domain Eukaryota; kingdom Viridiplantae; phylum Streptophyta; class Magnoliopsida; order Asterales; family Campanulaceae; genus Adenophora; species Adenophora triphylla. The sequence goes on from JAFEMH010000182.1 coordinate 906,600, forward strand.
TATGGTTGAAGCATGACTCGCGCCAAATAGGTCTACGATCGTGCGGAAGATCAGCAAGTCTGAAGAGTTCGTTTGTTTCTTGTTGAGATCTGCAGAAATTCGAGGTGGAATTTTGGAGATGCAGAAATCAAGATGGATCTGGAGATGTTCAAGGGTTTTTGGGGCAGTCAAGGTGATTGGAGAAAAATATGAAAGAAAAGGAGGAAATTCGGGGAAGACTTTCTGGGGTGATGGGCGACCGCCCAGGGGGTGTTGGGCGACCGCCCGGGGAGGGACGAAAGTTTGGCTCGTGGAATTTTTCTTGGGCGACCGCACATGAGTTGGTGGGCGACCGCCCACGTCTTCAGGGGGAATCTTTTGCAGCAGATTTTTGTTTCCTATTGTGGTACAATCTCTTCTTGCAAAGGTGAGTGGTATAAGCCGATTGGACCACGTGAGAAGAGGAGGACTTCTCGCAAAACGACGGATGAGGGGTAAGGAGGATGTTGTACTCTACCGACAACATCAATTTCGTTCCGGGTGGGAGCAAGAGGCTTGGGGGCCGGCCTGTTGGTGTAAAAAGGAGAGACATCAATAAACGGTGTGTTAGGGTGGAGAGGTGACAACGTGTAGCCGGCCGCAAGGAGACAAGCCACAAGTACCTAACAAGAGAGCGAGAAAAGGAACCACGAGGAGACAATGCAAGAAGCAAGGTGTGTCCGAGTTTCATGGGGAGCATTGCAAGGGGAGTGGATCTAGGAGGGAGAAGGCGAAGTTAGTCTTGCAAATAAATCAAGGTAGAAGTTGATTTGGGGAGGCAAGAAGGATCTAACACGGGGAGATTGAAGCGTCGCTTGGTTTCAATTCGCCTTATTACTTGGGCGTGGTGGCTCATGGTGGAGGAGCGTGGTGGCTCAACATGGTGGGGAAAATATTTGGTGGATCATTCTCAGGTGGGAGTATGATGGGAGCATGTCACAATGGTGGTTTATGTCTCCAGGTGGGAGATTGTTGGGATTGGAGCCAAAACCAAGGAGAGGATCAAAACCATGGAGGAGCAGAAAATCGGGACGGATCGCCGTCGTGGTGGGCGACCGCCCATAGGGGAGGTGGGCGACCGCCCAGTAGTACAGAATGTTGGCGGACGTTTTTTCTGCAAGTGGCGTGTAAGGAAACTTGGAGGGGAATTAATTTGGTAACAAATTAGTATTCCTATTTGTGTGATACTCCTTCCATGTCAAGGACTCCGGGTGAATCAGGTTTTTGATTAGGAATATGTTTTGTATCCCTATAAATACATTGTAACTACCACCATAATATTTGTACCAAAAGAGGGGAAAAGTTAGGATATCAAGGAGAGCCACAAAATAGTATCTAGGAGGGGGCCGGGGGCCTAGGAGAGCCATGGGGGCGATCCTACAACCCGGCCATGACTGTGTTATTTTGTGTGTTCTTGGGGAGGTGAGATAATATATATGAGAGATTGCTCATGGAGAGTTACTATGCTAGATCTGTGTGAGTGCATATGTAAAGTTGTAATCCTTCATATATTATTATAGTGATGTCCTGGCTTGGTGCCTCCGGATGTAGCCACAGGTGGTGGTGAACCGGGTTAACAAATTATCGGTGTTCTTGTTCTTGTTCTTTCATATTATCATGTGTTGATTTATTTTCTCCATGTTGATGACTGCTAGTATGGGCTAGTGGATGTGGTGATCCCCCCAATTTCACAACACATTCTACTTTCCTATTTAACAAAGAAATCTTCCTAAAATACAATGCTAAAATAAGAAAACAATATTTACAAAAAAGAGTAGGTTTTGGGGGAAACTAGTTTCTCCCTAACATTATAAAAAGTCTTATTTTTAAACAAGACTTTTTATAATGTTAGGGAGAAACTAGTTTCCTCATAACATTGAAAGAACTTTTTATAACATTTGAAAGAAACTAGTTTCCTCATAACATTAAAAGGAGAAATTAATTTCCCCAAATATAATAAAAAAATTTGCTTAGCATTATGTTATATAATAAATAAATTATTAATATTTTTTTAAATATATTTACAAAACTGTTTCATGTACCGTGATTCTTCTTCTTTTTTTTTTTTTTTTTTTTTTTTTTTTTTTATAAAAGGATTGCAGAAGGAAGCTTCAAACAATAATTGAAAAGGTTTGAATCTATACAATTTTGTTCATCTAATTAAAATTATTCAATTGAAATTGATTTAATTGAATTGTTCAAGTTTCAGCATAACTTGATTAAACACCAGATTGCATTAATAAAACACCAAGTTCATGAAATAAAACATCAAGTCTTACTACTAAATACCAAGTAACTAAACTAAAATATCAGATTGCACTAATAAAACACCAAGTTCGTAGAATAAAACCTCAAGTTTCACTACTAAAACTTCAAGTTTCAGCATAACTTGATTAAACACCAGATTGCACTAATAAAACACCAAGTTCATGGAATAAAACATCAAGTCTTACTACTAAATACCAAGTAACTAAACTAAAATATCAGATTGCACTAATAAAATACCAAGTTCGTAGAATAAAACCTCAAGTTTCACTACTAAAACTTCAAGTTTTAGTATAACTTGATTAAACACCAGATTGCACTAATAAAACACCAAGTTCATGAAATAAAATATCAAGTCTTACTACTACTAAATACCAAGTAACTAAACTAAAATATCAGATTGCACTAATAAAACACCAAGTTCGTAGAATAAAACCTCAAGTTTCACTACTAAAACTTCAAGTTTCAGAATAACTTGGTTAAATATCAGATTGCACTAATAAAACACCAAGTTCATGAAATAAAACATTAAGTCTTACTACTAAATATCAAGTAACTAAATTAAAATACCAAATTGCACTAATAAAACATCAAGTTCGTAGAATAAAACCTCAAGTGTCACTACTAAAATACCAAGTCACTAAACTAAAATATTATGTTTCGTAACTCTAGCTTAGCTTTCATGGCATTTTTATTTGCTGTATGTTTTACTCTCATTTTGCTTAAAATCGAACGGTAAGTGTATAGTTATTATGAATATGACAATAGGGTCACATGAATAAATAATTATTAAAAAAAAAATCATTTTGAAAGTGTGTATTTTTAAATAAAACACTCAAAATAAAATGTTGCGTCTTTTTTAATGGGACGGAGAGAGTATTGAGTAAGGGTAGTGGCCGGTAGAAATAAATAATACACACTTTAATACACACTTTAAAAAAGACGTAATATAAGAAATAAATAATACACACTTTATAGAGTAAGGGAAAGTTAAAAGAGAGTATTGAGTAAGGGTATTGATCGGTAAGTGTCTTTTTTAAATAAAAAAACAAGACTTTTTATAATATTGGGGGAAACTAGTTTTCCCCAAAATTTTCTGTACAAAAAAAGGAAAAGATATTGATAAGATATAGATATGTCAATATCTCAAAAACCTACAAACTTGGTTTCTTGAGGTTATTCTGTCAGCGGGCCAGAGAAGAAAGTTGGCCCTCTAGGAATATAATTTCTTCTCCGTATTATTTTCATCAGGTCGGTCCGTACCTATTTTTAATTTCAACCATGCTTGAAGTTAATCTTATGTAATTAACTATGGTTACGCGAATTAGATTAAATTAATAAGATTAACCACCCTGTTTGCCAACTTGACCATGTGACCACATGGGCTTGGGCTGCTAATTCCTTTTCATCGCCTTATTAGCATATATACTCATTAACAAATAGCAACCCTCCTTCCTCTTCATCTTCTGATAAATGATCGATCATACTCGTGTGTTTGAAGCCTGAAATATATAGATGAAATTGTCAACTTCTTGTTTCTTCTCTTTCTTCTTCTTCTTCTCATTCTGCATTCTTTTTTCTTTCACTAACGGATCGAGTAGCGTCAGAAGCTGGTCAACTTTCGTGCCCCTTGTTCTTGGTGCTTTTGTTATTGCAGTTTTATTGGTTGTTGCTGTCAGGACCACTATAGTGACATGGATCACGGTGTTGGTGATGCTGGCTTGTGCAGGGAAGAGGCGGCGAGTTCTTGTTGTTGAAGGAAGGAAGATTACGGCGGATGTGGCTATGTATTTGTTCCAGGTTTTGGTCAAGGAAAGAGGCCTTGTTGCTTTTGCTTGTGCAACACTTTTGAGCTCCATGGCCATGGCTTGTTTAAATTAGGTAGATTTCTTTGGTCAATTGGTTCTTCAAACGGAATCTTTTTGAACTTTCCTCTTGTGTGATATATTTTTGTCAATATATATACAATTTTACAATGATCATCCTTAGATTATACTCCCTCTGTCCCATAAAACATTACCCCTTTTACTATTTTGGGCGTCCCACTTTAAAGTCCCACTTTTCTAAAAAGGAAAAAAAATTTACTATTCTCTTCACTCATTCTCTCTCCTCCCACTCACAACACTTTTCAAATTTACTATTCTCTCCACTCATTCTCTCTCCTCCCACTCACAACACATACTTTAATAACATTATTTCTTATTTTCCATTCTCAATAGTAAACAATAGTAAAGGGGTAAAGTTCTCCGGGACGGAGGGAGTATTATATTATAGGTATCTATCTATATATAATAATAAGATTGTGGTAATTTTTTGGCCTTCGAGGGGTATTTTGGTCATTTCACGCGGTGGCAAAGAGGGAATTAACAAGGCTAAAAACCCACGTGGCAGCCTATTATTCGACGGAGTATTTTTTTTTTTTTTTAAATCAGTTTGTCCAAGTGTCGAATGAAGGAGGAAGGGTACTCCAGTAATTTCGCTGGCGCGTGAAGGACCCGCGCCGACAAGGGCCAGTTCAAGCGCATTTCCAGTTTTTTTTTTTTTTGTTTCGCCACATGGCACCTCTCCATTGGCTGGACGGATTTCAAAAAAAAATAAAATTATCCCATTTATTTGACCTCGATTATTATATATTAAATTAATTTTTTTAATTTTTTTTTTCACCAAAATTCATAATTTTTTTTTCTCTTTAAATAGAGACTATTTTCATTTGATTTGGACACATAAAAAAAAACATTTTTTTAAATATAACTTTCTAATTATCATTTGTTTTTTTTTTTTTCATTTTTCAATATGATTTTAGTCAAAATTATTTAAGTGTGAACTATTTTTTTATTATAAATGATAATGGTAATAATATTAATTTTACTAATTATAAAAATAAATAATATAAAATAAATTAAAAGTGATGGGGTGTAGGATAATTAGTTGGAATGGAGAATATGGTTATAGGTTTATTTTAGTTCGATACATCAAACCATTTATTTATTTTATTTAAAAAAAAAATTGAAGCATAGTCAATAAAATATTAATTACTTCTATTAACAATTACAAAAATAAAGTGGATAGTAAATGATTTATTTTGTTTCTTATATTTTTGGTGTAAAAAAATAATCAAGAATATAAAATAAAATAAAAGTGGTGGGATATAGGACGATGTGTTGAAATGGTGTTGAATTATATATATATATATATATATATATAATAAAATATAAGTGGATAGTAAATGATTTATTTTGTTTCTTATTTTTTATTGGTTAAAATTATGGGAGCTGTAAATTACACGGGCATAAAGAGGCACGATAATGCATTTTTTTTTTATAATTTTAGTTTTGTATTTTTCATCGTATTTGTAGTTAACATTAAATAAGTGTGAAGTATTTATTTTAAATAATAAATGATAATAATAATAATAATTTTACTAATCATAAAAATAAATGATATAAAATAAAATAAAAGTGGTGGGATATAGAATGATGAGTTAGAATGGTGTTGAATTATCTATCGATCTATCTATCTATATATATATATATATATATATATATATATATATATATATATATATATATATATTTATATATATATATGATAATTTTAGTTTTGTATTTTTCATGGTCTTTGTAGTTAAAATTAAATAAGTGTGAAGTATTTATTTTAAATAATAAATGATAATAATAATAATAATATTTTTACTAATCATAAAAATAAATGATATAAAATAAAATAAAATTGATTGGGTATAAGATGATGAGTTAGAATGGTGTTGAATATATATTTAATATTAATAATTATATATGTATATTTTTTATTTACAATCATATATGTATATTTAATAGTAATCATTATATATGTATATAAATATAATTACACCTACCTTGAACTTGAAGCTTCATTATATACCAAGGCCAAGGCAATTTTTGATTCGTTTCCTTTCGATGTGGGAAATTTGCATTTGCCTTGGCCGGCCTTGGCCTTGGCCTTGGCCTTGCCTCGGCTCGGCCTGCCTTGGCCTTCGGCTTGCCTTGGCTCGGCCCTTGGCCTTGGCCTTGGTCTTCGCCTTTATCCCACATGAAAAAAAAAACAAAGTAAGATGAGTTGCCTTGGTTATATAATGAGGATGAATCTTAGCCAAGCATGCATGATTCGTCCGGGGCATTATTAATGGTCGGCTTGGCCTTGGCTCGGCCCTCGGCCTTGCCTTGGTCGGCCTTGGCCTTGGACGTGGCCTTGAACTTTATCCCACATGGAAAAAAAATCAAAGGAAGATGAGTTGTCTTGGTTATATAATGAGGATGAAGCTTAGCCAAGCATGCATGATTCGTCTTAGGCATTATCAATGGTCGGGTTGGCCTTGGCCCTGAATTTTTTATTTTTTAAAAAAATAGGTCAAATCGAATACTCGAATCAAATAATTCGAATATCAATTTCGAATCAAATCAAATAATGAGAATGTAGCCTTCGACGGGCATTTTTGTCATTTCACTCGGTGGCAAAATTGAAGATATTTCGGCCAAAAAAAAATTTCCACCCATTTCTTTAACCTAAATTATATTATAATAAATTAAATTTTTAAAAAAATAAAAATTCACCAAAATTCATAAAAAAAAATTCTCTTTAAATATAGACTATTTTCATTTGATTTGGACACATAAAAAAAACCCATTTTTTAAATATAACTTTCTTAATTATCCTTTTTTTATTTTCCTATTTAATTTTTCAATATTTTTTTAGTCATAATTATTTAAGTGTCAAGTTTTTTTTTATTACAAATTATAATGATAATTATAATAATTTTACTAATTATAAAAATAAAGAATATAAAAGAAAATAAAATTGATGGGTATAGGATAATGAGTTGGAAGCGCTAATATGGTTATTTAGTTTATTTGATATGTCAAAAAATTTATTTAATTTATTTTTTAAAAAAAATTGAATCATAGTAAATAAAGTATTAAAAAAGATGAATATCGGGAAAGATGGTCATCATTTTAAAACAATATATTATAAGAAATTATTTTTTTCGAATAAAAAAATTTCATCAAAATTCATAAAAAATATTTATTTTGAATAGAGACTATTTTCATTTGATTTGTACACATAAAAAACAATTTTTTTTAAATATAAATTTCTTAATTATCCTTTGTTAATTTTCCTTTTTAATTTTTCAATATGTTTTTAGTCGAAATTAATTAAGTGTCAAGTTTTTTTTTAATTATAAATGATAATGATAATAATAATATTTTTACTAATTATAAAAATAAAGAATATAAAAGAAAATAAAATTGATGGGGTATATGATAATGAGTTGGAAGGGGTAATATGGTTATTGAGTTTATTCGATACATCAAACATTTTATTTATTTTATTTCAAAAAAATTTGAATCATAGTAAATAAAGTATTAATAAATACGAATATCGGGAAAGATATTCATCAATTATTTTATAATAAATTATGTTTTCCCCATTTCTTTTACCTCAATTATTTTATAATAAATTAATTTTTTTAAGTAAAAATTTACACCATCATTCATAGATTTTTTTTTTAAAATATTCCATTTTAAATCCATATTTACCTAAATGACTCAAGGGAAAATTTATGTACCAAAATGACCACATTTTGAGAAATCGGCATTGGTAGTACCGTTTTTGGCTTAAAGTCGGCACTACCAATGCCGATTTTGGTCAGTCAAATGTCAGCGAGGAAGGCTTAGGCTTAGGATTAATTAATGGTGTTTTGGATTAAGAGAAGTCGGTATTGCCAATACCGACTTCAACTAGGGTTATAGTGAAGTCTGCATTGGCAATGCCGATTTCAACCCAACATAAATCCCCTCACAGCCTCTTCTTTCTCATTCTTTCCTAACCATTTCTCCGTCCATTTCAATTTCAGAGCTCAACATTCTTCAATATTTTGTGAATTAAGCATTATTCAAGGTACATTTTATTCTTTTTTATATATTTTGACTGTCGAATGAATTGATATATTTTGATTTGTATAATGTGATTTGTTGCTTTTTTATATATTTTGATTGTTGAATTAATTTGTTTAGGGAAAAATATGAGTGGACTTCCACTTATTTTCATGTGCTACTGGGGAGGAGATGATGAAAACCCGTTTGGAGATAGTAATCTTGAACAGGGGCCGAAATTTCCCCTTAGGGCAAAAACTCGTTGGAGTTACAAAAAATTGATTAGGAAGTTATATAAGAAAATTGATATGGATCCAAGGGATATTAAATTGAAAGTTATTTGTAGATATCCTCATATTATGGGCAATGGGTTTGCAAATTACATTCCGCTTGAAGTCGAAAATGATATGTGTGTGAAAGTCATGTTTGATGTTTCTGCTCAATTAGGTGGGATTGGTAGCTTGCAGTTGTATATTATCATGAATTTTAGACTTGATAATACTGTGCGTTCTGATTGTTGGTGTAATGCCCTAGGCTTTAGTTATGTTTAACTGAAAAACCGTTATGTATCATCTTTATCGTTTATGTTTATTATTTGATTGTTATATAGTTTGCATATTTATTATAATAATCACTGTCCCTAATTATTAAGAGAATAATTAGTATAATTGTCAATGGATAATCATGTGATGATTATATGCATAAGAGATGCACATTGAAATTATGGGTACTTGTTAGAGAACAAGTGACTGGACATGACCCGCATGAGATTTATGTAATGGTCAAATGTCATACTTAAATCTCATACGGTTACTTCATTTATTTCCTAGACCTGAGACTATCATAACCTTACATATGATGAAAGCCATGTTTGATTTTAGTCAAACGATATCTTAACACGATATCCATAAAGGCTATCATTGGCATGATCGGATTCATGATGGGAAGGATGATAAGTCAAGAAGGAGTTTGTCCCTCGGAAGAGAGATGTTATGCTTGGGCCCCTCGATGAGTGATAATGATGAAAGTGTATGGCCGTACCCCAATATGATTGGAATTATCATTATACTCAAGAATCGAGAAAGCATTGAACAATAACAAGTTGACAAGGACCATGACTTGTGTTCAATATAACATCGTGAGACAAAAAGGATAAATGGAAGTACACCGTTGGAAACGTGAACTCTTACGTTACATCATTTGGGTAGACATAATGGCTTGCTAGAGTCCGCTTATGTCTTATGAGGTTCGATATGATCGAACTCATTGCCAACATGATGTAATCCTATTGGGTCACACACAACTAGAATGAATTGGTTAAACCGGAGGAAGAATGATTGAGAGGCACGACCGGCTACTTATGTCACGCGACATATCAAGCCAATGGCTTGATATACCGCGCGACATAATAGGCCAATACGCGTCTTTGATGCCTGTCTCTCCTAATTCGATTAGAAGAGGTATTTACACTATTGTAGTATAAATACAAGGGTACTGTCAAACCTAAAAGCCTAGCCGAAATTTTAAAGCAAAATTCACAATCAAATTCTCTCAATATTCTTCAAGGTTTAGATCTAGCAATCAACAAGAAATTGTTCTTGGATTCATTCAAAGGTGTGGATACCAAAAGAGGGTCTTCGCTCGTTCATCGATCAAGGCCTAGAGTTCAAGCAAGTTGAAGAACGAAGTTTGTGATTCGATATCACACAATCAAATCGTTCGATAGCTCAAGACCGGAAAGCGTTTCAAGGTTGGTTTAATACTATCTCATAGATATTCAAATTAATTGTATAGAACGGATCCTAGGGCTTCTTGGGTTTTATGTTTTTAATGCTTAATTCCGCTGCGCATGGACCCGTAAAACCCAACAGTGGTATCAGAGCCCCGTTCGTATGGTTAAGTTTGAATTAACATGCTAGATTTAAGATATAAATTGTTTATATGCTTATTGCATGTTTTGTATGCGATAGAATTTTTAATTGTTTATGTGAAACAATGTGAAAATCGTTTTCGGAGTATGCTAAATTAAATCTGTAAAAAGGCTGTTTTATGTGATTTAATTGGTACATGTAATGTATTGGTTCGAATCTGGAAATCCTGTAACACAGTGCCTATGTCGTGCGACATATCGAGCCATGTGGAATTCAGGTTATCTGGCCTGTTACGTCGCGCGACATATCAAGCCTCTGGCTGATTATGTCACGCGACATAATAAGCCAAAAGCGGGCGTAATCTGTTTGTTCAAATTTTACGCTATTACGTGATTGTGTTTACAATCCTGATATGTTCATATGAAAATCTGGATGTTATAAAATTAATTTTATAAGTCCGCGATAGATTGATTCATTGATATACATGATTAATTGATTAAAATGTGATTTTAATAATTATTGCAATGTATATGAAAAACTGGATGTTATAAAATTGAGTTTATAAGTCCATGCTAGATTAATTCATTGATATGCATGATTAATTGATTAAAATATGATTTTAATAATTATTGCGATGCATGAATTATTTGTTCTTAAGTGTTAAGAATTTTATTAGATGTTTAGTTGAAACATTGAATTGTGATTTCCTAAAATGTTTAGTTGAAACATGATATTTAGTTTCCTAATATGTTTAGATTTAGACATTGTAAATTTTGGATTTTATGATTGTTTATGGAAACAAGTCATAATTACGCGAAATTTTAAAAGGAAACTAATTGTTTATAAAAGGTAGTGATTATGTTGCCTAATCAGAGTTGATTTCTAATTGTGCATGACTAGGAGAGTTCTGTCTAAGGAAGAGTTGGTACTTAAGTAGTCCTTGTGGCTCACCTATCTTCCTGGGAACTTACCTGGTGCATGATTATGAATATCTTTGCTGATATGCTTATAATCTACCTTAAAGAACCTTCATTTAACTTTTAAGTTCTTTATGCCAATCCATGATTTAAACACTTGAGACCACTCGGATAGTTTTGGGTGGGCTTGCCATAGCAAGGTGCTTTGATTCTATTCCGTTTGCGAGCAAGATGAGGAAATGGTGGTTCCTATACGTTTAAAATGGATGAACTTAATTGGGTTATCAAAATGGTTTTGGACCCAAGGCATAAGATGAGATTAAAATATGCTTAGACATATGATGTCTTAAATAAATCTCATAAAAGATCCTAAGAGTCATATATGATATGATTGATGTTTTCTACCTAATTAGTTTGATCTTGAGCGGTGCGCCATAGCGTACTTGAGATCAAATTAAAGATGGATCTTAGTCCTAAGAGTCATATACGATATGATTGATGTTTTTCTACCTAATTAGTTTAATCTTGAGCGGTGCGCCATAGCGTACTTGAGATTAAATTAAAGTTGGATCTTAGCCCATTAAATACATATTATGCTTATTAGCATTGGAAGGTGTATGATTTAGTGGGAGTATTTGTAAAATACATTATTTGCTCTTAAATGATAAATGTGTTGATATTGATATGTGTTCATATAATTTGTATATTTTGTTGTAGAAATAGCATTACATAATGATAATTGCGATTCGTCCTTATGAAGGACAAAGTTCGAAAGGAACGATACATATAATTCTGATTGGATCAGAAGCCTAAAGAATGGTTCTTGGGTAAATGTGTACGTTCTTGACGAATCCGTTCCTACTGAACCCATTGCAAATGTTGCAAAGGGCAAATAAGGAAGCAACATTAGAAACATATTGATGATTCTGACAATATTGCTTGCCTTGTAATTGCCATTATGTTTAAAGGCTCTTGTGAAGAACCTTGAGTACATGATAACTATTCTTCTGTTCTAGCATAACGCAAAAGGGGAAATGTTCCAAGTGCATGCTAGGCAAAAGATATATGTTGTGGTGAAGGCTCTTAATTCATGAGATGAAAGAAGGAGCAATCCGCAAATTGTGTTAATGGTTGACACAAGAAAAGGGTTCATAAAGGAAGGAAAAGAAGGTAAAGCAAAAGTTGCTAAACCTAGGACAAATGTTGTCAAAGCCGAAGAGGCTAAACCCAAAGTGTCTCAAAAGGATGCATTTTACTATCATTGCAATAAGATTGTAATTGGAAGCAAAGTTGCAAGGCCAATTAGGAAGGCCTAAAAGGTGAAGAAGGGCAATATGATTGCTACTACTTCAAGTATCTATATGATAGATATTTTCCTTTCGACTTCTTGTTCTTGGGTATTTGATACCGGATTTGATCCCACATTTGTTTAAATGTGAAAAGGAACAAAGAATAGAAAGCTACTCAAATAAGGTAAATTAAACCTAAGCATGGGAATGGAGCAAGAGTTGCAACATTAGCCATAAGGGACTTATGAAGTCACTTTGCCTTGTGAAGTAGTACTTGTTTTGAACAAGTATGACTACGTTCCGGATTTGAGTAGGAGTATTATTTATGTTTCTTAAATGGATGACGAAGGATATAATTTTCTTATTTTCAATAAGAAGTTTTATATTTATTTAATAATATGCCTTATTGTAATGCATATGTCATTAAATAGTCTTCATATCCTTGAAAATGAGAAACAAAATAACATTGAAGATATCTATAATATAAATGGGAAATCTAAACCGAACAATATGAACAACGCGTTCATATGGCATTGCCGGCTTGGTCAAATAAATAAGAAACATATATCTAAATTCCATTAACATGGACTTTTAGACTCATATGACCATGAATCATTTGAGGATTTTGAATCTTATTTATTGGGATTATCGACCAAACCACCCTACACTAAAGTAGTGGGAGGGCTAGTGACTTATTAGTCATTATACATAAGATGTATGTGAACTATTAAGCAGCATTGCTAGGAGAGGATTTTGGCATTTCATCATATTTCACTAAAGACTTATCTAGATATGATTATGTCTATCTGATGAAGTCTAAAGGTGAGTCGTTTGAGATGTTTCGAACATTTCAAGATGAAGTGCAAAAGAACTTGGCAAAACTATTAAGTACTTCGATTGGATCGAGGTAATGAATATTTGAGCCATGAGTTTGACAATCATCTCAAAACTATGAAATCGTTTCAAAATTGACTCCAACCGGAACACCACATTGTATGGTGTGTCTGAAAGGAGGAATTGAACCTTGTAGGACATGGTTCGTTCGATGATGTGTCAATTAGACTTTCCTATTTCCTATTTCCTTTTGAGGATATACTTTAGAAATAATGCGGTTACACTGAATCGAGTCCCTACTAAATCCGTTCCTAAGGCCCCACATGAAATGTGGCATGGAAGAAAAATTAGTTTGACTTTCATGAAGATTTGGGGTTGCGAATCTTATGTAAAGAGACTTGTCTCTTATAAGTTAGCACCAAATCTGACAAGGTTATTTTCGGATATTGATTTTACAATCACAAAGAGAACAAAATGTTTGTTGCTCTACACGATTTGTTTCTTGAGAAATAGTTTCTCGATAAAGAATCTAGTGGGAGTAAAATTAATCTTGAAAGAAGTTCAAGAACCCGAAAATAATATGGAACCAAAAGTAGAGACAGAACCAAGTTCACAAAGGAGTTGTGAAACCGGTTCAAGATGCACAAGTCCATCGTAGATTGGATAGGTTACGATCCGAACTCAAGAAATAGTGATTTCTCGTTGCGGAAAGTGATGAAGTGGAAGTCATTGAGAATGACGATCCTACTTGCTATCAAGAAGCGATGTCCTCTCCTAATTTGGATAAATGGTTAGGAACCATGGAATCCAAATTACAATCCATGTTTAACAATCAAGTTTGGAACTTGATTGGGCTACCTAAAAGTGTAAAAACTAAAGGGTGCAAGTAGGTCTTCAAAGACCAACATGGATGTGAAGGTGTATACTTTTATGACAAAGGATTGTAGCAAAAGGACTTAGGTTAATTCATAGTATTGACTATGTTGAAACCTTTTCCGCCAGTTACAATGTCGATGTCTGTTAGAATTTCAATTGCCATGATCGCATATTGTGACTATGTGATATGACAAATGGATGACAAACGACTTTCTTTAAATGGAAAAATTATTAAGGATGTGTAATGTACATAACCCGAATAGTTTGTCGATCCAAGAAACTCTAATAGAGAATGCATGTTGCAAAAATCCATGAGATGGGTTGAAGCAAGCTTAAAGGAATTGGAATCTTCGTTTTGATGAATTGGTCAAAGAGTTTGATTTTATCAAGTACGAAGATGAATCTTGTGTATGCATGAAATTCAGTGGGAGCATGGTATTATTTCTATTGTTTATTACAATGATATCTTACTCATTGGAAAAACAAGTTCCGACACTTAAGACTGTTAAGTCTTGGTCAAGGAAAGGTTTCTCAATGAAAGATATGGGTGAAGCCGATTACATCCTTGGCATCAAGATCTATAAAGATGGATCTAGAAGGATAAATTGGTTTGAGTCAAAGTGTTCACATTGACAAGATTCTTAGAAGGGTCTAAGAAGAGTAGCTTGTCAATGGGTCATGGTATTTCTCTTAGCAATTTTCATTGTCTTATGACAAGTGATGAGCAAAAGGGAATGAATGAAGTTCCATATGCTGCGGCACTTGGATCTGTCATGTATGCCATGATTTGTACTAGACTCGACGTCTCGTATGCTATAAGCATGATGAGTCGATACCAATCTGATCCTGTTGAGAACCAATGGATGGCAGTCAAGATGATCCTAAGTACTTAAGAAGAACTAAGGATACGTTCTTGGGATTTGAAAGATTGGAAGTTAATCTTGTTGTAAGGGTTACAAAGATGCTAGCTTCCAAACTGACAAAGTTATTTTAAAATCGCAATTAGAATTTGTGTTTGTGCTTATTAGAGGTGCAGTTTTGATTGGAAGAGTTCCAAGCAGAAATTGTAGCCGATTCTACTACTAAGGCCATATTTTAGCAACATATGATGTAGCTGAAAGAGGCAGTTTGGATCAAAAGTTCATTTAGTATTTTGGAAATACTTCAAGTGTTTTTCCAAGTATCACTAATCGGTGAAACTTTTGTTATGACAATAGTGGTGCCACTTGTGCAAACAATGGAACCAAGGTCACAACAGTGATCCAAACACTCACTTAGACGTTCTTCGAGGAATTCATAAAGAATGAGAAGACGTTAAAATATACAAAGTATCGCCCGATGATGACATAAAGGGATTCACTTACAAAGACACTCGCATAGGCAGAAGCATGATGGGCATGTTAGATCCATGAGTATTCAATACATAAATGGAGCCTAGTGCAAGTGGGAGACTGTTGGTGTAATGCCCTAGGCTTTAGTTATGTTTAACTGAAAACCGTTATGTATCATCTTTATCGTTTATGTTTATTATTTGATTGTTATATAGTTTGCATATTTATTATAATAATCACTGTCCCTAATTATTAAGAGAATAATTAGTATAATTGTCAATGGATAATCATGTGATGATTATATGCATAAGAGATGCACATTGAAATTATGGGTACTTGTTAGAGAACAAGTGACTGGACATGACCCGCATGAGATTTATGTAATGGTCAAATGTCATACTTAAATCTCATACGGTTACTTCATTTATTTCCTAGACCTGAGACTATCATAACCTTACATATGATGAAAGCCATGTTTGATTTTAGTCAAACGATATCTTAACACGATATCCATAAAGGCTATCATTGGCATGATCGGATTCATGATGGGAAGGATGATAAGTCAAGAAGGAGTTTGTCCCTCGGAAGAGAGATGTTATGCTTGGGCCCTCGATGAGTGATAATGATGAAAGTGTATGGCCGTACCCCAATATGATTGGAATTATCATTATACTCAAGAATCGAGAAAGCATTGAACAATAACAAGTTGACAAGGACCATGACTTGTGTTCAATATAACATCGTGAGACAAAAAGGATAAATGGAAGTACACCGTTGGAAACGTGAACTCTTACGTTACATCATTTGGGTAGACATAATGGCTTGCTAGAGTCCGCTTATGTCTTATGAGGTTCGATATGATCGAACTCATTGCCAACATGATGTAATCCTATTGGGTCACACACAACTAGAATGAATTGGTTAAACCGGAGGAAGAATGATTGAGAGGCACAGAAACTGGCTACTTATGTCACGCGACATATCAAGCCAATGGCTTGATATACCGCGCGACATAATAGGCCAATACGCGTCTTTGACAGCCTGTCTCTCCTAATTCGATTAGAAGAGGTATTTACACTATTGTAGTATAAATACAAGGGTACTGTCAAACCTAAAAGCCTAGCCGAAATTTTAAAGCAAAATTCACAATCAAATTCTCTCAATATTCTTCAAGGTTTAGATCTAGCAATCAACAAGAAATTGTTCTTGGATTCATTCAAAGGTGTGGATACCAAAAGAGGGTCTTCGCTCGTTCATCGATCAAGGCCTAGAGTTCAAGCAAGTTGAAGAACGAAGTTTGTGATTCGATATCACACAATCAAATCGTTCGATAGCTCAAGACCGGAAAGCGTTTCAAGGTTGGTTTAATACTATCTCATAGATATTCAAATTAATTGTATAGAACGGATCCTAGGGCTTCTTGGGTTTTATGTTTTTAATGCTTAATTCCGCTGCGCATGGACCCGTAAAACCCAACACTGATGAGGTTGAAACACGTGAGGAGCCGATACAAAATGATAACTACCTTGAGAGAGATGCTTTTGGTTTTGAAACACATTGGGAAGAGGAAAGGGAAGTGGAACCGGAAGTGGAAGCAGAAGTGGAAGTGGAAGGGGAAGCGGAAGAGGTAGAGGAACGTGAAAACGATGATGATTCAGATTATGAAAGTCATATCCTTGCAGTAAGTTCTGATGCTGATTCTGGATATGAAGATTGTTCGAGTGCAACTGATAACGAGAATGAGGGTGATGATGGGGAAGGTGGTGATGTAGGAGCACAGATGATTACTTTTCAAGGTGAACCGCAAAATCAAATGTATGGGAGAGGAGACTATCAATTTTACCGTGATATTGGTGAAGGATCAGAGAATTATGATAATACTGAATACAAGTTTTCCGAATGGAATGCGGAGAAGGATGCAATCGCTAAAGGTATTCGCTTCTCGAGGACAAGATTGATGTGCGCACTGGATAAAGAAGTACCATATTAAGAAGAATCCGAGGTTCAAGGTGAGAAAGAGCACACCGCAAAAGTGGACTATCGAGTGTTTGGTGAAACAGGTTCCCCGCAATTTCTATGTCAATGTGAGTCCGAAGAAGGGTGGAGTACCGGGAAGTAACTAAGTACAAGGGTCCACATTCTTGCTTGGCTTCGGATGTTAGCGGCAATCATCCTAATTTAGATGCTAAGTTTATAGGACGAGAAGTTTTTGATCTTGTCAAGGCCGATCCAGTACAAGATTAAGCTTATCATGATAAATATAAAATCAGATCACGGTAAGGATGTTTCATATCGGAAGGCATGGTGTGGTAAACAAAAAGCCATCGCTCAAGCATATGGGGACCGGGTAGAATCTTATAGAAAGTTGCCACGTTTGTTAGCAGCTATTCAAAAGTGGAACCCTTCAACCATTGTGGAGTTTTCTAATCGTCCTGAAGCTGGTCCTCCAGGTTCGTTTGACCGTGTGTTCTGGGCATTTGGCCCTTGTTTGGAAGCATTCTCTCATTGCCGTCCTGTCATTTCTGTTGATGGCACATTCTTGCATGGAAGATATAAAGGGGTAATACTTATTGCTATGGGTGTCGATGCGAATGATAGTTTACTTCCACTTGCTTTTGCTCTTGTTGAAAAAGAAGACCATGAAAATTGGTCTTGGTTCTTACATCTTCTTTGCGTACATGTTATTAGGGCTCGTGAAGTTTGTTTGATATCCGATCGCCACAATGGGATCCTTGCGACTATTGGAGAAAATGGTTGGCCACGAACCTGTTGTGCACATGTGAGGTGGTGCATGTTGCATTTACGAGCTAATTTCCTTTACACTCATAAGGGGTTGGCTTAAAAGATCTTTTTTGGCGTGCTGTTAGCGCCACCCAGACCGAAAGATGAAAAATTACTTGGCTCAGATTCGTATAATCAATCGCGAGGCAGTTAAATGGTTTGAGTTGTTGGATGCTAAAAAGTGGTCAATGGCGCATGATGGTGGATATAGGTATGGCATTAAGACTACCAATTTGTCTGAGGTTTTTAATGGTGTGATGAAAGGAGCACGAGGGATGCCTATTTCGGGTATTGTTGAGATGGCCTTCTATAGGTGTGTGGAATACTTTCAAAATAGACTCTCGATATCAATAAGGGCTTTAGGGGGTATCTGGTAACCCCAATATAAATGCTAGACTGCTATTCAGCCAAAGGGTCCAACAAAAATATGATTTCAACTTGAAGAAGGCCGGCTATCATAGTGTTAGGAGGTTTAACAATACTCCAGTAGGTGTTTATCAAGTTACAACTGGGCGACGCGGTGAAAGGGGTGGAAGGATTCAAGTGGTGGAATTGGGTCCTCGAGCATGCACTTGTGGTAAATGGGTGCAATATCATTACCCTTGTTCGCATGCTCTTGCCTGCTTCAAAGCCCAACATATTGATGGTTTGAATTTTGTTGATCCCTTTTACAGTCTTGAGGCGTACCACAATACATGGAGGGGCACTTTTAATCCGATCCATGACGAGGCTTACTGGAATGTAGATCATCTTGTCCCAAGTTTTTATCCTAACCCAATGCACCGGCGTGATAAGAAGCAAGGAAGACCTAAATCAAGGCGGATTAGAAATAGGATGGATTGGCAGGTGGAGAAAAGGAAGTTTCGTTGCGGGATATGCAAGGGAGAAGGTCACACTAAAAGAAGATGTCCAACTCTTAGGATGGAGGATTAAATGTTATTTTCTAGTACTTGTAATATGTTTTGTTTAACTATTTGTAATATATTTAAGTATTCGTAGATGTTATTTGAACTTTGAACTTGTAATATATTTAAGTATTCGTAGATGTTATTTGAACTTTGAACTTGTAATATATTTAACTATTTGTGACTGTTATTTTATTAAGTGTTTGAAAAAATGATGACATAATATTCGCTTTTACTCGATAAAAATTACAAAATTCAGTGACCACATCCCGGTCACATAGAAAAATATTACATAAACATAAATAAATAAATTCAGGGTGACCACATCCCGGTCACATAGGAAAATATTACATAAACATAAATAAATAAATTCAAAGTGACCACATCCTGGTCACATAGGAAAATATTACATAAATAAATAAATTCAGTGACCACATCCCGGTCACATAGAAAAATATTACATAAATAAATAAATTCAGTGACCACATCCCGGTCACATAGAAAAACATTACATAAATTCAAGTACATATTAAATCCGACAGAAATTCAAATAATACATGTCCAAAGATGAAATTAACAATCCTTAGGGAAGACCTTAGAAACATTGGAAGAAACAATGTTAAGTAGTTTTTTTGAGCGTGATATGGCCCAAACAACAAACTCTAATAGATCAACAAAACAAAACATTTAGAACAAAATGTTAAGGATATATTTAGGGAGTGTAATGTTAAGAAAAATATTTCATACCCGAGTAAGTATCGTAACAGACCTTCACCTATGTCACTTCCGCCCTCGCCTTGCTTCAACACTTTGTCACCTAAGTAAGCTTCAATACGTCGGGTCGGATCCTTCAAAATCACGTGAAAACTTCCACTCTCGCTTGTGTGAACTTCTTGACCACAACCACAACCTAATACAACAAAAATATAATGATCAATTATTTATAAATTTCAACCTTAACTATAATTAAAATAAAATAATATACCCGTTCCACCCTCTCATATTTTTACAGCTTCTCCTTGATC
Organism: Adenophora triphylla var. japonica; assembly: GCA_022495995.1. NCBI lineage: Eukaryota > Viridiplantae > Streptophyta > Magnoliopsida > Asterales > Campanulaceae > Adenophora > Adenophora triphylla. Next base: position 926,621 of record JAFEMH010000182.1, read on the forward strand.
ATTCTCAAGGGATAATAAGTACCCTCTCAAGTAGCTTAGATAGTCCATAGCAGCAAGCCAAGCTTTGCCCTGAAAATAATCATCTTCCTCCGGCTCGTCAAGTTTTTTACGTATGACCTCTTGGGTCGACTGAGCGGGAGGTCCCTGAGATACATGAGCTTTTCCGGTCCGATGCCGACGCATGGCTAACTGTGCTTCACCAGCGGGACCAGGTATGATATGACGGGGTGGAGATTCTCTCTCTCGTTCGATTTGAGGCGGTGGAGAATCAAACTGATTTAAAAGTTGAGAGAGACTAGCGGGGTTACCGGGAAGTGGTTCTCGTCCAAGATACCAGCGGGGTTGATTTGGATCCATTTTGATATATTTTGATCTTGGGTTGAGAGAGATGGATGAGAGATTGAGAAATGGATGAATTCGTTTTTGAGGTCACCGGGCCTTTTAAAGGGTAAGTATTCTGAAAACGGTATTCGTAGTACCGTTTTTGATAGTTCTGACAAAAAAGGTATTCGTAGTGCCGTTTTTTACAGTTCTGACAAAAACGCCATTCGTAGTGCCGTTTTTGACAGTTCTTACAAAAACGGTATTGGTAGTCCCGTTTTTCAAAGTTCTGATAAATATATCTTTTTTGGACTGATGTGACAAATTTACTCTAACTCATACGAAACTGGTACCAATCATTTTATAACTTACCAACTAATACGAAAAAATAAGAAATTGAAGAGAGTCATAATAACTTACCAATTAATTCGAAAAATAACTTACCAATTAATTCGAAAAAATAAGAAAATATTTATTGACCACATCCCGGTCAAATAGGAAATCCGTCGTGGGATATGCATCTGGGGGTGTAATTGTTAGGAGGATTACGTGGCCTATCACTTCTCCTAGGTAGAAGGCGAGATAATACACGACCTACTCGTGATGTGCTAGCTGGACGAGATGATGATGGTACCTGAGTAGGGTCTGTGTGACCAAAAGGTGTAGCCTCCGGAAACGACATTGGAGGTAGCTGAGGAGTATAATCCATTTGAAGGCTTCGCCTTCCACTCTGACTCTGAGAACCATACGATGTGAACCCCATCCCTAGAGGTGGACGAGATGATGATGGAGCATAGTCAACGCTTCTTCTTCGACTTCCACTCTCACTCCCCGAAGTATATGATGCAAAACCTAAATTTGGAGGGGGAGTTGGAGTATAATCCATCTGTGTATCAGAGAATCCATAGTTTCCTGCCTGGGAGAAAGCGTCATTCGCTGCCTCCTCACTCGCGTCCTCCTCATTCTGTTCCTCCTCATTCCCTTCCTCCTCATTCCCTTCCTCCCCATTGCCCCCCTCATTCGCTGCCTCCTCAAAATGTACCTCTGGATCATCCTGCACATGATAAATTATAATTCAGTAAAAAAGACCCTTCTCGTTAAATATTTAACGAGATCCACGAAAAAATAAACATATTACCTCGGATCGCCCCGCACATGTTGACCACGTCTACGAACCCGATTTCGTCTCTGTGGCACCCCTACAACACGATCTATCCGGTGGTGGGGGAGTTTGGAGGGCATCCAACTGCTCACTGCCTAATAGACGATAACGATTGTCTGATGACATCACGGGTAACATATAGGTGTTGTGAGCGTAAGGCGTATCCCTCAACCTCAAGTATGGCATTCTCGTTGGATATGTACGCGCGCTGAAGGTTTTGAATCTGTTGAAAATAATAAAGAAGGAATAAATAATAACGATAAGATAAAATGGTAAAAAAAAAAATGAACTAAAGTAAATATGTACTATTTAACTTACCAAACCCTCATAACGACTAGCATGCGCCCTGTACCCCTCGTCCTCCACATCATTTGGATTCTGGATCAATAACCGTGTGATTCGAGAGTACCATAACATATAGGGATGTGCTAAATCTACATCCTCGATACCGTATTGCCCATCCACCACCAAATTAGCCCGTTGATTCCACATTCCTATGTAAGATATGTGGAAATTGAGCCAATTAACTACATTCGACCTCGTCGGTCAAGTCCATGCAGTAATCACTCGTGTCATGTGGGTCGTGGATACCCCGTAACATCCCGAATCGCCTCATTACTCGATCAGAAGGTGCCACTCAACCCTATCAAAGCAAATGAGGGGCACCTTCGCTCTCATATATCTTTGTCCCTGGAAGCAATATCTTTGGACCACACAGACTAAAGTACGGCCGCCACTCAACCCGATCCTCGATCAAATACGCTAGGCGATCTCGATATCCACGCAAGTTGTGGCCGGTAAGATGCGTATGTGATAAGGGACCTTGCCGCTACATATGGAGCAATTTCACATACAAATTAATGTGTAATAATCAAAATCAAGTACATAAAATATTATGTGATTTTAAAATGAATTTATTTTAAAATACCCGCAACCATACGGCAGTAATGCATCCGAAGAATGACATCTCCACGTGTCCTTAAGGGTCGTAGACACAACAACCGTTCCCAAGCCCAAAGCTAAAAAAACATAAAGAAAAATATTTAGTGTCACGTACAAAACATATTTTCTTCAATAGAATAATATAAGCAAATATAATTGACATACCCGCACAATTGTTAAGAATCCACCACAACATTTCGCATCGGGCTTTGTCGCCACACACAACTCCCGATATAAAAACGCTAACGTAGCACTACCCCAACCGTAGTTCCCAATCGCGTCAACGTTCCTAAGCGAGAGGAGGTACATCGGTTTCACCAAGATATTACTCGTGTCAGGCATCAATAATGACCCTATGGATATCAAAATATAGGCCCGAGTATACCGATTAATCAATTCGGCATGCGCATTTGCGGGAAGATCCTCCCACCGAGTCGGTTGGTCTATAATCCACTTAATAGACAATCTACCACCCTTCAAGTCTCGATTCAAGTGGTCGAATCCCAAGTAACTCCGACATAATTGGCACCATTCCAACCTATGCATATTGGTTCGGCTATGAATCACGAGGCTCCCGTCTATAGGAAGGCCACATAAAAAGCCAACATCACGAAGGGTGATGGTCATCTCCCCAATGGCAATGGAATGTGTGCGTCTGGACGCCGTCTCTCAACTAAAGCCGCTATCAAATGCCGGTCATATTTGAAATGACCTAACTTATAAAACACCGTAGAATCCTACTTCTAAAAGTTTGCTCTGTATCCTAACATCCAAGTTTGTAGGAAGTTCGGACCGCGCCTAAATCTAATAGTCTCAACTTCTGTCTAGCCCAAATAAAATTTGAACGGTGTTTATCTTGTAATCTTAATACGGAGGGGTCTAGCGGCCCTGGATCAACAAATGCTTGGGTTTGGTCCATCTGAAACAAACAACAAAACTATTAAACTAAAAATTCGGTGAAAAAAGGTGGCCGTTAAATATTTAAGCGAAAAGGACAATTTTCGACGGTTTAGTTAAGTTTTTAACGAAGATGGCATTTTTTTGATAAAAAGACACAACCTAATTATTAAACTATAATTCAGTAAAAAGCCCATTCTCGTTAAATATTTAAGCTGAACAACGAAAAACTCGTTAAATTTTTGACAATACGCTTAAGTTTCTGACATAAACTTTAACATTTTCGTTAAATTTCTAACAAAATTCGAATAAATTAAAAATCAAGTTTAATTAAATCTTAATAAATAACCTAACATGTATGTAGGAAACTCAACAAAAATTAACACAAATTATAGAAATAAATATAATTAAAACGCAAATTATAGAAATAAAAATCAACAAAATACTAACCTTATATTTTAAAAACGTGAGTATGAATAACGTTTTTAGGATTTTGAATGTTATTCTTGGTTGGCTTGATGAGATCTTGGTTGGTGTCAATGGCTATGGCTGAGAGATAGAGAGAAGATGAGAGAAGAGAAGAGAAGATGGGAATGAAGGGATGAAGGGAAGGGAAGGGGATACACGCATGGGATTCTTTAAAGCGAAGTCGGCACTACCAATACCGACTTCACCCCACTTTTCCAGAAAACGGCATTGGTAATGCCGACTTCACTGTAACCCTAAATGAAGTCGGTATTATCAATGCCGACTTTACTTAAAATTAAAAACTTCGTAATTAAGGCAATTTAACCTCCCATTTAATCCTCCCAATTAATCCTCCTCCAACGGTGACTTTTGGTGACCAAAATCGGCATTGGTAGTGCCGACTTTAAGCCAAAAACGGTACTACCAATGCCGATTTCTCAAAATGTGGTCATTTTGGTACATAAATTTTCCCTTGAGTCATTTAGGTAAATATGGATTTAAAATGGAATATTTTAAAAAAAAAATCATCATTCATACATGATAATAATAATTATTATTATTATTTTACTAATCATAAATATGTATATATATATATATATATATATATATATATATATATATATATATATATATATATATATATATATTCACATCTCGATTAATGTCTCATTATTGTCTGTAAAAAAATATATTTTAAATTGTACGATATATTGTATATTTTTAATTTCAAGGTTAATATTTATTCATTGTTCACCTCCTTTTATGCTATGACTATTAATAAAATTCAAAGGTTAATATTTATTCATTTTTTTCCTCCTTATGAATCGATACTATATTATTTGTCGTTTTCGATTATATTTCACATTAAATAAAGTTCACTATATCGATGGTCCGAATATATTGATATGTAATGATGATCTTCCTTCCTCTTTCGACAGTTGCGACGACAATGTTGTCTTTTAAACCTGTGTTTCACATTTTATAAAAAAATTCTCTCATTTAGTCATTTCATTTAATTTCCGTCTTCTTATGGATCAATAACTCCCCGTGCATCGCAGGAATATAACACTAGATTTATTTTAGTGACATTCAATCTGATATTTGTATTGAGAATATAATTTTCAAATAAATGTTTTACAATATATACGAACATCTTTATTTCCTTTCGTATTTATTTCGATTTCGATAAGTTATTCGTTAGTAACTGCCCGTGCATCGCACGAGAGTCAAACTAGTAGATACTAAAATGAATCTGTAACTTCTGAAATTTCCCAATTCTTCCAATGAACAGTTTGCACCTGACAATCCCGCCCAGCAAGTCTGTGGGCCTATTGGCGGGCTGGACATTGGAAATACGGTTTGATATCCGTAACGGACCAAAAGCCCAAACGACCTGGTCCAAAAGTCCAATTTTAATTTGGGAATTTGACTCGTAAGTTCATTTTTGTACAAATTACTTTCCCTCAATTTACTTATTAAATTAAACTAGATTGACTCCCGTGCGATGCACGGGGCCTTACTATATATTCAAAAAACAAAAATTAAAAATTGAACTAAAATAAACCAAGAACTCAATTTGTTTATAAATTATGGAATACTTTCTTAAAGACTACATTGTCAGTACAAAAAAATTAGAAAACAATGAAATAGAAATAAAACAAAAATTATAAGGATTATGCATTTCTCTATATACAATTCTGTAGTATTTTATGATTTAAAAAATTTAAATAAAGCACACGAACATGTTTCTGAAATACGAAAGAAGTTATTTTTATAATTACTGAAAATAATATTATTATCTTTATCATTTATAATAACTTTTATTTTATTTGTATTCTTTTTCATCTCATTTGTAAAAAGAAAAAAATTCATCATTTATAAATATAAATTTGTTAATTATCATTTACTAATTTTTCACTTTATTTTTAGTGAAAAATAATTGAAATTATTTATTATTTGAAATTATTTAGTAAATGAAATTATTTGAAATTATTTATTATATAAAAAATAATCCTAAGTCAAGGCCTAAGCCATGGCCGGGCAATGGCAAAACCAGCCAATATCAATGCATGATCCCCTTGGCTTAAGCCTCATTATATAACTAAGATATGCCTAAAACTTTTGTATTTTTCCATGTGTGGGATAAAACCAAGGCCAAGGCCACGGGCCAAGGCCAAGGGCAAGGGACACGGGCAATTAGGGCCTAGGGCCAAGGCCAAGGCCAAGCATGATTTCCCACATTGAAAAAAAAAAAGAATGCAAAATAGCCTTGGTATATAATGAGCCATTATATACCAAGGCAACCCATTTTCTTTTGATTATTTTTCCATGTGGGATAATTGATAAAGGCCAAGGGCCAAGGACAAGGCAAAGGCTGGCCGAGCCAAGGCCAAGGCCCACGACCAAGGCCTTTTTTTTTTCTTTTAAATTAGTAAAGGATAATTAAAGAATTTATATTTAAAAAAGAGAATTTCTTCCTTTGTCGAAATCATCGGGGGTACGGGCGAATACAAAGTCCAAAGGAAAAGAAAGGGCGAAGACGGTCCATGGCCAAGGGCCAAGGCGGCCAAAGGGCGAAGGCCGGCCAAGGGCGAAGGCCAGGCCACGGTCTAATGGGAGAAAACAATGGCTTTGAGTCAATATATACCGAATCTTGTTATTATATATAGATAGATTCCAACTCATCATCCTATACCCCATCACTTTTATTTTATTTTATATTCTTTTTCATTTCATTTGTACACATAAAAAAATTCATCTTTTTTAAATATAAATTTGTTAATTATCCTTTACTAATTTTTCAATTTCTTTTTAGTGGAAATTATTTGAAATTATTTATTATTTGAAATTAATTATTAATTATTATATGAAATTATTTGAAATTTTTTATTATATGAAAAATAATCCTAAGTCAAGGCCTAAGCCATGGCCGGCCAATGTCCAAGCCAGCCAATATCAATGCCTAATCACCTTCGCTTAAGCCTCATTATATAACCAAGAGAAGCCTAAAACTTTTGTATTTTTTCCATGTGAGATAAAACCAAGGCCAAGGCCAAGGGCAACGGCCAAGGCCAAGCATGATTTCCCACATTGAAATAAAAAGAATGCAAAATGGCCTTGATATATAATGAGCCATTATATACCTAGGCAACCCATTTTCTTTTGATTATTTTTCGATGTGGGATAACTCCCAAGGTCACATGGCCAAGGCCATGCCCGGCCAAGGGCGAGTCAAAGCAAGGCCACGGCCATCCAAGGCAAGGCCACGGCCGAGCCACGACCCAAGTCCAATTTCAAATTATTTTTTTTCAAATAAATAATATCTTAATATTTATATTTTTTATTCTGTATAAGTATATTTTTTTTGACACATAATAAAAATAAGTGGCAATATTTTTTGGATATATATATAAATTTATCATCATCCTATACCCCATCACTTTTATTTTATATTATATTCATTTTTTTAGTATATAATTATTATTATTATTAATATCATTTATAATTAAAATAATTACTTCAAACTTAAGTAATTTTCACTGAAAAGAAATTAAGAAAATAGGAAAGGATAATAAACAAAATTATATTTAAAATAGGGAATTATTTTTCTTTGTCCAAATCAAATGAAAGAAGTATCTCTTTAAAGAGAAAAAAATTATGATTTTAGGTGAAAAAATGAAATTAAAGAATAATAAATTAAAAAAATAGAATTTTTTTTATTATGATTTATAATTAAAAAAAATAATTCTGACTTCATAACTTTGCACTAAAAAAAAATTAAAAAATTAGCAAAGGATAATTAATAAATTAATATTTATACAAAAGATTTTTTTTTTCAAATCAAATAAAATAAGTCTCCTCTTAAAGAAAAAATAATTAACAAATTTGGATTTATCCGGATAAAGAGTTAACTAAAGGCCTTTTTTTTTTTTTTCAAATTAGTCCTTTTAACGAAAATTTTAACAATTGATTTATCCGTATCCGTCCCGAATATTTAAGGTCCATACCCGAATCCGACCTAAAATTACCCAAGCCGAGACCCGATTCAATTCGAGTCCAAGGGGGAGGGCATGGGCCATGACCAAGGCCATGGGCAAGGGCCACGGCCGGCCAAGTTGATGTTGCCATGGCATGCTTCAGCAATATATAGGGGAGGAGAACATTTTTTTTTTGGTTTCAAACCAATGTGGGATTAAACACCTTCAGCCCACGGCCAAGGCCAAGGCCGGCCAAGGCCGAGCCACGGCCAAGGCCAAGGCAGGCCAAGGCCGGCCAAGGCCAAGGCCTTTTGTCCCTTTTAATTTCAATTTCGCCATGCTATGAAAAGACGAAAATGCCCCTCAAAGCCCCTTTAATTACCAAAACCTTGTTATTATATACCTAGGCAACCCATTTTCTTTTGATTATTTTTCGATGTGGGATAACTCCCCCCAAGGTCACATGGCCAAGGCCATGCCTGGCCAAGGGCGAGTCAAAGCAAGGCCACGGCCATCCAAGGCAAGACCACGGCCGAGCCAAGGCCCAAGTCCAAGTCCAATTTCAAATTTTTTTTTTCAAATAAATAATATCTTAATATTTATATTTTTTATTCTGTATAAGTATAATTTTTTTGACACATAATAAAAATAAGTATATTTTTTCAAAAAAATAAGTATATTTTTTTTTGACACATAATAAAAATAAGTGGCAATATTTTTTGGATATATATATAAATTTATCATCCTATACCCCATCACTTTTATTTTATATTATATTCATTTTTTTAGTATATAATTATTATTATTATTGAAATATCATTTATAATTAAAATAATTACTTCAAACTTAAGTAATTTTCACTGAAAAGAAATTAAGAAAATAGAAAAGGATAATTAACAAAATTATATTTAAAATGGGGGATTATTTTTCTTTGTCCAAATCAAATGAAAGAAGTATCTCTTTAAAGAGAAAAAAATTATGAATTTAGGTGAAAAAATGAAATTAAAAAATAATAAATTAAAAAAATAGAATTTTTTTTATTATGATTTGTAATTAAAAAAAATAATTCTGACTTCATAACTTTGCACTAAAAAAAAATTAAAAAATTAGTAAAGGATAATTAATAAATTAATATTTATACAAAAGATTTTTTTTTTTCAAATCAAATAAAATAAGTCTCCATTTAAAGAAAAAATAATTAACAAATTTGGGTTTATCCGGATAAAGAATTAACTAAAGGCCTTTTTTTTTTTTCAAATTAGTCCTTTTAACAAAAATTTTAACAATTGATTTATCCGTATCCGACCCGAATATTTAAGGTCCATACCCGAATCCGACCCAAAATTACCCAAGCCGAGACCCAATTCAATTTGAGTCCGAGGGGGAGGGCATGGGCCATGACCAAGGCCATGGGCAAGGGCCACGGCCGGCCAAGTTGATGTTGCCATGGCATGCTTCAGCAATATATAGGGGAGGAGAACATTTTTTTTTTGGTTTCAAACCAATGTGGGATAAACACCTTCAAATTTCACTCGCCAAGGCCAAGGCAGCCAAGGCTTCGCCTGTGCCAAGGCCTTTTGTCCCTTTTAATTTCAATTTCGCCATGCTGTGAAAAGACGAAAATGCCCCTCAAAGCCCCTTTAATTACCAAAACCTTGTTATTATATTTTTATAGATGTGCCACAAGTTCTTATTTAATAATATATTATACTAAATGAAATATGCAGTAGTTCAAAATTATGATACAACATGATCAGTACTATCGTCTGCCACCACCGCCGCCGACGGTCTCCGAAAATTGGTCGCTAGTCGCTGAAAATCGGTTGTCGCCTGCCACCATGCAGTATTATAAATTTTCATGTAATGCAATATTTTACAAAATAATACAACATAAATGTATGATACAACATGAAAATGAACTTACGTGACATTATAATACTTTTTAGAACTTATGGGGCATTTTCCATTTAATTTTTGGGTAAATTGCACAATTGTGCCTATTAAGTTTCACAAGAATTACAATATGGTACAACATTCCATTTTGATAATTTTGTCTATTATGCTCACATTTTGTGACAATGAGGCACAAATTGGATGTATGCTAATTAAGTTGGACAGAAGCTAACAAATGAATGAAAAATTTAATGACCTTTAAAAATTACATTAATTACATTGATTACCCTTACATTCAAATATTTTTTTAAAAGGTTGTTAAGTTTTTGGTTCATTTTGTTAGATCCCGTACAACTTAATTAACGAACATTCAATTTTGCCTCATAATGCCATAAAATATGAACACAATAGACGAAAGAGTCGGTCTGCTGAGAAACGCGTTTCTCCGTCGCGTGTGGAGAAACGGGGCTATGTTTGTCGCGCGACATACTTAGCCAGTTTCTGGATATCCTTTTCAAAGCTTCTGGATATCCAGAAGCTTGAATATGGATATCCAGAAGCTTTGGAAAGGATATCCAGAAACCAAATATTTTTTCTGGATATCCTTTCCAAAGCTTCTGGATATCCAGAAGCTTGAATATGGATATCCAGAAGCTTTGGAAAGGACTATTTGGTTTCTGGATATCCTTTCCAAAGCTTCTGGATATCCATATTCAAGCTTCTGGATATCCAGAAGCTTTGGAAAGGATATCCAGTTGTTGTGGCTAAGTATGTCGCGCGACAAACTAAGCCCCGTTTCTCCATACGCGACGGAGAAACGCGTTTCTCCCCAGATTTTGTGTAGACAAAAAAGAGTACGAAATTGCCAAAAATGAAACATTAATATCCACATTGCAACTTTTTTATAAAATTTAAGTGGATCAATGTGCAATTTGGCCTTAATTTTCATTTAAAACTATTATTTCAGAAAAATGTTTTTAAAATAACAAAAATATTTTTTAAATAATGTTAAGCGTTGGTAGAGGATTCTTGTTATTTTTGTTTTGAGTAATGCTAGAAACACAAAATTTATTAAAGTTACAAAATGATATATTATTATTTTATTGATGCTTTTAATTAAAGTTTGGCTAGTTTATAATCAATTCAACCAAAAAATATTGTCACCTCATTTTATAATTAGCTTTTTGTAAAATATTTTTTTGTAGCGCTGAGAAATTTTCAAAATAGATTCACAAAATTTTGACCACTAACTAAACTAAACTAAGGTTACATTGACCACTAACTAAATTAAGGTTGAATTGACCACTAACTAAATTAAGGTTGCATTGATTGCACTATTAAGACACTATTTTAAATTTTTATAATATTTAATTGAACCTCAAAATTTATCCTCATAGTTATTTTTTTTTTCAAAAAAAAAATATCACTTCCACTAATAATACCGTAAATAATAATTTATTTTTTAAAACAACTAATAATATCTAAAATTTGATTATGATAATTATATTCCGATATTTTTATCAATTAAAATATTTATTACACAAATATAATTTTATTTTTGAGATGGAAAAAATATATAGAAAATATCATCCTTTTTTGATTTTTTTTTAATGTAAATTTCCTGAACGGAATAAAAGTGACGGGCTAGGCCCAACGAACGAAACCCAGTTATTCAGACGTATTGCCACCACATCCTTAGTGGTTCGGCCCAATTATTGCAATGCCCAGAAGCAGAGATCAGTCGACCTAGCTCATTATCCGACTTCCTTAGTCCCGACCTAGCTTTGTCCGACATACGATTCATATCTTATACGGATATTACCCGAATATACCATACAGTCAGGTCGACCTAAACCCAAGCAGGCGACCTCGATCTACAAGGCGTACGTCGACCTACGGAGCCATAATGTGCCTATAACTCTTTCCATAACATGATTCCTACAAATCAGAAGTTATTTATGAACACGATTACTCCCACGATCAGATCCGTGATTATAGGGATTTCATGCAATCCAACTACAATTATAACTCATATCAAAGCCTATAAATACTTCACAACTTCAACGGTTCAAAGGTAATTGCTATTTGTTATTCTGAATACATCTTGTTCATTATAATTTATCAGCTCTTAAACACCATACTTACTCTCACGCCCGAGGGTCTAAGTCGGAGACCATTCCGGCTAGTCGTGGGTTCTTTGTTTCAGGTCAAAAGCTAGGAGATCAGTCCTGATTGCTGGACGTAGGCTGATTCAACATGTTTCTTGCGGCATCAGTTTGGTTCCATTGCCGGGAAACGAAGCTTTTTTAACCTCGAAATCTAATCAAGCAGTAATATGGCTACAGACGGACACACCGCTACACCCTCCACTGAGAGCGAGCAAGAGAATGCCGGTAGGAATACGGACGCCGATGTCGAAAACCGTAACATCAATTTACCTCCTCCCCCATCTCGCCATGCTAGAAGGGCAACACGCTCTAATAGCGTTGCTGATGGAACTGGATTGTTGGATAATAGGAGGCAACAAAAGAGGCCTATGCCCGAGCCAGAAGCGGAGCCACAGCCAAAACGCCTACTGGTAGGTCGAACAGTTGCAGGCGACAATCCAGATCCCTCAACTAATCACCTCAGTAGAAGAGAAATCTTGTTGAAGCGGGCTAGGTTGCTCCAAGGTTTGTTGGATGTTCATGACGAGTAACTCGACCTGCCTGAATCTCCTAAGGATGATAGGAGATCGCGTCAACCTGCTCCATCTGTTACCTCCCATAGGCAACCTAATAGAAGTGTTAGACAGAATGGAGGTCCCCGGGCGTCTGCTGAACAGCCAAGAATTGAGATGCCTCCTCCCACTTTCATCAATGTAGATCCCAGTGACGACCTAAGAGATGGGCTCAACCAACGAAGAGAGCAAGAGGACGAGTCAGCCTTGAGAAGACAGCAGGTTGACGAAAGACATAGGCGAAGGTCGCCAGTAAGGTCAGTTAGGTCGCATTCCCACAGAGAGAGACGGGCTAGAGACGTGACTCCGCCTAGGAGTGAAAGGCAGAGGGCCTACTCTCGATGGGAACCTTAGCAGGACGAAAGACAGAGGTCCAATGACGTTTCCTATCAGAGGAACGACCAAGATGCTAGAGAGCTGCTGAATCTGAAATGAAGGTTGGAAAAAATGGAGGCCGACAGAAAGGAGGATGACGGAAAGGGCGAACGGAACTACAATACTCTTCGACCCTTGTCCAGAGAATTGCTCGAGCTAAGGCCTCCTGTGAGATTCAAGCTGCCTTCATTAGATAAATATTCAGGTGCGACCAACGCCCTAAACCACATGCAACATTTTGAGGCCACCATGTGTTAGGTCTCCTCAGAGGATGATGTGCTGTGCAAGGCACTAACCAGCACCTTCACAGGTGCAGCACTGACTTGGTTTTATGGTTTAGCATCGGGCTGCATTACCTCGTGTGAGTACATGAGGAGGAGATTTTTTTATCGTTTCTTGACAGCTGGGGCCAGAAAGAAGACGGTCACCGACTTGAACTGTTGAGTTTTATGGGTCCATGCGCAGCGGAATTAAGCATCTAATAACACAAAACCTAATCCCTAAGATCCGTTATATACGGTTAAATTGAATTCCTATGAGATAGGATTTACCAACCTTTATTGCTTTCCGTTCTTGAGCTATCGAACAATTATCAATGTGATTTTGAATCACAAACTTCGATCTTCAAAAACTTGAATCTTCATATTGCTTTGAACAATAGAACTCTAGGCCTTGATCGTCGTACGAGCGAAGACCCTCTAGTAGTATCCACACGTTAGAATGAACCAAGAACAGTTCTTGAGAATTGCTAGATTCTTAAACCTATGAAAGAATATTGAGAAACCTTTGTTGTGATTTTCTCTCTTGAAAATTCGGCTAGACAGATTAGGGTTACAGACCTCTTATTTATATTACTTTAATATAAGTATTTGTTTCCTAATCATATTAGAAAACTAGTCTGAAAACCGCATCTGGCAGGTTCTGTCGCGCGGCGACACAAGCCACTTGGCCAGTTTTGTCGCGCGCCAAGGTATGCCACATCAGGAACTCTCAATCATTCTTCCTTTGGTTTAACCAATTCATTCTAGTTATGTGTGACCTAATAGGATTATACTATGTTGGCAATGAGCTCGATCATATCGACCCTCATAAGACATAAGCGGACTCTAGCAAGCCATTATGTCTACCCAAATAATATAACGTAAGAGTTCACATTTCCAATGGTACACTTCCATTTCTCCCTTTGTCTCACGATGTTGTATTGAACACAAGTCATGGTCCTCGTCAACTTGTATTTGTTCAATGCTTTCTCGATCTTGAGTATAATGATAATCCAATCGCATTGGGGTGTGGCCACACACTCTCATCATTATCACTCATCGAGGGGCCCAAGCAAAACATCTCTCTTTCGAGGGACAAATTCCATCTTGACTTATCATCCTTCCCATCATGAATCCGATCATGCCAAAGATAGCCTTTATAAATATCGTGTTAAGATATCGTTTGACTAAAATCAAACATAACTTTCATCATATGTAAGGTCATGATAACCTCAGGTCTAGGGACTAAATGAAGTGACCATATGAGATTTAATTATGACATTTGACCATGACATAAATCTCATACGGGTCAAGTCCAGTCACTTGTTCTCTAACAAGTACCCATAAATTTAATGTGCATCTCTATGCATATAATCATCATATGATTATCCATTAACATTTATACTAATTATTCACTTAATAATTAGGGACGGAAATTATTACAATAAATATGCAAAATATATAATAATCAAATAATAAACTTAAACGATAAAGATGATACATAACGGTTTTAAGTTAAACATAACTAAAGCCTAGGGCATTACACCAACAGTCTCCCACTTGCACTAGGCTCCATCTATGTATCAAATACTCATGGACCTAACATGACCATCATGCTTCTGCCTGTGCGAGGGTCTTTGTAAGAGAATCCCTAATGTCATCATCGGTTGATACTTTGCATATCTTAACGTCTTCTCATTCTTTATGAATTTCTTGAAAAACGTCTAAGTATATGTTTGGATCGCTGTTGTGACCTTGGTTCCATTGTTTGCACAAATGGCACCATATTTATCACAACAAAGTTCCATCGATTAGTGATACTTATAACATTTCCAAAACACTAAATGAACTTTTGATCCAAACTGTCTCTTTTAGCTACATCATATGTTGCTAAAATTTGGCCTTAGTAGTAGAATCGGCTACAATTTTCTGTTTGGAATTCTTCCAATCAAAAAACTGCACCTTTAACAAGCATAAACACAAACTCTAATTGCGATTTTAAATTAACTTTGTCAGATTGGAAGCTAGCATCTATGTAACCCTTACAACAATATTATCTTCCAACCTTTCAAATCCCAAGAACGTATCCCTAGTTCTTTTTAAATACTTAAGGATCATCTTGACTGTCATCCAATGGTTCTCAACAGGATCAGATTAGTATCGACTCATCATGCTCAAAGCATATGAGACATCGGGTCTAGTATAAATCATGGCATACATGACAGATCCAAATGCCGAAGCATATGGAACTTCATTCATTTCCCTTTTGCTCATCAGTTGTTATAAGACAATGAGTGTTGCTAAGAGAAATACCATGACCCATTGACAAGTTACCTTTCTTCGACTCTTCTAAGAACCTTGTCAATGTGGATACTTTGACTCAAACCAATTTATCCTTTCTAGATCTATCTCTATAGATCTTGATGCCAAGGATGTAAGCGGCTTCACCCATATCTTTCATTGAAAAACCTTTCCTTGACCAAGACTTGACAGTCTTAAGTGTCGGAACTTCGTTTTTCCAATGAGTAAGATATCATTGTAATAAAATAATAGAAATAATACTACGCTCCCACTGAATTTCATGCATACACAAGATTCATCTTCATACTTGATGAACTCAAACTTTTTGACTGATTCATCAAAATGAAGATTCCATTTCCTTGAAGCTTGCTTCAACCCATCTCATGGATTTTTTCAACATGCATACTTTATTAGAATTTCTCGGATCGACAAAACTTCGAGTTGTTTACTATACACATCCTTAATAATCTTTCCATTTAAAGAAAGTCGTTTGACATCCATCTGTCATATCACATGGTCACAATATGTGATAGTGGCAATTGAAACTCTAATCGACTTTGGCATTGTAACTGGCGAAAAGGTTTCAACATAGTCAATACTATGAATTAACCTAAATCCCTTTGCTACAATCCTTAGTCATGAAAGTATACACATTCCCATCCATGTCAGTCTTCAAGACCTTCTTACACCTTATGGTTTTTACACCTTCGGGTGGATCAATCAAGTTCCAAACTTGATTATCAGCCATGGATTGTAATTCGGACTTCATGGCCTTTTGCCATTTTTCCGAATCAGGAGAGGACATCGTTTCTTGATAGCAAGTAGGATCGTCATTCTCAATGACTTCCACTTCATCACTTTCCATAACTAGAAATCAATATTTTTTGAGTTTGGATTGTAACCTATCCGATTTACGATGGACTTGTGCATCTTGAACCGGTTCCACAACTCCTTGTGAACTTGGTTCCGTCTCTACTCTTGGTTCCATATTATTTTCGGGTTCTTGAATTTCTTCAAGGATTAATTTTACTCCCACTAGATTCTTTATTGAGAAACCATTTCTCAAGAAACAAATCGTATAGAGCAACAAACATTTTGTTCTCTTTGCAGTTGTAAGATTAATTTCCGAAAATAACTTTGTCAGATGTGGTGCAAACTTATCAGAGACAAGTCTCTTCTTATAAGCTTTACAAACCCAAATCTTCATGAAAGACAAACTAAGTTTTCTTCCATACCACATCTCATGTGGGGCCTTAGGAACCGATTTAGTAGGGACTCGATTCAGTGTAACCGCATTATTTCTAATGCATATCCTCAAAAGGAAATATAAAATAGGAAAGTCTAATTGACACATCATCGAACGAATCATGTACTACAAGGTTCAATTCCTCCTCTCAGACACACCATTCATAGTGGTGTTCCGTGTGGAGTCAACTCTTGAAACAATTTCACAGTTTTAAGATGATTGTCAAACTCTTGGCTCAAATATTCACCACCTCGATCTAATCGAAGTACTTAATAGTTTTGCCAAGTTGTTTTGCACTTCATCTTGAAATTTTCGAAACATCTCAAACAATTCACCTTTGGACTTCATCAGATAGACATAGTCATATCTAGATAAGTCTTTAGTGAAATGTGATGAAATACCGAAGTCTTTCCCTAGCAATGCTACTTAATGGTCCACATACATCTTATGTATAATGACCAATAAGTCACTAGCCCTCCCACTACTCTTAGTGTAGGGTGGTTCGGTCAATAATCCCAATAAATAAGATCCACATTTCTCAAATGATTCATGGTCATATGAGTCTAAAAGTCCATGTTAATGGAGTTTAGATATATGTTTCTTATTTATTTGAACAAGCCGGCAATGCCACATGAACGCGTTGTTCATATTGTTCGGTTCAGAATTCCCATTTATATTTTAGATATCTTCAATATTATTTTGTTTCTTAACATCAAGGATATGAAGACCATTCAATGACATATGCAATACAATAAGGAATATTATTAAATAAATATAAAACTTCTTATCCTCAATAAGAAAATTATATCCTTCATCATCCATTTAAGAAACGGAAATAATACTCCTACTCAAATCCGGAAAGTAGTCATACTTGTTCAAAATAAGTACTACTCCACAAGGTAAAGTGACTTCATAAGTCCCTATGGCTAATGTAGCAACCCTTGCTCCATTCTTACGTATAGGTTTAATTTACCTTCCTTGAGTAGTTTTCTATTATTTGTTCCTTGCGCATTTAAACAAATGTGGGATCCAATCCAGTATTATATACCCAATAACAAGAAATCGAAAAGAAAATATCTATCATATAGATACTTGAAGTAGTAGCAATCATATTGCCCTTCTTCACCTTTTAGGCCTTCCTAATAAGCCTTGCAACTTTGCTTCCAATGACAATCTTATAGCAATGATAGCAAACTGCATCCTTTTGAGACACTTTGGGTTTAGCCTCTTCGAATTTGGCAACTTTGGCCCTCGGTTTAGCAACTTTTGCTTTACCTACTTTGTGTTTCCTTCATGAACCCCTTTCTTGTGTTAACCATTAACACACTTGCGGATTGCTCCTTTTGCATCTCATGCATTAAGAGCTTTCACCACAACATATATCTTTTGCCTAGCTTGCACTTGGAACATTTCCTTTGTGCGTTTTGCTAGAACAAAAGCAGTTTCCATGTGTTCAAGGTTCTTCATAAGAATCTTTAAACATGGTGGAAAGTATAAGGCAAGCAATACTATTAGAATCATCAACATGTTTCTAATGTTGCTCCTTATTTGCCCTTTGCAACATTTGCAGTGAATTCAGCAGGAACGGATTCGTCAAGAACGTACACATTTACATAAGAACCATTCTTTAGGCTTCTGATCCAATCAGAATTATTTGTATCGTTCCTTTCGAACTTTGTCCTTCATAAGGACGAATCGCAATTATCATTATGTAATGCTACTTCTACAACAAAATATACAAATTATATGAACACATATCAATACCAACACATTTATCATCTAGGAGCAAATAATGTATTTTACAAATAATCCCACTAAATCATACACCTTCCAATGCAAATAAGCATAATATGCATTTAATGGGCTAAGATCCAACTTTAATTTAATCTCAAGTACGCTATGGCGCACCGCTCAAGATTAAATTAATTAGGTAGAAAACATCAATCATATCGTATATGACTCTTAGATCTTTTATGAGATTTATTTAAGACATCATATGTCTAAGCATATTGTAATCTCATCTTATGTCTTGGGTCCAAAACCATTTTGATAACCCAATTAAGTTCATCCACTTTAAACGTATATGAACCACCATTTCCTCATCTTGCTCGCACAACGAATAGAATCAAAGCACCTTGCTATGGCAAGCCCACCAAAAACTATCCGAGTGGTCTCAAGTGTTTTAATCATGGATTGGCATAAAGAACTTAAAAGTTAGATGAAGGTTCTTTAAAGCAGATTATTAGCATATCAACAAAGATAATCACAATCGCGCACCAGGTAAGTTCTCAGGAAGATAGGTGAGCCACAAGGACTGCTTAAGTACCAAATCTTTCCTTCGACAGAACTCTCCTAGTCATGCACAATTACAATACCAATTTGAATGCAACATAATCAATACTTTGTATACTGACTTGTTTCTCATAAACAATCAGACTCATAAACTGACTTGTTTCTCATAAACAATCAGATTCCTCCAAATTTTGTGTAAACTGACTTGTTTCTCATAAACAATCAGAAAACCAAAATTTAACGTTTCAACTAAACATTTAACAAATTATTATTCAATGTTTCAACTAAACATCTAATAAAATTCTTAACACTTAAGAACATATAATTCATGTATCGCAACAATTAATAAAATCACATTTAAATTAATTAAGCATGCATAAACAATGAATTAATCTAGCATTGACCTATAAATTAATTTCCAGAAATTTATAGCATCCAGATTAAGACATAAACATATCAGATTGTAAACATTATCACAGATTAGCATGAAAATTCAACAAAACTGATATTGTCCAGATTGACAACATCTGTCGTAGGACGAGGACTTGCAGAAGACCTTTATGTCGCACGACCGGACGAAGCTACTGCACATGGCCAACTAATGTCGCACGACTTAGGTTGCCAGTTTGCAGATTTTTCAGATTCAATCAATTCCAATCATAAAGTAATTAAACCATATAAAACAACCTTTTAACAGATTTAATTCAACATAATCAGAATATAATTTTCACATTGTTTCACATAAACAATAAGATTCTACCACATACAAAACATGCAATAAGCATATAAATAATTTATATCTTAATTCTAGCATATTAATTCAAAATTAATCATACGAACGGGGCTCTGATACCACTGTTGAGTTTTATGGGTCCATGCGCATCGGAATTAAGCATCTAATAACACAAAACCCAAGCCCTAAGATCCGTTCTATACGATTAAATTGAATTCCTATGAGATAGGATTTACCAACCTTTATTGCTTTCCGTTCTTGAGCTATCGAACAATTATCAATGTGATTTTGAATCACAAACTTCGATCTTCAAAAACTTGAATCTTCATATTGCTTTGAACAATAGAACTCTAGGCCTTGATCGTCGTACGAGCGAAGACCCTCTAGTAGTATCCACACGTTAGAATGAACCAAGAACAGTTCTTGAGAATTGCTAGATTCTTAAACCTATGGAAGAATATTGAGAAACCTTTGTTGTGATTTTCTCTCTTGAAAATTCGGCTAGGCTGATTAGGGTTACAGACCTCATATTTATATTACCTTAATATAAGTATTTGTTTCCTAATCATATTAGGAATCTAGTCTGAAAACCGCATCCGCGGGTTCACATCGCGCGCGACACAAGCCACTTGGCCAGTTTTGTCGCGCGCCAATGTATGCCACATCAGGAACTCTCAATCATTCTTCCTTTGGTTTAACCAATTCATTCTAGTTCTGTGTGACCCAATAGGATTATATTATGTTGGCAATGAGCTTGATCATATCGACCCTCATAAGACATAAGCGGACTCTAGCAAGCCATTATGTCTACCCAAATAATATAACGTAAGAGTTCATGTTTCCAATGGTACACTTCTATTTCTCCATTTGTCTCACGATGTTGTATTGAACACAAGTCATGGTCCTCGTCAACTTGTATTTGTTCAATGCTTTCTCGATCTTGAGTATAATGATAATTCAATCGCATTGGGGTGTGGCCACACACTTTCATCATTATCACTCATCGAGGGGCCCAAGCAAAACATCTCTCTTTCGAGGGACAAATTCCATCTTGACTTATCATCCTTCCCATCATGAATCCGATCATGCCAAAGATAGCCTTTATAAATATCGTGTTAAGATATCGTTTGACTAAAATCAATCATAACTTTCATCATATGTAAGGTCATGATAACCTCAGGTCTAGGGACTAAATGAAGTGACCATATGAGATTTAATTATGACATTTGACCATGACATAAATCTCATACGGGTCAAGTCCAGTCACTTGTTCTCTAACAAGTACCCATAAATTTAATGTGCATCTCTATGCATATAATCATCATTTGATTATCCATTAACATTTATACTAATTATTCACTTAATAATTAGGGACGGAAATTATTACAATAAATATGTAAAATATATAATAATCAAATAATAAACTTAAACGATAAAGATGATACATAACGATTTTAAGTTAAACATAACTAAAGCCTGGGGCATTACACCAACAGGAACAACCTGACTCAGGGTAAAACGGAAAGCTCCATGAGTTACTACACCAGGTTTAAGGAGATTGTCGACCAAATAGAGGACCTAACAGACAGGGAAGTCATAAACTGCTTCAGGAATGAGGTGTCATCTCCTGATTTAGACTACGAGCTACACGTTAGGAGTGTGACTACCAGGCAGGAATTGTTTGAAAGGGCCTACTAAGTGGTCATGGCTGAAGAGAGGAAGGAAAAGACGAAAGAAATGGGCTCCAAGCAATCTGAGGCATGAGAGTCTAACAAAGGGGGTCAAACCAAGAATAATGAAAACAACAACAAGGGGAAAATAGAACAAGGGCGACTGAGAGAGTGCTTGAGACTTTCACCCCGTTGACTGTAAGTCGTACTGAAATCATGAATTTTGTCAAGCTGGGCCCACCTGCTCCGATGAACCCAGCAAATAAGTTCAGAAGGGACAGCATTAAGTATTGTGAGTTCTACAAAGATACGGGTCATACTACAGAGGAGTGCATGAGTCTGAAACGGATCATACAGAAATGGGTCGACAGTGGAAAGCTGGATAGGTTTGTGAAGGGAGCTCGACCTAACGGAGGCGAGCGAGCTACAGGGAGTATACCTAAACCAAGGCATCCTCGATTGAATTTGGGGGTAATCACCGAGCAAACGAGCAACACCGCCCTGAAACACAAATTTTTTTAGCTCGCCAAAGCTCCATACGTGCCACCTAGGATCTACATCAAGGAGGAGGTTATCAATTTCTATCCTGACGAGCTATCCACCAACATGGCGGCCAAGGAGCAAGTTCTAGTTATTCCGGGGTTAATAGATGGTTGTACGACGAGCAGAATATTGGTAGATACAGGGGCTTGCAAGGACATCCTCTACTACAGAATTTTCTTAGAGATGGGTCTGACAAAGGAAAGATTGTCGCCCTACGATGGTCGGCTTGAAAGCTTCACCAATCATAGGGTTGAAGCCAAGGGGCAGGTTGAGCTGGAGGTCGACATCGGACAACACCCTTTCAGGGTCGTGGCTAAGGAAACTTTCGTTGTTATAGATGTAATAAGTGATTATGCTGCTATCTTGGGGTATTCCTGGCCAGGTAGCACTAGGAATGGTGGCCTCAATCCCCCATCAGCGGGTTAAGTTTCCCACTTTGGCTGGAGTAGGCTGCATTCTGAGTACAGCTCGATCTTATCTTGATCATGTCCTTCGAACAAGAAGAGAGAGCTAGAGATTGAAACACCATAGGCAAGCTGGAAACTTTCAAGATCTGTCACCACAACATCAAGGCTATCTACAATCACCTGTGTTGATGAGGCGACCTATCACTCACATGACCATGTCATGATCGAGTCGACACGTCCCTCTCTAAACACTATGGTCGAAACAGATACAGTTATGGTCGACCAAGTCATCATAGGCGAGCTAAGCCTACAGATCGACCAAAACTCGGGGGCCACCACTGGGGAGATTGCAGCTGAATTGGACGACATGATTGTTGAGGAGGCTCCACACTTGGGAGCCGAGGAAAGACAAAGGGTTCGAGAAATTATCATCGAGATACTGCAGTTCAGAGATGGTCTGGGGCTAGAGCCCGTGGATGAGCTAGAGGAAGTAATAACCAATCCCTCCTACCCTGATCAAAAAATTAAAGTAGGAAGGCAAATGCATCTAAAGAGAAAGCATAAATAGTCGAGCTGCTGAAAGAAAGCACAGATCTCTTTGCTTGGCGAGTAGAAGATATGAGGGGGATCAAGGAAGAGGTCGCTGTTCATAGGCTGGAAGTTAATTCGACCGTCAAACCTAAGGAGCAGAGGATAAGAAGTTTTGCTCGTGATAAAGAAGAGGCAATAAAACTTGAGGTAAACAAACTTTTAAGTACAGGTATCATCAAGGAGGCTTCTCATACCACCTGGCTAGCAAATGTGGTGATGGTGAAAAAGGCCAATGACAAGTGGCTTATGTGTGTCGACTTCACTAATCTCAACCTAGCTTGCCCGAAGGATAGCTACCCTCTTCCACGAATTGACAAACTGGTAGATTCTATAGCTGGACAAACTACTCTGAGTTTCCTCGATGCATACTCGGGTTACTGTAGACACTCCATTCTGAACCAATAATTCATGATTAAACTACTCTTCGTCTCTCTTATATGTTTTGATGAAAGCATATCAGTTTCGTCATGTTTCGTTAATTTCTAACTAACCTCGTTAGTTTTGGACCTAACTGACTAACGGAATAACTGAAGAGGACAAAATAGTCATTTGACTAGTTATCTCGCGTGGGACATGCGTGTCTCGCGCGAGACAACCCCTCTGCAGGATGTGCAGAATCACTTTCCTTCTCTGTTTCAACCTCTTTTCTTGATAAATATCATCTAATCCGGGTCTCTACTTGTAAGTACCCCAATCTGGATCACCCTCTTCCGAACACACGGGAAACACCACAGACTCACACAAACGCAGTCTCGAAGACCTGTGACACTCAAAAACCTCAAAACCCCTAACCAAATCAAAGGAGGGACCTTTCTGGGACAAAAAGGGACAAAAGGACTTTTTAGGAATTTTTCAGAAATTAGAAAAGCAAACATGGTCCGTACGGACCTCTGTGCTGCAATGATTACTGAATCCCCTTAAAGTCCAAGATATTACCTCAAATCCCGAAAGTAATAATCACTCACCTACATGGTTGGTCCGTACGGACCTTATTGCATGCAAGGTTGGTCCGTACGGACCTCTTTGCTACCAGACACCATCATGGCTGAATCTTCTTAAAGTCCACATATTCCCTCAAATCGAGGAAAACCAAAATTCTGGATTACCTAGAAGGTCCGTACGGACCTTCTTGCACAAAATCTGGCACTATAAATAGAGGGCTCCCCCTCCTTCATTTGACACATCTCCCTCTTCTCTCCTCTCCCCCCAGCCTTCTGGCACCCCTCTAAGTCCTCTCGAGGCACTCCCGGCCCCTTTCGAATCCTTTCGAGGCCTTCTGAGCTCCCTTGGGGTGCTTCAAAGCCTCTCCGAGCGCTCCCGCGCTGCCCCGAGGCACTCTCGAGGTACTCTGAGGCCCCTCGTGGTACTCCGAGGCCTTGCCTGGTCTTTCCCGAGGCCTCCCGGCTCTTTTCGAGTCAAACCGGCGATCCCGGCCCACGCCGAACCTCTGCCCGAGTGATCCCTGCGATCCCAACGCACGCCGAACCTCTGCCCGAGTGATCCCTGCGATCCCAGCGCACGCCGAAACTTTGTCCGCAGACAAACGGCTCATCCCGAAGCAATCCCGGTCCGTCCCGGAACACTATTACATCCTCAAACACTATTCCCCTGCGGAAGACAGACACGAATCAATATTGGTAAGACTTCCTTCCTACACTATTTCAATACATTTCAATAAAGCAGTGTACAATGTAGACATCCGATACATCATGCATTTTTAAAAAAGCACATACACATACACACACAACAGTTAAAGAATATAAGGGGTGCCGAAAGACTCATTTTTACGAGGCGACTCGGGTGAGCTCTAATTTTCTAATATTCTCTTCTCGAGGAGTCATCTGACCTCCGAACTCAAAAATCTCATCACACAAAAACAGTTTATTTTTAAACTGATGTCCTTTTCAATGTTTTGGGCTTAATAAAAACGGCATGGCGACTCTACAAAGCAAAACACATCGAGACACCTCCACCAACAAAAAACGCTGCAAGGCCGCGAAATGCCAGATGTCGGGGCGCGAATGCGCTGCCTCTCGGATCCGGGTAATTTCAGTTGGCGACTCCGTTGGGGACATTTTGTTTTAAAAACTTTTAAACAAAACAAAAGATTTTTAAAACGATGATGAGGGTCAAACTTTTATTTTACCCATTTCTTTAACTATTGTGTGTGTGTGCATGTGCTTTACTTTTATTTTACAAAAAAAATAAAAATACAAAAAAAAAATGCATCAATATACATCTGTGTACATACATTTAAAATTCTTCAAAAACTTCTGTTTTACTCAGAAAAAGAATTTTAGAGACCGTACACTACTCGTAGCCGCCTTTGCCTCGATTTTACACCGCCACGCTACTCACTGCCTGCTTGCCTCGGTTACATCGCTCGCTACGCGCACTGCTGCCTCGGATACACTGCACACTACACCCCTTAACCCGGGGTGGTCTTAGTTGCAGTTCGTTTGGCCTTCCTACACCTCTAGGACGCGCACTGGATCATCCCAAACTTCCCATCCTAGCCAAGCGTCAACCCTGCACGTTTGAGTCTTGAGTCACACTCTGTCCAGACTCGGTTGGTTTTACCTGATCCGTGTCATACAAGCTCAGATACATGTCCCATGCCGGCCATTTTCTGAGTCGAAGCTCGGAACTCAAGATCCTTTGCGCAAGCAAAGCGATGAAAGGTCATGTTAAAATCTTAACCTGATCTTGATTTCCGAAGCTACACCCAGACGATGTTCCGTCCCGGATATACATCCATGCCCACATGACACCATGTCATCAAGCCTTTAATACGTCAGCCATGACGATATGACCCAGCCAACGCCTAACGTCACAGATCCCTTGTGCAAGCAAGGTAAAGAGAGGTCA
Organism: Adenophora triphylla var. japonica; assembly: GCA_022495995.1. Taxonomy (NCBI): domain Eukaryota; kingdom Viridiplantae; phylum Streptophyta; class Magnoliopsida; order Asterales; family Campanulaceae; genus Adenophora; species Adenophora triphylla. The sequence goes on from JAFEMH010000182.1 coordinate 952,286, forward strand.
TGCCGAACTCTTGACCCGATCTTGACTGAGGTGTCGGCTCGGCTCACTACTCACATGGCTAACGCATTAAAACGAACATGACAGGCTCGGTCCTTAGGTTCGATTTTTCTTTTAGGCCGGTGGAAATCGCTTGCCCTATAGGACCCTCGCCCGGGGCTGTCCACCCTGGGATGTCGAAATACAGGTGCAAAACGAGGGGCTTATAGCCGCACAGATGGTCTCCACTGACCCAGGATCTAGCATAGTTGCGAAAAAGAAGAGAAATCTTTTCCAACCTACCTAGGACTCTGAGAAAACATGTCTTAAGTAAATTAAAACAACAAAAAAAAATAAAAAATAAAACAAAAAGAAGCGGAAACCGCATGTCACGTGAGCTTTCCCCCTTTATCTCGAATGGCCTTCCCGTGTCTAAACCTTACCCGTCACCCCCTCCAGCGAACCGAGAGTGGTTGAGAATACCCGGGAGCCGCCTTTTCAGTATCGAGGTCACAAGGTCCGACATCCCTTCCAGATCAACGGTCCGCACCGTCCGCTACTCCCCTATGACGGGATCAACAGATAACAGTGAGGGAAACGGAACCCCGCCACTAAGGAACCTTCAGACAATGGAGGAGGTGCTGCGAGCCTTCGAAACTATCAAGAAGCGCCAACCCGATGGAACCTTCTCGTTCATAGAAGACGAAGAAATACCGGCTCCCCGGTTTCTCAAAGCTATCGGCAGGTCCCGCCTCCGCCAAGCTATGAGATCCCAGCAACGCAGCGGCTCTCGCTCAAAGCTCCACTCGGGCATCGCCAAGCGGCTCCGACATGCCCGCCTCAAAGACAAGGTAACGATGTGTTGCCTTTTTCGCGGGAAAAATTCGATTTTTGCGTTTCTTTGAAAAACCAAATAAAACCGGAAAAACGGAGTCGCCACGCCATTTTAATTTTGAAGGCCAAAACTTTGAAAAAGCCCGAGATCAGAGATTTAGGTTCGGAGGTCATGTTACGCGTCGGGAAGGACGTTAGTGTGCACTCGACGCGCCTCGTAAACGAGTCTTCCAAGCTGAAAATCATTTGTGTGTGTGTGTGTGTGTGTGTTTTGGCCAAAATAAGTTGTAACTGGAAAAAGTAAAAATTGGGATGTCTTTTTAAGACTTTAAACTGATCCCATGATTTTTTGGAGAATTTTGGTTTGAGATTTGGTACTCAAAAAACCTTTTGAAGTTGAGAAGTCACTTCTGCCAGAAGGAAATGGCAGCAGACACCTGATTTTGAAATGGATTCAAGGGTCCTAAAACTTCATAATCTGGATAAACTCAGAGAATGAAAGTTGTTCTAGACACCTTGAATAAACTTTGTGTGAAATAAATTTCCATTTTGGAGAAGATTTGAGGGGTCAAAACCTTCTGGAAACCTCAGATATGAGATCTGGATTCCCAGAAACTGATGAACTAGCCTCTGAAAGAAAAATTGAAAAGAGGAGTTTTACTCACCCAAAAAATAAAGTAAAAATATGTCTGGAAAGCTCTTGATGTTGGCTACAAAAAGTGTTTTGTAGTCAACACCAAATTCCAAGTTCATCTGTGTCCAAAAATTAAGACCATGGACTGAGGTCTGAGAAAATTGCTACTGGACAGCAACTTCTCAAGAAAGAAAATATGATTTTAAAGGGGGGTTTTGCATCCATGCTTGTCCCCATTTCCCTAGGTTTTGGTTAGTGATCACTAGACATTGTAGTGGTGAATCAACTATACCAAACCATCCTTGGGGTACATTAGGACTAAGCATTTCATTTGCTTGGGGAGGGGGATTTTACCCTTTGAAATCAAGATTTAGTGCTTGAAAATGGTTTTTTAGGGTTTTGAAAGTGCATTTTTGCAAGTAAGAAAGAAAAGCTTTGAAAATAATGTTGATCTTTGTAGAAGATCATCCATGGAGATGGTCTTCCATGGTGATCTTCTTAGATCTAGAGAAAAAGATGAAAGAACTACATTTTGTAGTTTGAAGATGCATGCATGGATGAGATTTAGGGTTAGGAAGAGGAGGGTTTACCAATCTTCCTTGTGTTCTTGAGTGTTTGGCTTGAGTGTATGAGTGTTTAGGGCTTTAATATGAGGGTGAGTGGATGAGTATGAGTTGGGAAAGATTGGAGAGAAAAAGGTGACAATTCTTGAGAATTCTCACCGTTTTCTCTCTATATTTCGCCGAGGTTCGTTGCATTTGTGTTCTTCCTCCTTATTTTTTGTGGATTTGGAGGGCTCAATTTATAGCCCTCTGAAAATTACATACTTGTCCGCGCGGATAGGATCGAGCGGCGTGCACGTTCATTAAATGCGGCTTCGGCTTTGGACAACAAGAATAATCTTTTTCAAAATTCAAATTGACCGGCCGGTTTTTGTTTCCGGCATTGCTATATTTGGTTTTCTTCATTTGTTTTTCTTTTTTGAGATTCTTTTTAAGGTTTAACCTTAAATAACAATGCCCATTTTACCCTCACTTTGTTAGGAATGTTAGGATAGTTAGGAATTGTTAGAAATGTTATAACTTCCGTTAATTTTCTAACGGAAATTCTAACAAGCTCAAATTGGAGCACTTACAGTAGCCCCTCGGCGACGGCGCTTTCGAAGGAAGCGGGGTCGTCGATAAGAGTAAGGCTCCATATTTGGCAGGATGATCGAGTGATCGGGTGGGTGAACCTAGCGATAGGCTACCTACGTATCCCGAATGGGAATCGAAGCCGATCGTAGTTCGGGTCTTTGACCACTGGAGATGATGGCGTTTTAGGCGCCTCGGAACGATGAGCGAGTTCTACGGTCGTTTCTTTGGAAAGAAATTTTCTTTGAGGATAAGAGATGACCATTTTTGGTCTGATGGCTATCCGCTCTGCTGGGGATAGGAATGACCATTTTCGGTCTGACGGGTATCCGCTCTGCTGGGGATAGGAATGACCATTTTCGGTCTCTGCTGGGGATGATTGCGATTTATCGCTTTCTAGTGATAGCGTCTTAGGTGCCTCAAACCTTGAAGATGGCGTTTTAGGTGCCTCAAACCTTGAAGATGGCGTTTTAGGTGCCTCAAACCTTGAAGATGGCGTTTTAGGTGCCTCGAACCTTGATGATGGCTTTTTCGGTGCCTCGGACCTTGATGATGATGGCTTTTTAGGCGCCTCGGACCTTAATTTGAAATGGCCTTTCGGTGGACTTTGTCTGCTGCCGAAGGAGAGGGTGACCGTTTTGGTCGGGGTTTGGACCTAATGATAGGCTACCTACGTATCCCTAGTGGGAATCAAGCCCTTTCGTAGTTCGAGCTTTCTACTCGGAAATTTCCCATTTGGCTTTTGGGATTCCGTTAACTTTGATGGGGATTTCGTTAGCCTTTCTTTGAGGAAAATCGGACGTATTCGTGCAGGAAATCGGTCTTACGTTTGGCTGCCGGGCAATTTTGATGAAAGATACGGGATTTCGTTATCTTTCTCGGGGCACTCGGTCTTACGTTTGCTTGCCGGGGTAATTTTGATGAAAGATACGGGATCTCGTTATCTTTCTCGGGGCACTCGGTCTTACGTTTGGCTATGGGGGTAATTTTGATGAAAGATACGGGATCTCGTTATCTTTCTCGGGGCACTCGGTCTTACGTTTGGCTAGGGAAATTTTGATGAAAGATACGGGATCTCGTTATCTTTCTCGGGGCACTCGGTCTTACGTTTATTGCTTAGGGGCAGATTTTGATGAAAGATACGGGATCTCGTTATCTTTCTCGGGGCACTCGGTCTTACGTTTGGCTAGGGGCAATTTTGATGAAAGATACGGGATCTCGTTATCTTTCTCGGGGCACTCGGTCTTACGTTTGGCTAGCCGGGAAGGATTTTGATGAAAGATACGAGATCTCGTTATCTTTCTCGGGGCACTCGGTCTTACGTTTGACTATGCCGGGGCAATTTTGATGAAAGATACGAGATTTCGTTATCTTTCTCGGGCACACTCGGTCTTACGTTTGATCGTAGCAGGGGTAATTTTGATGAAAGATACGGGATCTCGTTATCTTTCTCGGGCACTGGGTCTCTTACGTTTTGACTTGCCGGGTAATTTTGATGAAAGATACGGGATCTCGTTATCTTTCTCGGGGCACTCGGTCTTACGTTTGGCTAGCCGGGAGATTTTGATGAAAGATACGGGATCTCGTTATCTTTCTCGGGGCACTCGGTCTTACGTTTGACTGCAGGGGTAATTTTGATGAAAGATACGGGATCTCGTTATCTTTCTCGGGGCACTCGGTCTTACGTTTGACTATGCTTAGGGAATGATTTTGATGAAAGATACGGGATCTCGTTATCTTTCTCGGGGCACTCAGTCTGCTACGTTTGGCTAGGGAGTAAATTTTGATGAAAGATCACGGGATCTCGTTATCTTTCTCGGGGCACTCGGTCTTACGTTTGGCTTAGGGGGGTAATTTTGATGAAAGATACGGGATCTCGTTATCTTTCTCGGGGCACTCGGTCTTACGTTTGACTATGAGGGAGTAATTTTGATGAAAGATACGGGATCTCGTTATGCTTTCTCGGGGCACTCGGTCTTACGTTTGACTACTTAGGGGTAATTTTGATGAAAGATACGGGATCTCGTTATCTTTCTCGGGGCACTCGGTCTTACGTTTGGCTAGGGGTAATTTTGATGAAAGATACGGGATCTCGTTATCTTTCTCGGGGCACTCGGTCTTACGTTTTCTTTGGCTAGGGGTAATTTTGATGAAAGATACGGGATCTCGTTATCTTTCTCGGGTCACTCGGTCTTACGTTTGACTGCCGGGGGTAAATTTTGATGAAAGATACGGGATCTCGTTATCTTTCTCGGGGCACTCGGTCTTACGTTTGGTATCGGGGAGAATTTTGATGAAAGATACGGGTCTCGTTATCTTTCTCGGGTCACTTTCAGTCTTACGTTTGATTGCCACGGAGATTTTGATGAAAGATACGGGATCTCGTTATCTTTCTCGGGGAGCACTCGGTCTTACGTTTTTGCCGGGGATATTTTGATGAAAGATACGGGATCTCGTTATCTTTCTCGGGGCACTTCGGTCTTACGTTTGGTTAGGGGATAATTTTGATGAAAGATACGGGATCTCGTTATCTTTCTCGGGGCACTCGGTCTTACGTTTGACTGCCGGGGGATGATTTTGATGAAAGATACGGGATCTCGTTATCTTTCTCGGGGCACTCGGTCTTACGTTTGACTGCCGGGGGGTAATTTTGATGAAAGATACGGGATCTCGTTATCTTTCTCGGGGCACTCGGTCTTACGTTTGACTATAGGGGTAATTTTGATGAAAGATACGGGATCTCGTTCGCGTTATCTTTGAGGTACTGGGCATTTTATGCTTACGTTTGGCTTGGGGGTAATTTTGATGAAAGATCTGGGATCTCGTTATCTTTCTCGGGGCACTCGGTCTTACGTTTGACTAGCAGGGATAATTTTGATGAAAGATACGGGATCTCGTTATCTTTCTCGGGGCACTCGGTCTTACGTTTGACTGCTTAGGGGTAATTTTGATGAAAGATACGGGATCTCGTTATCTTTCTCGGGAGGCACTCGGTCTTACGTTTGGCTAGCAGGGGTATTTTGATGAAAGATACGTGACTTCTCGTTATCTTTTCAGGTCAAGTTTGACCGGTAGTGGGTGAATTTGAATTGCGAATGAGTCTGCAATGGGAAAGGGGCATTTTGACAAACTGGATCTCATCAGCGCGCGGACATATTCGGGGAGCACCATCCGTCGAGCGGACAGGGTTGTATTAATGGGGCCAACGCCTGTCTTCTTCCCCATTCAATTCTTTTTGAACACGAGACGGAGAGCGGAGAGCAAGCGGAGCCGCCATTGTTGGCCTAGGAGCTTCCAAGTTCGTGGAATTCTCCGATTTCTTCGATTTTTGAGCAATGGAACACGGAAGGCTAGGCGCTTTTGAGAGGCGAGGCGTGGTCACATATACGGAGAGGCGATTGGAGCATCTGTCCTGTCGGGATGAGGAGGCATTACAATCTTTCGCGGATCGGTCGAGGAGGAGCATTACCCCGATGCTTGGCAACATTGGGCTTCGGATCCGCATCTCGAGCGGTATACTTCGAATCCTCTTGATCCCTCTTGTCGATTTCTTGGCTTTGAAATTTTTGGGTGATTTTGAATTTTTTTTTTTTTTGAATATTGAATATTGATATTGATGATATGCAATGTTGCAATGAATTTGTGAGTGTCCCAAATGTGCATTTTTGCTTGGGAAAAGAATTGGCATTTTCGCCACATTTTTTTTTTTAATTCGAAAATTTCATGTGAAAATTCGAGGAATTGTGATTTTTTTTTGGAATTGAATATTGCATGTTCTTGATAATGATTTTTTTTTGAAATTGAATTTTGATATTGGTGCAATGCATGCATTTTGTTTGAAAAGAATGGGCATTTTGCCAATATGAGATGTATGTTTAGGATTTTTTTTTTGAAAAGTGGGACGGATTTTTCCTCCGTCGCATGTAAGATGGATGATATGCATGTATGCATTTTTTTTGTTGAAAATGGGACTGGAGTTTTACTTTTTACTTCCGTAAAGGAATGCATCCTTTTTTTTTTTTGATGAATGCATTGGGACTTCACTAAAAATTGGAAAATTGTTTTATTTCATGCGAGAAAAATGGGGCTATGCTCATTGTATGCGGTTATCTTTTGTCGAAATTTCTTTCTTTTTTATATGCAAATGCAATCTTTTTGACATTTCTCTTCTCTTCTCTCTTTCTTTTTTTTACTGTGGCGGACAACGCGTTTTGTGACGGAGGGCGGCACTAACAAAATGAAGACTCGAGGATCGGTGGAGTCAGTCATGATTGACTTGTGGGATCGGCTCACAGGATGCTGGATGCGGGCGTCGAGGGGCTTTGCGGGAGGCGAGTCCGAGATTGCGTTCGTCGTCGACGGGGCTCACGGGAGTTTGTCGAGTGCTTCGAGGGGGTGGTCAAGAGTTCCTAAGTGCAAGGAAGCTTGATGTTTGCTGCGGCGCGGCCTTTGGTGGAACCGCCCAACGACGCACTTCTTCCGCTAGCTTGCAGGGGCGGAGGCGACACGCGGACTACGCCTTATGCCGATCGTCAGGATGTCACTTCGCTTGATGGACGCGGCATTTGAGTGGAGAAGATGGATACGTGACGCGGACTGCGGGATAACTTACGATTTCCCTATTCCCCGGGGATCGGGGATGGAGTAAAGTGACCTGCAGGCAAGATCGTGGAGACCATGTAGCGAGTTACGAGGGGTTTTGCGGGAGGATAGGTTTAGCGCTAGAAGCGGTGCTGGAGTCGCTTTCCCTCTTGGTTTTACCTTTTCGAGCACGCTCTTTGGGCATGCTTTTGAGGGGCGGCGGATCTTTTGCCTTGCTGAGGTCCTTGGAGGGACATGGAAGCGCAGTTGCGAGATTTCTGAGGGGAGGCAGTGCAGCTCCGGCTGTCTTCGCTGCTTGATAGATCTGACCAGGAAGAGTGTGGGCTCCACTATCTTTACTTGAGTTTGCTCTGGAGGTATAAGCTCTCTTTGCTTTCCCTCTTTCCTTTGAGCACGCACTTTTATTTGCTTTTGGATTGGATTTAGTTTTACCTTTTCGCGGTATGGGCGTTGGAGTTTTCACGTCCACGGTCGTGGGCTGGCACGAAGGCGTACGTCGGGCGTATCCGGCCATGCGATCTTGGTCCAAGCACACTTTGGAAAAGATAAGCTCCGGGCGTACGACTCTCGAGGTACGCGGATTGCCTTCCCTTTGTGACGGAGGCAGAGACGGATGAGGGATGATATTCTTCCCTCAGGATCGCTTTGAGTAGTGCGGTATTTGCAAGCCCCGAGGTCTGCGGGCCGATGCGTGCGGAGGATTTTGAGGGCGACTTGCACGACTTGCGGATCTACGTCTACTGCACGGGAGAGAGGGTGACGGCGCGGCATGGCGGCGTGAACTCCGCCTTTGAGGACACCGGTGGAACCTCACGCCCGATATGATGCACCCCGAGCGATCGGTCAGTGGTTACCTGGGATGATTGCAGAAGCGAGCCGAGCCACTTCTCGGACTTCGTGGCGATCCCGGCCGAGCCACCTTGTGTACTTTGTGCTCTGTCGACGTTCGTCTTGAGGAGGCGCAGGGATGCCTCGAGGTTTTGGAGAGGAGGGGCTTGGGATCCAGCGGTACCCTCGGACGGATTTTCCCTACATCCCGGGATGGGAGTCCAGATTGAGGTGCGAGATCCCTCGGCCGAGCGAGCTTCCACGAGCTTTAAGGCCTCGGCCTCAGTCCCGGAGCACATGAAGAGCTATGGCTTCACCTTTTCTTTTGTTTCACCTCCATCTCTAGCATCACTTTTTTTTTAGCTTTTGCTTTTGTGCGGTTTTCGGAGGTGGTCGTCGAGACCTTTGACGGCGAAGCCAAAGTGACTCGGAGCCAAGAGGTTCATACGGAGGATGGTTGCTTGCGCGGGCGCCTCCAGTTTGGAGACCACGAGCGAGCCTTTTCCAGACGGAGAGGCTTCTCCTATTCCCTCGGAGACTTCTTCGAGACCCCTCTTTCTCTCCTCTCATTGATCACAGCGCGGCCTTTGCCTTCGGATCACGTCATTCTTGAGGGATCCCGTACGGGCGGAGGACACGTGCGGCGGCATGGTGGTTAGATCTCCGTATGTTCGGGACGGGGATCGGACGCCTTCACGCCCTTCAGTTCGATTTCTTCGGGGATGCAGGTTTTACCACTGTCCAGGAGTGTCTTGCGGTTGGTCCCAGCGAGCCTCTTTCTGAGAGATGAGGACGGTTACGAGCCGAGACTTTCGGGGCTCGGACAGCAGGAGCAGAGTCGCGAAGGCGGGGGGAGACATCGGGCGGCGGAGACTCGATTGATTTTTATTATTTTATTTTTTTAGATTTAGATTTGTACGAGATCATGCACATTTTTTTTTGGATGTAATAATTTTAGGATTTTATTTATGTTTGTTTGTTGTTTTTTTTTTTTTTTTTGTACACTCTCCCTTTTTTTGGAATGTAATAATTTAGGATTTTATTTATGTTTGTTTGTTGTTTTTTTTGTACGCTCTCTTTTTTTTGGAAATGTAATAATTTAGGATGCTGTTTAGATGCTGTAATAATTTAGGATTTTATTTTTTATGAATGCGTGCATGATATGAATGCGGTGTTGCATGAGCCTTGGTTTTTTTTTTTTGCAAGGGTGTTTGGTATATGGGTGGTTTGGGGAGGGGTTTTTGCACTGAAGTTTGAGCAAGCCGGGACGGAATATTCCCTTTTTGGTGTAGCGGCTTGGGCATTGCGGAGATTTTCGATGGGGAGCAAAGAAAAAACGTATCCGCGCGGATGGGAATGACATACGACATTTGTCCCTTTAATTTTGGTTGTTCGAACTGGTCTTGCTTTATTTCAAATTCGAATATCTTGACCTCATTGGCTTGACCATTTTCGGGAGGAAGAGAAAAACCATGGAAGAAGCCTTAGAAAAAGCTCCCTGAAATTGTCCCAAAGAGTCCCAAATGTCATTTTCAACAAGTTCAAGGATTGGTCGAGGAAATTATGCATGAGAAGGTCTTTCTTTGAAGAAGAGCGGTACAAGGTACGATGCTTGTGGTCTCTCAGAGGTGGTTCGGATTATGACCTCTTAAGGGAAAAACTTCTTCTTCGTTTTGGGATACTAGAAGGCATGTCTTTTGCCTTTCCTTCAACGAGATTGTTCCCGGCGTGGAAGAATTTCGGGCCTTGCTTGGAGGTCCGGAGGTGGAGGAGATAGCAATTCCTTTGTCCGGGAGGAGCTTCTTTTGTTGACAAGTTGTGCAACCTTCTTCATCTTTCCCCGGAGGAAGCACGAGGCATGATCCGCGGTCCAGAGCCATTTTGATATTTCCGATCTTCCCGACGGATGGTTAGGGGCTTAGGCTTGGTGGATGACGCCCTATTGGGATGCCTTTGCACTTTGCATGTTGGCACTTTGTTCGCCGTGGTCTTATTCCTTCGAGGATTTGCCATCGATCTCTGCTTGGATGTTTGGCATCGTTCATTGTCGCACAGGCGAGATGTCGTTGCCTTTGATTCTTAGGGGAGACTTTTCATGCTCTCGGCCCAGATTAGCTACCGGACGGCGGAGGAGTACATGCACGGGGGCAGCCCGTTTCTCTTGACCACTATGTAGGCGATGGAGCGTTTGGGGTTGTTCGGGAAACCTCGATATGATCGGAGCCTTGGACTTTTGCCGGGGAGAGGTGTTGATGTAGACTTTGATGATCGGCGCTCGTGGGCACGTTGGATGGCGGGTTGCCCAGGGCCAGAAGATATCGAGATGGTTGGTGCCTCATTGGCGGGTGGGGGAACTCGCGGAAGTGCTTCCGGACGGGTCCCGTGGTTATGCTTAGGGGCTTTCTCGGTCCGGTTTCTACATTAGGCTACGGTCCTTAGGCGGTTTGGCTTGGAGCGGGTTCACTGAGAGGGCTTTGATGATGTAGCCACCGGGGTGGTGGCTCACTGTTTCCATGGATGATCCCTCGGTGTTTCCATTTCTTTTCGAGTATGGAGGTACGATGCCTTTCCTCACTCGGGTCATTCTCGGGCGTCAGGGCCCAGGGTGTTCTGACCACTTGGTACACGGATTGAGTCTGAGGGGCATGCAGGAGAGACTCGGGTGGCTATTCCCCGAAAAGGGCCGGCGTGAGGCCATTGTAGGTGCGGAGGACATTTGTTTACGAGAGGAGGAGGGCCGAGGCGGGCGGCCAATCCTCGCTGGCCGGGCTGATGGCCTTGGCCGATTATGAGGCTTACGTCAAGAGACGGGGAGAGGAGGGCTCCTATGTTACCGGCTAGGCTACGAGGGGAGATGAGGGATAGCGCTAGAACTACTAAGGCTGACGAAGGCCGGTTTGATAGACCCTGTTCCTATACCGAGCTTGGTAGGAGGAATGCAGAGCATTTTCCGATTCGAGAAGAGAAAGGCTCGGAGGGGAAGAAGAAGGGGAGAGACCGATGCAGTGGCTTGGAGTGACTACGAGGTTTCCAAGTATCCCTTTCTTGCCATGACGGACACATTAGTTTGATTATGTATCTTAGTTTTCCTTTAGCCGGGTTGCAGGTTGTAGGAATGAATCGGGCTTAGAGCTCGTCAAAGAGCTTTTAACTTGTAATGAATATTTGAATTGCTTTAGAGTTTTTCGAGACGCTTTCGTGAATTACGATCAATTGTATTGATGCCAAAGTATGGCTTTTATTTGTGCTTTAGACAGGAACCGTTTCCAGTACTCTGTTCCCCTCATTTTGAGGAGCTCGGGTCTTCGTAGTTCAAGTGGTATGAACTCTTTTTTGTTTTTTTTTTGTTTTTTGTTTTTTTGGTGCAACCACATTTTACCTAGGCCGCCCTTTTCGGGTTTCTAACCTAGTTAGGTATTACTCTTTTAGCACTCTTTTTTTTTTTTTTTTTGTTTTTTTTTTGTTGTTTGTTTTTTTGGTGCAACTCTTTGTTTTTACCTAGGCACCGCCCTTTTCGGGTTTTCTAACCTAGTTAGGTATTACTCTTTTAGCACTCTTTTTTTGTTTTTGTTTTTTTTTTTGTTGTTTGTTTTTTTGTTGTTTGTTTTTTTTTTTTTTGTTTTTTCTTTTTTTTACGCGTAGTATACTGTGGCTTGTCACTCGTCCTTTGGGTGTACTGAAAGGGATTCCCGTCGAGGTGCGCAAGTTGCATGGCTCCTCAGGAGAAGATCTTACGGGCGACATATGGCCCGACCCATACAGGCTCCCATTTTGCCGAGAGGGTTGATACGGACTGGGGGCTTTTCTTTTAGAACG